>JAPDKR010000024.1:0-334678 GCA_027569675.1 Penicillium crystallinum | reverse complement strand
CCCCCCCCCCCCCCCCCCCCCCCCCCCCCCCCCCCCCCCCCCCCCCCCCCCCCCCCCCCCCCCCCCCCCCCCCCCCCCCCCCCCCCCCCCCCCCCCCCCCCCATTAAACCCCAAAACCGCCAAACCCCAAAAAACGAAGTGTCGGGGTTTAATACGTGTGCTCTTCCCAAAAACCCCCCCCCCCCCCCCCCCCCCCCCCCGGTGGGCTACGGTTCTCAACATGGTACCTATCCAAGTAAGAGGGAAAATCTACCCAGTCCCACCGCTCTAGCCCCTGATCCCCTAACGCAGGGGAAGCAGACAGATGCCCCGATGTTGACGTGCTGAGTTGGCTCTTTTGGTTCCGTTCTCTTCCGTCTGATATACTCCCAGGTCCGTCGAGATCGTGTGTCTACATCGACAATGGGGTGTACGACGGTTCCGGAGGCGCGCCGTGTGAGGGCTTCAACGCGACGCACCATATCTGATCTAGTGGGCATCTCCCAGATCTCGCTAGTCATGACTGACGAGCGAGAGTCTCTAGAGCATGTCGCGAGCGTGGGTCTCCATGAAACCGCCGTGTTTGCGTGCGTAGTCGAGCCCTTGACGGGATATCACGGCCCGCTGTCTCAGGTCGCGGTGGTTCCCGAGGATTGTCATCGGCAAAATACCCGGGCCGGATGTGCCATGAGCAAGTTCCTTGCGTAGTCCTCGACACGTTCCGCCTGGATCACCGTGAAAGGGTCGAGATTGCCGAAACTCGAAGGATTGGTGATACCGTAGACCAGAAAGGCATTCGGACTCCGGGTCGAGGCAGTCCCAAGGCCCCGATATCCCTGGCCCACGGTGTCGAGGAAACTAAGTAGGCATGAGTATCGACGTACAACATAGGTGACGGAGTAGGAATCCTCTGAGATTGACTGGGATCGGGAGGTGCAATGCCGATAGTATGATATCTAAGCCATCTTTTACAGATGCCGGGGATGTGCATCCCCGGGAACCCGTTGACTGCGGGACCAGCCGAGTGATGGAAGATTTGCCTGATCCGATCTGACACCGAATCACGGACTCCCCGAGTTCCAACCGCATCCCTTATCTGTCGAGATGGTGAGATCTTATTCCTGAAACCACGGCAGGGGGTGGGAGGTCAAGAGGGCAAAAGGGACCCGGGTATATCAAATTCAGTCATCTACCCCATCGATAGGCTGTGTTCTTGTTCTTTGAATGTGATCAACTTCCACTTTCTCCGCAGTACACAAGTCCCAGAGAGAAGAATTCCAAGTCCGGAGTCAGGAGTGACATCTACATCGATGTACGGAGTATAAATGGGGAAAGGTAGCGGACAATGATCCTCGTGTCCCCTGAAAAGTGATGTATCCCTTTTCATGGCCTGGACCTACACAGAAAAGAGAGAGAGCAAAAGGATTGGAGAACAGTGAGAATGGCTCCAATACGAGGATCCTTCATTGGCGCTCAGACCTTTTCCGGCTCCACCAGACCGTGGTACTTTTGAGAAGAGGAGACGTCAAATTTGGGAGATTTGGATTTTCTCTACGAGCGAGAGTCCGATTCTTGAACACCAGGTTAAGATCAGAGAGAAGAGCGAAGAGCGAAGAGCGAAGAGAAGAACGAAGAAAGAAGAGCAAAAGAGCGCAAAGACCAGAAACAGACAAAAGTGGAGATTGCAAAAATCCCAGGAGAGTGGTAAAAGCCGGGGAACTCCCCTTTCTCTCATTCGCTTCATCATGAACCCCAACTACATCGATTACGACGAGGAACAGTATCTGTCCTTCAACGGGAATTATGGCTTCCCTCTGCAAGATGCCGATTTACCCCTACAGAATTTCGATCGCCTGGAAGGGCGCATGTCCAACGCCATGCTCCCCTATGAGGGGATTCCCACCACCGGCTCCATGCCCATGAATATGGATAATGCGTTCGCCTATAATGTCCCAACCACCTATGCGGCCATGGGAATTCCTCCCCAGATGGATAACTCCTTTCAATCATATCCCTATCCACCGTCCATGGCGCCTCCCCGTTATTCGCACGCCCCGCCCGCCCGCAAGGACATATACGACACGGGCACCGACTCCACAGCCAATTTTGAGGACTCGGACTTTTCAGGTCGGATGAGCGATCGATCCTATGTGCAGGCGCAGCAGGCGCAGACCCAGGCACAGACCCAGGCACAACCACCGACACAACCACCGGCACAACCATCGACACAACCACCGACACAACCACCGACACAACCACCGACACAACCACAGATACACCCCCAGGCACAACCACAGACCCAGACCCAGACCCAAACACAGGCACAGGCACAGGCTCAGCGACTACCCCAGCGACAGCCTCCGGAGCGTCGTCTGCAGCCGAGTCAACCATACCGTCCATTGCAACCGGTCGCGATCCAGCCGAAGAAAACTGTGCCTGCGAGAGGTGAGTTGGCTTGGTCCTGAGAGCCTATCGACCGGAACTGACATAGCCCCACGCAATCAGATGATAGCTCTCCGGGTCTAGAAAAGCCTGAGATCGGCAAGACGAAACATACCGGCATATATTCCACAACCGGCTTTGACGTGTTAGGGGCGTTGGTAGGTGTGGTCACTGTGGAGGATCTGGTGAAATACTGATCGTGATTGTAGGGCCGCGTGGCCATGCGCCCAAACCCCAAAATTAATATCGGGGCAGTCGATCTCTCATGTGCCTTTGTGATGTGCGACATCTTGATCGAAGATCATCCGATTGTCTATGTCTCGGAGGCCTTTGAACGATTGACGGGCTACACCAAAGAGGAAATCGTGGGCCGGAACTGTCGATTTCTACAGGGGCCTGACGGCAAGATCGACCCGGGTGCGAAACGAACCTTTGTGGACGGACAGACCGTCCACCGACTACGGTCAACGATCGATGATCGCACGGAGATTCAGGCTAGTATCATCAATTATCGCAAGGGTGGTCAGCCATTCATGAATCTCATCACCATGATTCCAATCCAATGGGATTCCGATGTTTATCGATATTATGTCGGCTTCCAGGTCGACTTAGTCGAAAAGCCCGATGCGGTGACTCGAAGGAATCCGGGTAAGTTTTACAGGGCCATGTCAGGAGCACCCACTGACCTCATCTAGATGGAAACTATAGCATTAACTACCAGCGGGATCAGCTGCCCCAGTATATTGTGCCACCAGATGTTCACTCATCACGACCGGATCTCATGTTGCGATATAACCATGATGAAGTGACCGCCATTCTGAACGCCGCGGGTGCACCGGGCAATGAAGTAAATCGGCACTACCTGGATCGGATTCTGGTGGAGAACACCGATGATGTGATCCATGTGCTTTCGTTCAATGGCGAATTCCTGTATCTGTCACCCTCGTGTCACAAAATTCTAGAGTACAACCCATCGGAGCTGGTCGGCAAGACCCTATCTGCCATCTGCCATCCAAGTGATATCGGTCCCGTGATCCGTGACTTGCGAGCCAGCACGACGACCGCTCCGGTGAGTGTTGTGTATCGGATCCGGCAAAAGTACAGGGGATATATGTGGTTCGAGAGCCATGGCGCCTGGCATATTGATCCCAACCACGGCCGAAGGCATCTTGTCATGACTGGCCGCCCACGACCAGTCTACGCATTGGATCAGATCGCTCGGCTGGGTTCATCCGCTGCGCTGGCTGAAAACGACGTTTGGGCCAAGATCTCGTTATCCGGTGTCATTCTGTTCATCACAAGCAAGGTGAAGCCAGTGCTCGGCCGCTCGCCGGACGATCTGATTGGTAAAGGGCTGCAAGAAATCATGGATCCCGAAACTGGTGGTTTGGCTACCATCACGCAGGCCTTACAGGCAGCGAGCGCTGGCCAGGGAGCTGGCATGGTCACCGCCACAGACAGCAGGAGTGACAAGGATCAGCCACCCTCGTTCAGACATCAAATGCGGCATAAGCGAGGACATGTTCTTTCGGCGCATACCACATTGTACACCGGCGACGCAACAAGAGGCACCAAACCGACGTTCCTTGTCGCTCAGATCCGATTTGCTCGACCTTCCCCTCCATCCGCTACTGCCGTGTCCGCTGCTGAAGACGAGAGCCTCGGCGCACTTACTGGCATCACACGCAATACAACACTCACTGTCGATGATCCCCTGCCACCCCGTCAGTATGGCACTCTGGGGCAACGAATGCCCGATCTATCGACCCTCATTGGACAATATGGCCTACCCACCGGCAATCGCAGCATCTCACCCTCTGCAGACCCCGCGACCTTCTTTACGGAACTCAATCCCACCCGAGGATCAAGCTGGCAGATCGAGTTGCGCGAGCTCGAGAAGCAAAACCGCACCTTGGCAGATGAATTGCAACGCATGCTCGCGCGCCGCAAGAAGCGGAAGCGCAAGCAGAGTGCCATCGCGATTGCGAAGTCGTGTGCCATGTGCCGCACAAACAATACCCCCGAGTGGCGCCGTGGGCCAAGCGGCAACCGGGATCTTTGTAACAGCTGCGGTCTCCGGTGGGCGAAGCAAATCCGTGGCCAGGCGCAGGCGCAGGCTGCGGCTCCCTCGACCACTGCGGGGTGATGGATATGGAATCGAGCGTATTGTTTTATGACATTGACATCCTTCTCTTGGAGGGCTGGTTTCTTGATACCCCCCCTCTGTTGGTTCAAATTGACACCATAGTACTTTCGGGCGCTGGATTTTTCGTTGGATATTTTCCGTCGCACATATCTCTCGTACAAATACTTCATGTAGTATGTAAGGACTCATTCGAATGCAGAATCTTTATTTTTGCCGACTTCTACAGATCCAAGGACTTTGGACCCTACGTTTCGATGCAGAAACAGTTGTGAGTTTAGATGTCCGATATATTACATAGGGTCTCTTTTCAGATCAAAAACTGCATCTACTATACAAGCATGAGACCATCGGTGTAGGTAGTGGCCCAAATCATTGCCTCTGAGCCTGAGAACCATCGCTACGGATAGCCAGCCACTGCTCCAACCAGCGCCTCTCCAATCTCTCTGCGTATCTCCGGTCTTGAGTGCCAGAGACATCCACCCCGCCACGTTCTTCAACTGCAATTCGTACTTCAGCAGCGCTCATAGCCGAAACCCCTCCACCGGCACGGATCATCCCATCATCAATAATCAGGTACTCGACATACCGCGCCAGTCTAGGTCGATAGATCAGACCAGTGAGCAGCGGGCCCGCAGTCCTATCGTGGCGTTTGATCAGACCAAAAACGGCACAAGAGCGCAAGACAGAAGCAGAGTCCGCGCTCGCCGCCCAGGCAGGGTCAGCAAGCCGCGTAGCAAGCAGGCGCAACTGCTCGATACCTTCCGATCTAAGCAGCGCCAAAGACTTATCCTCCGAGGCCGCCACATATGCATCCAACGCAGCCAGTTTACGATTTGTTGCCGCGACGCGCTCCTTCTCCACCTGCGAGGGAACGCGACACGTCGCGGGTGTGATGGCAGAACCGAATATAGGGACGATCAGGGGTGTGAACTCGCCGCAGACGATCAGGATCATCGTGAAGGGGATCATGCGGCGGACGTCACGCGCTGAGCGGCGGACAAGCTGGAATTGCGCACGGCCGAGCAGAGACTCCCTTATTGATGGCGCAGTGCGATTGTGTGTGCTTGCCCGGGGCGGGGATATGGGAATGTAGGCTGGTAGGCCTAACTTTTTCCGCAATGGAAGCGATGCCCGGTAGTTACGATAGACATTTTTCAGGCCCGTCTTATAGAAAGTGAGATATGCGCGACCGTATTCCACATAGCGTTTCAGCTTCTCTGCTACGCCTGCAGATGGGGATAGCGGGGAAGGGGTGACGAGGTCGGCGGGAAGAGTGCTGATTGGGGCATTAACTTCATTTTTGGAGGGTATTGAGACTGCGGTTGTAGCTGGGGTCGAAGAGGGTGATGATGGGGAAGGTCGGCGAGATCGGGTTGGAGAGGTCGAGAAGAACTGGGATCGAGCGTAAACGGACAACCACTGGGATTGGGAAGTCTTGTGGAAATGAGAGTGATTCCAAGGCTGGAATTGAACATAGAGAGCTCGCTGGCCCCGAGTTATGCTGGCCATTGTGAGGTGGTGAAAGTAGAGAATAGGATTACTGGTTATCAGTTGTTGGACACCTCAGGCAGCGGCTGTACGAGTTTAAGAAAACAAAGATGACTCTGGGTCTTTGCACCATCAGAATCATTGTTACGAGTACAAGACACTTCATTCTCTTTGCTTGGAGTCCAGGGGTGAAGCAAGAAAGCACAACGCTTGAATATTTCATTAAAAAAAGTCAAAGCCTGCTATACATGCCAAAAATAGAATAGATAAATGTACATCTGCAATTAGAAACATGATCTACTCTTCACGGATTTCAATATTTTCGATGAGTCCGCTACCCAACCGTGCAATCTCGTTCAAGATGGCAGTCTGATTGATGGCTACTTCGCCCTTTGTGTCGGCTGGAGCGGTCGAGTAGGCCGTTTTCAGGTTCCAAGCTCGCGACTTGAGGGTCTGTGGGTTCCAAAGACCAGCAATCACAGCACAACGATCGTCTCCGTGGAAGAGCAGAATGCTCTGGTTGTAGCAGGCTTGCACATCACAGACAAATGACTTGATCGTCTGCATCATCCCAGCACGGGGTTCAGCCAAATTCTTGAACTTGGGCGTTGAGGAACCGCTGAACAGCTTCGAGCGGAGGTGAATAACAAAATCGTAGGGAGCAAGTGAGGTATCAAACAGGTCGGAAACATCCATATCATAGGTTTGGTTTCGGAGCAGGCTTACTGCGGCTTTGGCCAGGCTGGACATCCGAGCAGCCACAACCTTGGAGGGCATCTCGTATTGAGTCCAGGTCACACCTTCAGGGTCGACGTCGGAGGCGACGAACAGGGCCAGACTGTTCATCGCGGGATCAATACTGCGCCAAGCTGTGAAGCGAGTGCGGATATTTTCGGTCACTTGAGGAGTCAAGTCGCCTCCTAGGTCAACAATGAATGGCTCCTGCTGCCAATCCCATCGAGAGAGCGAATGGAGAGTTCTCAAGAACCCGGTCATGACAGATGAAGGACACTCCCAAGGGTTAGGCTGGGTGAAAGTGCGAATTACCAGCAATTCAATCAATTCCTCGCTGATCTGGGCAGTGAATAGGTGGGAGCTGAACCATTGCTTGGTCAAACGAATGGTGGGCGACAGCAAAGGGAAGCGGGTGCACAGACTCCGGAGTGCTTGTGTCAAGCGCGGAGTTTGGACAAATGTTTTCTTGTAAGCGAAGAGAGCGTATGCGGCCTCTTCCCGTTCTCTAGGGCTGAGATTGCGGTCTTTGAGGTTGCGCTCAAGCAAGGTTTGCTCACGCTCATGGTGAATCCTCAACCGGAACAGCACGCCAGAGGAATGGGGAATTTGCAGGTATGCATTATTGATGATCTTGCTCGATTCATTCTCGAGGCCTACGCGGCAAGATGAAGCAGTAGCACCCGATGATTCGAGCGCATCACCAATCTTCAAAAGGAACGCAACCTTGGTCATTTGAATAGCGGCAAAGTCATCAGGCCAACGCGAGGAGCTTTCAAACTGGAGAACAACGTCGGTGGGCCCCGTTGGTCTGAGGGAGGTATATCGGAGAAGTGAACTCGCCGGAGCCAAGTGACGAACCTCCAGTGGCACATCTTCCATGTCACGAATAGATCTCTCTAGATCCTTGAAGGCCTCGTCAATTGACTGGAAAGCGGGATTGGAGTATGACAGAATGTCATCGCCATGCTCTTTGAGGTGCTCATCATATTCGTCCCCAACAAACTCAAATTCCTCGGTGGTGATCTCGAAGTGTCGCTGAAGAATGTACTCCATAATCTGATAAATGATCGATTCGTCCGAATCGTCGGACCACACAAGACTCTCTAGGATGCTACCATCCTTGAACCTTCGAAGCTCTGATTTTTCGCCCCAGAAGGCCTGGAAAGAAGCGGACTCTTCTTTCTCCTCTGCTGCGGGACCATGATCGACGATACGACCAACGTTTTCAGCGTTCAGCAACAATCCCACGGAGACGCCATGACTTGATTTTTTTGGCGCTTTGGATTTGACCGACCACGGATCGATGGCATGACTCGAGATAGAGACAAGCTTTACTCTGTCTCCAAGAGCTCGGATAAGAACATTATACAACCCCTTTTGTTCATGAAGAGCTCGGAGGGTGTCTCCATTGAATGATTTGGGGAATGAGACCAAGCGATCAAACCTCAGGGCTGGTTCATCGACCTTAAGAATGAAAACTTTGTCAAAATTGTCCTCTCGCGATTCGTTGAGCATTTTCAAGGTGATTGCGGCTTCGTGGCGCAGTGTCGCATATGACCAAGGCGTCATTTTGTAGAGAATGTTGAGGCCTCTACGGCCATCAAATACGACCGGTACCCCAGAAGGAACGGGAACCTCCTGGCCAAAGAAGAGAGGAGTGTTCAGATCCCTGCCGGCTAAAAATTGAATGGTTGCCTTGAAGATTTGGTAGCAGCTGTATGATGGTAATAGGATAGGCTGTCCGGCCGGACCACCGCCTTCAAACAGCAAGGATAAGAGTACTGTCCATTCAAACCCGCCAAAGCCTCCATTCTGGAAGGGGGTATGGAAGCCTCGTTGTTGCAGCCAAGTTCGTCCCAGAATGCATGCATCACTGAAGGAGTCACACTTCTTCGAGGCCGAATAGATATACTTGTGGTAGAGAGAAACCGATGCATCGGAACGGAGACTAGCGTTGTAAAACGAAGTTGGTTCGCCGGTCTCCGAGCTGTTGGAGGCCTGGCGGATGTTGCTCTTGAGAGGAAGCGTTCTAATAACCGGGAACAACGAAGGGTCAATTGCGGTCAGGATCCTGATTTGTGGTCCAGACGATTCAGCCTGACGTGGCTCCAACAAGATCAGGGGACGTAGACTGTCTCCATCCTGAGGACCAAACTTGATATCGAATCCAAGGGTGCTCGCGATGTCTTTGATTCCAGCAGCCATGCATGCGACATAGTAAGCCCGCTTGTGGAAGTATCGGAAGTTGACATAGTCCTTCTCTTGGAAGAGCGAGTTTGGCATGGTCACTGCCAAATCAATTGGCCGCGACTCCAGATTGCGCGCGCCCGTCTTTAAAGCAAAGCTACCCACCACGTTTATATTCGCTGGCTTTGCATATGCCATGCTGTACTTCACATCCTTGCTTGGCCGCGGTTCGGGCCAAGGAACTACCAGGCCAGAAGCACGCAGCTCTTTCTCGGCATCAGCGACGGACTGCGCAGCCTTATCGGGCAGACCTTCAATAGCACTTTTGATCTGGTGTAGTGTTTCCTGGACCTTTGAAACCTGCTTTGGGTAATTGGGTCTTAATCCTGCCAGTAACTCGTCCATCTGGAGCTTGAAGAAACTGGACTTGTAAAAGCCGCTGGCCATCGCAAGCTCTGCGGAGCGCTCATCTTTGCCTCGTGTCGGGTTTCGTTTTTCAGTTGCTTTCGATGTTTGTTTCGCAGATGAGCTAGAAACAGCGCTCTCCGGGGCAGGGCTGAGCTTCCTGCGCTTTGATGTGTGGTCTGACATTTTGTGATCGTAGCAGTGTTTGTCAAGACTCTCGAGATTTTTTTTTGGCGATAACGGTATGGTATCTGATACCGTACGGCTGAGTCATCTGTAATTCCCAGGTACCGCGGAGCATCGCCGAAATCGCAGTGGAGAGGAATGGCATCATTGACCTGAGCAATGCTTTTCTTTTCTCTCTCATCGCTCTTTTCTTTTCTCTCTCTGGCGCTGAGCAGACACAGGTGCTGTTTAATTATTACTATTTCAGTCTGACCATAGAATGTTGCAAGTTTTAGGAGGACCTGTTCCTCCAAACACTGACCATGTATGTTTTGTTCCCCCGCAACCCCTCTATGACTCTAAATGTTGATTGAATTGAACTAACATTGACAAAGGCCGTCAGTGTATCACTTCCCACATGGCGAGCAAATGTTGGATATGAGGAAGGAGAAGATTGGGTCACGAAAAAAATGCAATGTGGTTATCCCCGGTTCTTCGTCCATCCCATTATTCAGAAGCTCGCCCAGGAGGTTCTTTGTCGAGTCGGGGACCTCAATCTCGAATCTGCAACCCTCTTCCCGTCGGTTCAGCAAGCGCGCATCTGCCATTCTTTCTTAGTTGGCAAGATTCCCGCCGACCAGGCCTACAAAGCACGCATTGTTAATTTCATTCCCTCCCCGCATACTGAAGCCGGATCAACAATTACGTCTTCCTTGTCATGTGTCATTTACCCCAAAGAGTATGCTCCCATCACTAAGCAGGTATGGCAACATTCGGGCAACGGTATCTCCAGCCGACGAGGTGAGTTCTGTCTGCGGGCATTGGAAGATGGATTTCTGGTAGAGGACAAAGGCTTTGCGACTGCCGAATCGATCTCGCAACGTCCTTGCAAGGGCCCCCGCAGGTACCAAAGTATTAGTGGGGCCAGGAAGGGCTCTGTTGGAGAATCCCCTCCCAAATCAAACACCGACGACGGCCGAGACTACGCTCAATTCATTGAAGAGCGATTTGGCCGAAACCTCAGCACTTCTCTCGCCAACCAGGCCAAGCTGGCTGTTCGCAAACGCATTGCGGGTGTTTTGACGGCCGATGTAGAGTTGCCAGAAGCCCTGGAGACAGCTTCATCGGAAGGCCGAGTTGCCGGTATCTCTGAAGACGATGTTCTTCTTTATCCTTCCGGCATGAACGCCATATTCAACGCCCATCAGACTCTCCTAGCGACTCGAGGGGATTTGCCGTCAATCTGCTTCGGATTCCCCTACACTGATACATTGAAAATTCTACAAAAATGGGGACCGGGTTGTATATTCTATGGACATGGCTCCTCAGAAGATTTGGACGATCTGGAATCTCGATTAAAGGCCGGTGAACGATTCCTTGGGCTTTTCACAGAAGCACCAGGCAATCCCCTGCTTAAAACACCGGATCTCAAAAGGATACGCGCTTTGGCTGATCAGTATGGTTTTGCCGTGGTGGTCGACGAGACCATCAGCAACTTTTTGAACATCAATGTTTTGCATTTGGCAGACATCGTCGTCAGCAGCTTGACCAAGATCTTTAGCGGAGACAGCAACGTCATGGGAGGAAGCGCTGTTCTCAACCCTCAAGCGCAGTATTACACAGCTATCAAGAAGACTTATGACCGGGACTACGAAGATATTTACTGGGCAGAGGATGCTGTTTTCTTGGAGAGAAACAGCCGTGATTTTGTTTCCCGCATTGAGCAAATCAACTCCACCACAGAAAATATAACAGCCATGCTGAAGGAGTCTCCACTGGGTAGGCATTCCCCACTACCTAGATCACCATTTGACGGCTACTGACTGTTCTGCAGTGAAAGAAGTCTACTACCCTAAATACAGCCCCACGAAACCGCTATACGACAGCCTCCGCAATGCCAATGGTGGTTATGGTGGTCTCTTCTCTGTTACGTTCCACTCCACGGCCGAGGCAATTGCATTTTATGATACCATAGAGGTCTTGAAGGGACCCAGTCTCGGGACCAACTTCACGTTGAGGTGAGCACCCCCGCTATCCGATTTCAGCGTTTTGCTAATCTGTCAGCTCTCCATATGTCCTCCTGGCTCACTACGGCGAATTGGACTGGGTATGTACACTTTCGTCCGGATCTAACCATAACTAACATGTCCCAGGCACGCTCTTTCAATGTGGATCCGGATCTCGTGAGAATCAGTGTTGGATTAGAGGAGGTATCTGATCTGCGCTCCAGGGTACAACAGGCCTTGGATGCTGTGCAAGAAGCTCGGCAGTCAAACGCATAGTCTCAAAGTTGACCTGTACACGGAAAACTTATTTCGGAATCTGGCATTGTAAATCGAGGTATTTAACAATCAACAGCAGCGAGCCTCGGCTGAGCTAGGAGATTTCACGATGGGCGATGATTCCATTGACCTCCACGCTACCGAGCTCCCCTACAGATCGCAACTTGTGAGAACCACCTACTTAGCTAGATTTTTAGATGTCAATTAGGAAGTATGGTCTGATCTTAATGCGATCGAGACTGAGAGGCTTCAAAGTCATGAATCTACGTTTAAACATCTTCATAATACTGTAGCAACAATGTCAAGTGTACCAATACGCTGTAAAAGCTCGACATGTTTCTGCCGTCTTGTCTCTCGTTCGGCCGCAATTTCTTAAATCAGCACCTTTCAAAGGGTAGCGTCGGCGTTTCCTAGCAATGTCATGAGGGATATTGGGACAGCTACAAAAGACATGTCGAGGCTACTCTCTAGTTTACTTCCCAGAGGCTACTCTCAATACCATACGGATACAAGCTTCTAATTGAGATGATCTAAAGAAAGCATTTGGGTGGGATCACAAGATATCTACAATGTTTCCCCCAAAAAGGCTTCTCAGAGCGTCTTTTTTCTTTCTGGACAAGTCTTGACAATATAATAGAATCATCACAATCGCCTTGAGGAGTAAATTTGTAATCCTAAAGAATGGCCATGAATAGTGGCACTTGACCCTCTATATATAATTGACCTATACCTTGGATGTCCATAATAGTCCTGTATTATGCACGTAATCGTGAACCTCGACAAATACCTCGAGAACAATATTTGATTCTGGCAACAAGAGATATACTATAGCCGCTCACACTGTACTATGAAGAAAACGAGATCCTGCTCTGAAACCTTCACCGTTCAACGCCAAAATGGGGAGAGAAAAAAAGCAGGGTGGCTAGAAGGTACGATCTAGCGGATCATCCCCTATGGTACTCGCGGCTTGGCTTGTGATACCTAGGTCTCCGCTGGCAGTTTTTCTCAAAGCCTGTCGCATGGTCTCTACGTTGAGATCTCCTCCAAAACTGGAAGAAATCGGACTCTGGGTAGAACTACCGACACCAAACCGCGTCGGGGACATATCGGGTCCTTTGAAGGACGTCGCAACGCTTGTTGGCGGCGAAGTGCCAAACCCATGTGAAGAAGGAGAACGAAATGGAGACGGAGACCGATTGAGATCTCCTAGGCGCTCCCGAGACGTTCCGCCAGGCTGAGCTTCATTTGTTTCCGCCTGCTCGGCGTTGACCACATCGGCAAAGGAAATGAAGCTCAACCGACGTACGTCTGTCGATTCCAGTGCCCCGTAATTCGAAGGGGGTTCATCTGTATGAGGCTGATTGAGAAGATGATCGACGCCCGAGGACGCCATCGATTGCTCCCCCGATGCACCGCCTGCTGGCTGATGTAGGCTGTGCGTGACAATCTCGACTGAGTCTGGATCCAGATGATCGTCCGTGATGGCGGCCGAGGACGCTTCGAGAACAGGTGGGATATAGTTCTCGGTCCTGATATGGGCAGGGATCAAGGGTGACGCTTGTGCTGACACTATATCTTCCTGCACATCTCGTTCAAATATCTGGGAAGCGGGGGAATGTATACGAGGCGGCAAGTGTGATGAACTGTCGGGCGACGAAGGCTGCCTCATGTATTTGGTGTCATGATTTGCGGTTGGCAAGCCTTCGGATGATCTTACAGGCGATATGCAGCCTGTGTCGATTTGATTCTTGCCCCATTCGAAAGCAGCAGGCTTCGGGGCTCGTGTACTCGCTTCAGCCGCACTTGGCTTTTGATCTGTAGAGTCTGACATTGATGAAAACTATCAAAATGTGGCCATGATCTTGCTCTTAAGTATATGGTATCAGTAGATGAGAGTTATTCTAAGAAAGTCTTCGATGATGACATGAGATACCTCCAGGTAGGTATCGACCAGGTGACCCGGAGGGGGTGTCAACGTGATTGTTACCTGACATATGTAGGTCCAAGTACCCAGTACTTTGGGATTGAGCTGGCCCGAGAGACCGTGCGTGGGTACTGGTTACATAGATCTACTTACCAATACGGTACGGTAATTACCTTCCGCCAAGGGGGAGTCACGAGACCAGGGGAAAAAGTTCGGGTTTGAAGCGCGAGAGATGCTAACATCTCCGGTCCTTCACTCCAAGTCAAGTCGTACCTGTTAGTATATCATGACAAAACTAAATAAATGAAGACTAACCATTTGACCTCTATTTCCTAGATTCTGATCAACTCTCCCTCCCAATTGACCAGGACAATGACGACCTCTCTTGCGACAAAGCGGCCGTTCCTTACGCTGCCCTTTCTTCTTCCCTCGTTGTCGGATTCTCTAGCGCTAGGATTCCGACGCAATCAATCTTCATACCGACGCACCAAGCAGCGGCTACGCGTGAAGCCAGACTCCGCTTTTGACCCGTCCAACCTGGGTCACGATCACATCATCCACAATCCGCCATCCAGTGCTCCCAATGTCTACCACACCCCATCTAAATTCTTGCCTGCCGATGATGCCCGGAGAGCATCCAGCATTTCCCCTGCTGTGACCATCAATGCCGACGAACTTCCCGGCGTTTACAAGTCCATGCCCGAAAGAAAATATCACCTCACCCCTTCAGACATTGAAGAGATCCGCAATCTCCGCAAAACCGATCCCTTGACCTGGAGCCGAAACAAGCTCGCTAAACGTTTTGACTGCTCGCCCGTTTTTATTGCCATGGTATGCCAGGCAAGCCCGGAGAAGAGAGAGATCCAAGCTCGGATCTTGGAGGCCGTGCAATCGCGCTGGGGTCCCAAGCGCCGCATGGCAAGAGAAGACCGTCAACTGCGGCGGGAGGCCTGGGGACGTGATGCATAATGGGAGCCAGATCTTTGATCTCCGGAGAAGGTTCTCTTGTAAAGAAAATCCATGTATTCTAGCTGATCTAGCATTGTTTTATGTATTTCCATACCTAACTGTTCAACTCATTTGTATTTACGAGATATAGAGAGATCTAGAGAGATATTCCGATCGCCGATCGCCTTAGAAACATGTATTTCCAGTCCGTTGTCTCACCTTTCATAGTCCCAGTGTTAAAAAAAAGACACCGTAAGCCCAAATAGGCCCCGGGGCCGTTGTAACGTCGCTACTGTGATAGGGCGGAAACTAATTACGTGATAAGACTCACTCGCAGCTCTCTCTGCGGTTACCTCAGGGCAAAGACGGCATGCCCCTCTTTCCCCTCCGTCGCGTTCCTTTCGCAAAACCTGGACCTCTTTTCTCTCGAATTTCGCCAGCTGTTCGTTCTCCTCTCTCCTCTCGCCGCTTCTTCTACGGCTATATCAGTGATTCCAAGATGGCGCCTCAACTGGAACCCTTTTTCAAGCAGTAAGTCGGTCTGTATGCTATGAAAAAAAACTCTAGCTGACATCTATTCAAGGGTCGACGCCTCGTCCAACGATTTCATCGATCGTATGTAATACTGGTTGATCTCTTGCAAGAGCTTCACTGATTTTGGTCAAGGTCTGCGGAAGGCGGTTGCAATCCCATCTATCTCGGCGCAAGACGAAAATCGCGAGGATGTGTTCCGTGTGAGTGTCCCAACAGTTCAAGACCAGGGTAGAGACTGAGATCCCTTCTAGATGGGCCAATTCCTTGCCGATGAGCTCACGGCTCTTGGAGCTGAGGTGGAGCAACGTCCATTGGGCAAGCAGCCCGGCAAAGAGCACCTCGAGCTGCCACCGGTGGTGATTGCGAGATACGGTAACGACAAGAACAAGCGTACTATCTTGGTCTATGGACACTACGATGTGCAGCCGGCTCTGAAGGAAGACGGCTGGGCCACCGAGCCCTTTGAGTTGACCATTGATGAGAAGGACCGTATGTACGGCCGTGGCGCTACTGATGACAAGGGCCCCGTTCTGGGCTGGCTCAATGTCATCGATGCCCACCGAAAGGCTGGCATCGAGTTCCCCGTGAACCTGCTGTGCTGCTTCGAAGGAATGGAGGAGTATGGATCGGAGGGTCTGGACGACTTCATTCAGGCTGAGAGCAAGAAGTTCTTCAAGGATGCCGATGCCGTTTGCATCTCTGACAACTACTGGCTCGGTACTGAGAAGCCTTGTCTCACCTACGGTCTGCGTGGCTGCAACTACTACTCCATCAGTGTTTCCGGACCTGCTCAGGACTTGCACAGTGGTGTCTTTGGTGGCTCTGCTCACGAGCCCATGACTGATCTGGTCAACGTCCTGTCTAAGCTGGTTGATCCCCAGGGTAACATTCTGATCCCCGGTCTCATGGATTTGGTTGCGCCTCTGTCTGAGGAAGAGAAGACTCTTTATGGAAACATTAGCTACACCATGGAAAACCTTCATGAGTCCTTGGGCGCCGAGACCGGCATCCACCCCGACAAAGAGCGCACTTTGATGGCCAGATGGAGATACCCCTCTCTGTCTATCCACGGTATCGAGGGCGCTTACTCTGCCCCCGGTGCTAAGACCGTCATTCCTGCCAAGGTCATCGGTAAATTCTCTATCCGTACCGTCCCCAACATGGAGAGCGCCGATGTGAACAAGCTGGTCTTTGACCACATCAAGGCCGAGTTCGCCAAGCTGAACAGTAAGAACACCATGGATGTTTGGCTGCAGCACGATGGTAAGTGGTGGGTCGCCAGCCCTAAGCACTGGAACTTCTCGGCCGCCGGCAAGGCTGTTCAGCAGGTGTTCGGCGTCGAGCCTGATATGACCCGCGAGGGTGGAAGGTAAGTCTCCCCTCTCCGTAGAGACAACGGAAGTTTCCCGGCTAACCATTGATAGCATTCCCGTCACATTGACCTTTGAACAAGCCACCGGCAAGAACGTCTTGCTCCTCCCCATGGGAAGCTCAACTGATGCTGCCCACTCCATCAACGAGAAGCTTGACAAGAGGAACTACATTGAGGGTACTAAGCTGCTGGGAGCTTATCTGCACTACGTTGCTGAAGAGCCTGTCTCCGCCTAGATATTCAATTTCCAATCCAATATTACATACATTGTTTATCTGTTCATCAACACTTCAGAAATTGAGTTGGTCATTAAACTAGATTCGATCAGACAGTTACTCTATGACATATCTGACATACACTCAGTGTGTCAATGTGTATCCATTTCACGTGCTTTGCTACCGGGCTCATCGCTTGAAGCAGAGACAGGAATCAGCCAAATAGCCAAGGTCTAAGAAAATGCAAATGCATCAATCGCTATGGCGGCGCTCAAAAATTCCAACGTAAACAAACAGAGTAGGAAATTCAAGATCAAAACGCCGTCGAGTGCAAAGCAATCCGAAATTAGTTGCTATAACCTTGTTAATATCCTGTTGAACAATAATGACCACGGAATAACTTACTAGATCTCCAAGGGAGATATTTGATCCAAAGCATACAGCCAGTTTCCACCTTGCTCTTCCTTCTCAAGCCTGTAAAATAGACTCGGTTAATAGCCACAACATCGAATAAAGGCGAAGTAAAGACATACCAATCATAGGGCCACAAAATGAGGTGGCCTTGAGTCTTGTTCAGGAGGTCCTCTGCACGGCCTTTATCCAAGTACTCATCTGTGCCGTGGGGGTCACGCTTGGAGCCAATCGTTGTAGCTCTGCGTCTGCGTCTCCGAGACTGGCTCGCCGAGTTCGAGTTCAGGTTCACAGCTTCAGAGTAGTCAACGTGAGCCGAAGCCGATCGAGATTTTTCAGCTTCTTCCCCAGCGGCAACGCCATTTGCATCGCTGGCCCCAGTCGCTGTGGACAAATTTGGATCCGATGCCACCTTGAGAGCGGCTTTCTCGTTGATGGACGATAAAGTCTCCTGTTTTGCTAGCGACTCAGACTGAGGAAGACGACTAGGCTCATTCCAAGATCCGACCTTCTCATCGATTGACTGGGGGCTCTTCGGGTCTGCCTGTGGTGCTTCAGATTTAGGGCCTATGAAAGACAATTGAGAGGCGATCGACATAGGGGAGCTGACGCCACCACCCGGTGTAGGAGGACCACTTTGTTTTTGTTGCGGCTGGGTTGGCTTGTTGCCCTGTTGGCTTTGCATCTCTGCAAAGCGCTCGCCATATGCGGCAAATTCCTTATATTCCTTCCAGTTTTTGACCTCGTTGTCGGGCATGCAGCGGAACACAGATCGATAAATCTTGGTATTCTTTTCGGCGACAGCTTGCCACGTATCCAAGTAGAAACCATCAATGACCGGGTCTCTCATACAGTCGTTGTCAATATAGATGCGCTTGAGGTCTGGAACAGATGGATGGTGGTGCTTTGCAGTTTCGCTTTCTTCTCTAGACAGGGTCAAACCGGTGCCACTAGTCTCAGACTCGCGGCTTGATAATCCAGAAGCCCCAAGCCCTTGTGATGGAACATCCTTATTAGCCTCGGTGCCCCGAATTGTTTCGCCTGATGTGTCAGGTTTGCCATCCTTGCGGGTTGAGGGTGTCCGAGAGGGCTTTTGCGATGAGGACATCGGCCGCTCAATAGTACCCCTACCCTCGGAAGCGATGGGGGAGAGCAAAGCTTCTCTTCCACTGGCTTCAATCGTTGAATCACGACCGACTCCCAATCCAGCTTGAACAGCGGCTGCCAAATTATCGGGGCCATCACCATCCACGTCCTTTCGGTGATCGGGATTGTCGGTAACTCGTGGGTCGGCGGTGAGCTTGCGATTGGATTTGAGATTAGGGTTGCTACCCTGCTCCCAGTCGACATCATGGTTAAAGCTATACATAGCCTCGGAGCGAGAAAGGAACTCATCCTGCACACGATGCCGGCGCTCAACCATTTCTCTTTCGTCTTGTCGTTCAATGGCCGAGGATCCCGAACCTCTTCGCTCCCCGGGGCTATTAATTTGATGATCAACCTCTTCGGCAGCCTGGATCCTGCGTTGCTCTTCTTCGGTAGCGAAATCGTGTTCCATGAGCTCGTCGACATCAATTCCAAGATGTTCTCTCATAAGACGCATGCGCAGAGTATGCGGGAACCGACCAACAAGGTACGGCTTGCCATTCATGGACGACATGATCATGTCGGTGTCTCGCACGATAGACGCAACCTCCGAATCACGGGATCCCAACATGGATCGTTCGTTGATGTTCGCTGATCCAATAATAGCAGCACGATCGTCAACGACCATGCACTTGGCGTGAATGTAGAGTTGCTCAGTCACCAGTTGCTTTTGTGGCCCGATCTTGCCCCAAGTTCGCAGACTGAAGAACTGGATATAGTCCTCGGGTTCAATTCCAAGGGCACGAAGGCGACCAAAGATTGATGTTTCTCCACGACAGATACTACGGTATTGACATTGCATGATGAGGCGAACACTTGTGCCACCTTCACTATCCACAGTGTTCTGGAAACCTGGCATAAGTGGAATGACAATGACAGCGCGCCATGCTTCTTCATTCTTAGCTGCTCGGACAATACGCTCCACCAGGGCGTCTCCAATGAGGTTCTCAATCTTGCGCCCATCGATCTCGCAAGTGCTGATGAAGAACTGATTCTCGATGTAGACAAAATGCTCAGATTCCTCGATCAATTTGACGTAGGCATTCATGATGCTGTGTTCAGTGACGTCGGGTGTTCCAGTGGACCACATGCTGCTAGAGCGGAGAATTTGTACCTCGCATGTTCCATCAAGGCCCAAAGCTTCCAAATCAGCAGGATTGAAATCAGGGGGCGGCAAGAGGAATGGTGTTGGCCGCGTTGGCTTTCGTTGACGAAGGATGTAGTTCCAGCGTTGGACGAAATGACGAGTCAGATCCCGAGCAGGCTGGCCCACGACATGCATGGAAATATCGTGCCATGGCATTCGTGGCACAACATTGCGGTCATACATTTCCTCATATGGCTTGTCGAGGTCATAGAAATCCTGGATTCTTGGATTGGAATAGTCCTTACCCGGCCAAAGTTGACAATGATCTGCATCCTTGGGTCCATCGGTAGTTTCAAATCCAGTGGGTTTATCGTCGGTCAATTGATGCTGAGGAGTGTCCCAACGACCAAAGCACAAATCAATGCCTCCAACAAACGCGATAGTGTGATCAATCAGACAAAGTTTTTCGTGATGCGCCCAGAAGAAGGTATTCTGCCGGAATTGATTTGGCGATCGTTGCACAAAGATATTGGGATGGAGATCAAGGAGAGAGAACTTGGAGTACTCAGAGTCAATGGGAATAGCGGAGTTAATGTTGCGATACATGATCACAAAGACTTTGACGCCTTCTCGAGCTTTCTGTTGCAGGAGACGATCCAATCGCCATTTCTGGCTGATGGCAGCAGGACGACGCATATACAGCTCCGGACTCAGCCACCAGTCATGGATATAGATAACGTCCTTTGCCTGGTTAATTGCCCGCGAGACAACCCACATATGATCTCGCGCATCAACCAACCACTGCGCAAAGCAGTTTTGTCGAACAGGTGCAAAACTATCGAATCGATTGGGCTGCATCCACGGAGTGTTGGCAATCATGAAACGGATCGAGTCTTCAAATTGTTGTAGTTGACGCTCATTCCGAGCCAGCAGTTTGAGCTTGCGTTCAGAGTTTTCAAGGCGGAGAGTGTGGTGCTGAGGATGTCTCGCAGATTGCTTTGCAGACTTAGCGAGGTCCTTTGGATGCTGATTGCGTAGACTGAGTTTTGGAGTCTGAATCTTGAAATAGGGATCCACTAGGAAGACATCATAGATGTTCATCTCCTCGGGAGAGTCCACGCAGACTACGTAGCTATGTCTGACCAAAAACCATTTGGGCCAATGGCGCTTTTTGACCAAAGATGGAGTGAGAGCTTTGCGGAAATCGAGACCCTTGGAGGATTGGATGATCAGGAATCCTTCTTTGCCGTGGTAACTGCCTTCAGCGGCCAAACGGACGCCCAGGGCAGACAGTTCCAAAAATTTGCACAAACGGTTGCTGTCAGCCCTGAAGATCAGGAATCTGATCATCTTTTGCAAGTAAAGCTCGAGCTTCTTCCGCTGCCTCCCGGGGTATGTTTCTTTTCTGGCACCCCCTTCGTGAGCAGATGAAGGCCCTGCGGCTGAGTCTCCTTCGGGGTTCGTAATGCTAGACTTTCTGCGGGCAATTGGACCGGATACTTTACGCTGGTGTGGCTGTTGAGTTTGCTTTTTCTTCGTCGAAGGTCTCTCTGTCCCACTCATTCCCTCCGCACCAGTTTCGTAACCGCCTTCTTCGTCTTCATCCTCAAATTCACTTTCAAGGCCGCGTACACCTCGCATGTAGGGGAACGCACTTCTGGGGAAACGAGGGAGACTCGGACTGTTCTCACTCGTGCGCAGCTGGATGTACTTCTGTGTTCCTAGATGGAGTTTGTACTTGAGATGTAGATTGGCAAAGTCCCTCAGTGTTCGGAAGATGATCCATTTCATGCGGGTCATGCCACTTCCATACTCCAGTTCGATTCGGAAGACCAGATGACGATCGCCGGAATGAGAGTCAATGCGACTATCAGTCACCCGAACCTTCAATTGTTCCAAGAGAATCGGGATCCTCTTGCTGCCATGCTCATCTCTCTGGAAAGCACTAGCCAGGATTAGCGCAGCAGGCACAGCCGAGGCGAGTTCAGCAAGTAACTCTGCGGATTTTTTGTTGTCCACCGTATTATCTGGCCTCCGTCGCTGTCCAATGAGTTTGAGTCCAGCTTTGATTTGCTTCCATCGTTGAGCGCTGGCACTTGTGCCACGTTCGGTTCGATGGCGCCTCCAGCTCGCCGCTAGACTTTCATCATTTCCAGATGGCCCGCCAAACCCGGTCAATCGTCTCAAATTGCTCGGCCGCTGTTCATCTTGATTGGCATCTGGGTGTCGATCCGTGAAACTAGCGCCCCGTGTATTAGCCCACGGACGGCTTCTCATCCGCCTGCTAAGCCTCTCACGGCCTTCATCTTCGGAAACGCCTTCCCGTGGCTGAGGCGTAAAGTCCGTCGTACTTGCTCTTCGAGGGAATAAATTAGTGCGGTAATTTTCAAATGGCGCAAACGAAGAAGCAAAGTGGAATGATGGCCTGCGCGTTGTTTTAGGCGTCGTAGGTGCCGTATGAGATCCATCTTCTTCCTCCCGTTGTTTCCGTCGCCGTGGCATCTTTCTCTTTTCTCGAGGCTCCCGCTGCTCGCCGCCGCTCTCTTCTGCGTCGGCATCGATCTCACTTCCTTCCTCTTCCAGGGGCTCCGGGAACCGGAATTCCCCCCTTTCAGATCCAGGTGTAGCCACATCGCCCGGGGCGGAACGGAAATCCGCACTGGCACTGCTCGGCGATCGCGAGTGTGATGTGAATGTAGGAGCAGCAGCGAGCGACTTGAGCTTGCCAAAGAGCGATTGTTTCCCCTTTGGGCCCTGATCATCGTCCTCGCCATGTTGAGATGCTGGTCGAGATTGTGGCCGGGACTGAGATACATCGGGAGCCTCGGTATCTGTATCTCGGAATTGTACACTCTGAGCACGGGAGGGGGGTGACATTCCCGGGTTAGACGCCTGGTGCTGATGACGACTCCATGCTTGAGGGTCTTCGGTTGACCGATTGGGCGGTTGAGTGCACAGGGATGACCTGCCCCTCGGTGAGCCGTGTTTCAAAGATGATGGATGCGCATTTTCCTTGTCGCCCAGTGTTCCACCTGCTTCCTTATCGTCTGTTGGTTGTATCTGCTTGAAAGAGGACGGTTTCTTCGATTCGGTCGGAGAAGGGAACGAAGTCACTTTTGGTCCGTTCGAATTTGAAAGGGGCTCTGGGTTCTTCGTGTCGATCTTCAGCGAACCAGTTTCGACATCCTTGTGAGTTGAAGCAGCCGACATAATGATTGCTAATGCAGGGTGTTTATCAGTTGCCGTCCAAGGGGGAGGGGGAGGTTCAAGAATATTACATGATCAATGCCCAAAGCTGACAATCCTCATCTCAAGAATGAATCAAGGACCCAGGGGCGAACATGAGCACCTTGTTGACATTTAAAAGGAGCTTTAGATAAATTAGTTTACAGTGGAGTCCCGCCCCAGTTTGCTGGCCTCCGACTGGAGACTCCCAGGCGGTCAGGTTTGAGGAAAAAGGGGGTTAGGGGTTTATAGGTGTCTACAACATATGGAGTAGACCTATGTTGTAGTATGACAGTGACTTGGTATGCAGTACAGTGTATGATGTATTCCAATTGATCATTTTAAATTATATCGAATTGGTCTCATCATACGGAGTAGATCTACTTTTGTGGTACTGAGCTTCAGGCAGATTCTTATATATACAATGAAGGTTGAGGTCGATATACCCTTTTCAAAAACTTCCAGATAAGTTACTTCGTTCTCTATATATACGTTGAAGATGCCTAGGTAGAGCAAGGGGATCAAATATCAATTACGCACTGCTTAACTCCTCCGTACTTCCGTCGCCTCGGCTCTTCGTCGTATACCCGAGTCGCCTGTTATAAACTGCTATTGATCTATCCTTCCCCACCAGAGAACCCCTCTCTCTTCATCATATCTGCATCCCAATTTCCATCAACCATCACAATGACTGATCCGATCAAGTCCTATGATGATGCAGGCCAGCCCTCGGCCGCTATCTCCCAGACAATCTATACGATCTCCGGCATATCAGTGACCGTCTTCGGCCTTGAAGAGCTCCATAAAGATGCCTCGGAGGTCGCATGCCTATGGCTGTTGCATCCCAGATTAGGTACTCAAGCACGGATGACAAACATTGCCAACTCTGTCCTCACAGACTGGAACACCAGAATCGAGGGAACTCCATCGGCCAAGGGCCTGATTGCGGTCTCGTTCGATCAGCGCAACCACGGTACTCGGTTGATCGAGCCTCTGGCCAATGAGTCCTGGAAAAAGGGAAATCCTCGACATGCGCAGGATATGTTCTCGATCTTCCGTAAGTGACAGAATTCTCTGCATGCTAAAATAAAACATTCTAACACAACCTAGAGGGCACTGCAAGAGATACATCGGTGCTGATGGATTACTTGGCATCCTATACATTCCCCAAAGGCGAGCATCAGATCACCGAGAACCTAGTCCTGGGAGTCTCGCTGGGTGGGCACGCAACATGGAGCTGTTTACTACATGACCCGCGCGTCAGTGCCGGCGTAGTCATTATCGGCTGTCCAGACTACATCAACCTGATGGCAGATCGTGCTCGGTTGTCCAAGCTGCCCTCATGGACAGATAGTGACCCACCTGGCGCGGAGGTGCTTGGTTCGGAGGCCTTGCCCACTTCATTCTTGGAGACGGTCAACCAATATGATCCTGCCGGTATGATGCTGAAGCATGTGGACTGTGGACCATCAACCGGTCCATTGCGTGAAGGTCCATTGCCGCAGCCCTCAGAAGGCGAGCAGCAGGTGCTTCGGCCGTTGCTGACTCGTGCTTTGGCTGGCAAACGCATTTTGAATCTGTCTGGTGGTGTGGACAAGCTCGTGCCCTATCATCGGGGAAAGCTGTTCCTTGACTGGTTCAAGCAGAGTATCTCCTCCGATGGGTGGTTTGGTGATGGTGGAGTGTCGTTCGAAGATATTATTGACGAGACGGCGGGCCACGAGGTCACTCCTAAAATGGTCCACGAGGCTGTTCGTTTCATCAGTGAGACCTTGGCTGCGGGTCCAAAGAAAGCGGGTCGACGGGGCTCTGTGCGAGAGTCAAAGATCTGAGCGACGACTGTAAATGTTGAACGTCTACTCTGTAAATAGAATGATATTAGATAGACATGATATGACCTAAATGGATCAGTTGCATTTGCAATCAGGATAGCAGGGTGAAGAAGAAATAACATATTCCACAATCTACGATGATCGTAGCCTGTAACTGCGGCGCATACTGGTCCCTATGCCACTCAAATAATCGATCTACATGAGCATAGCTCAATCATTCAACCATAACCGAAGTCCGCGCAGTGTAGGAATCGCGACAAACCAGGTATGCGTGCACCACAAACATTTGAAAAAATCCTCCTTATGGTATTTGTTTAACACACTGATGAAATCGTAAGGGCATTCGGAGGCCATATGCTATGCTGATTGCATACAAAAAAAACCCTTTTATTTTCGACCGCCCGAACCGACTTGGTTTCGGTGCGGGCAGATCTCATTTTGAGTTCCGATCGTCCTCCATGCTGGCGAACGAACACAGCTAGGGCTTCTAATTGCCCCTGATCACCCAGCCTTTTCCTGAAATCTCGACGAATCAACGCTTATGCGACGAGCTCAACAACACCACCGACGGCCTTGATCTTCTCCTCGGCATCACGGCTGACGTAGCGGGCACGGACGACGACGGGGATCTGAGGAAGGCGGCCCTTTCCGAGGACCTTGGAGTAGCCGAGGGGCAGGAGGTCGATGACGGGGGCGACATCGGTCTTCTGGCCGCTCAGGTAGGCGTCACGCTGCTCAGCGGGGACGAGGGACCAGAGCTGCAAAAAAAAAAAAAAAAATCGCAGTCAGCGAGATTGTCCTTCACAAAAAGTCCTCATATTCTTCATATCAATCGGCCTCCCTTCTCTTTGCATGAATCGCCATGTGCGTCCCTCCCAAGTCCCCAGACCGATTGACAACCTCATTCTCTCTTCGCATCGAATCGAGTCGTGAAATGTAACGTACCTTGTCGACGTTGATGGTGGGCTTCCAGAACTGCTGGTTGGTCTTGTGGAAGTAGCGCATACCGACCTTACCGAAGTAACCGGGGTGGTACTTGTCGATGTTGGTACGGTGGTGGTGTTGACCACCGGCCATACCACGACCACCGGGGGACTTGCGGTGCTTGCCGACACGACCGTAACCGGCAGACACATGTCCGCGGCTGTGCAAAGAGGAAAAGTTAGTGATATGCTGGTGTGATATTGCGACAGGCTATGACGAATTTGGGATTTCTGGTCGCGATCGACGAGAAAAGAATGCGATTGAGACGGTACAGGAAGAGGTGTCGACTCACTGCTTGCGGGTGTTCGAGAAACGGGTAGGCATCTTGTCGGCGCGGGTGTTTCGACAAGACCGTTGATGTTTGGCGTTGAAGGGATCGTTCCGTCTACAAGATGTTGAAATCCAGGCTTAGAGTGTGCGCTAACAAATTCGCTTGTCCCGTGATCTTCAAACCCTAGCCCTGTCTAGCTGCCTTTGTCAGAAATTATGTCATCTGTGATATCGGTACCGCTTTCAGATTCTGCCGTGCTTAGGGCTTTAGAGAATCGGAAGCGGTGTACAGGTAGGTATGCATTCTGATAACTTAGGTCGTATGAATAATATGAGATGGTGCTTTATCTCATTTGATTATATTTCTGTCAATTGATAGTGCTTACTGCGCTATCGCTTCTTCTCAGCGAAAAATCTAGACAGCCGTTGCACCGTCATTTGAGCCGCCCGTGTAGGCGGCGTTGGGACCAAGCTTCCTCTAATCCAACCGGGCAGCTTTTGCTGGATGCGGGGCAACTCATATCGGCGGTCGATCATAACGATGGCGGCATAGTCATTGACATGTCTAATGGCTCTTCCAATGCACTGATTCACTGCTCGCATGCACGAATTCTCATAAAAGTCCCTTCCCGCTGCCTTGCCTGCTGCTTTCCTTTCCGCTTCCGAGCCAGAAGCCTGTTTGTAGGTCTTTTCCTCAAGATATTGAATCTTGGCCTGCCAGATGGCGCTGCGAATATTGGGAAAGGGAAGACCGATTATGAAGACGCCACGTCCTAACTTATCGGAGAAATTGATGCCTTCTGACAGCTTCCCACCCACAATAGACAGAAGCAAAGCTCCTGATCCTGATTCAACGGCCTCGGTATACTCCTGTAGCAAGGCATCTGTCGTTGTAATTGCATCCCGAGATTCGTAAAAGACCTTCTTCTTCCGTTCCAAAAGATCGAGAACGGTTTGACCATTCCCATTGGGGATAGGCTTCTTCCAGACACCCAGAACATGATTGAGATAATCATAACTCGGAAAGAATGCGACAACTCCATCTGGGATGACCTGGCAGAGGGTTGTCATTGTACGTCCGAGATCGATGATCTAGTTCATCATTTAATGACAAGACTTCCCAAGGCATCAAACCCATGGACATACCATTTTTTCTGAATTTCGTGCCTCGTAAGTAAAGTCAAATTCGTTCCCCATCAAGCCTTGAGTCAAGGATTGTGCCACCAAGTTAGACTTTGGAATAACATGGCCATAACTAAATGTTCTCAGTCGTTCTGTAGGCAGGTATGAGAACAAATGATTCATATAATCCGACATCTGTTCAGGACATTAGAGAACGAAAGTGCTGTGAAGGAATTTGTCCTTTACTTACAGGGGACATGGTACCACCAGCTAAAATGACAGCCCTTGCATCTTCAACAATTTCTCGAAAGTGGTTGGTAGGGTCAAGAAGCATGTATTTCAACGTGGTATCCTCTTGGACTTTTTGAAAGAAAAGTCGTCCCTCTTCCGATGGGTTCATCAGAGGAAGAAGAAAGCTTTGAATATGAAACAAAACTGGCACTGTTGTCTTGTCCCTGTGTCGACCAGGCTGCGGCTGTTGCGAGGAGTCAATGTAGCCATCAACTTTCCGAGCAAGCTTGCTCTCTTGTAGATACCGAGAAAGCTTATATGGGTTTATTTGATCAACTCCCTTTCCAGCCATGAGGTTCGACGCTTGCACCGAGCCCTCCACTGGCCCCTTCTGCCGGGAGATATTCTTTAGATGCTCCGCAATTGAGCTCACTAACCGGATGACTTGCGCTAGATAGTTCCTATTTTTACCTTTTAATCTGTTCGCGAATTTGCGAGCATATGTCGTCAGCTGTCCAATTGCAGTCTGTAGTTGACTTAGCGAGATGGTCACTGAATGAATGCCAGCTATCGCATCCATGAGGTTGTGGGCTTCATCGATGATGACGATATGACCTTTGACAGACAGATTAAGGGCCTCGCGAGCTGATTTCTGCAGCAGCAAGGGGTATGGAAGTGTGACAATCTGATATTGGGTTAGAGTCGAAATTACTGTCATCGAGTGAGACTGACCTCGCTATGGTGGATGACTGGACGAGACGCGTAGTACGGACATATTCCGAGCTTTTGTCCAACCTTGGCAATGTCTTCGATGTCTTTGACCGTCGCCAACGCATGGTCCCGGAACTCAAGCGCCAGAGCTTCGTCGTCTTTGGATGGAATAAACGAGCACTTCTTATCAGCCGCTACACCGGCTTGCTGGAGGTCTAAACACTTTTCATTGATTGCGGTGTTATTCTCCAAACTGCGGACTTTCGGGTTGATGCACAGATTTTTTCTGGACCCGAGAGATAGGTGTTTCACACGTTCTTCGAGTTTGGTGCAGTCATCGTTGCTCTCATCGAGATCACTGGGGATGCTGGATGGAAACGTGACCCGTCGCAATTCACCGGCAAACTGACTGAGCTGAGAATGCGTTCTTGAGCAGAAGAATATCTTAGTCTCGTCATTTGCTTCCTCGCTTTGATTTTGGGTCGAGTATTTCCCTTTGAATCGCTCCAACAAGGCTAGAGTGCTTGCAGAAAGACCGTCCGAATTGGACGAGTCGTTCTGCTTTTGATGGGTATCTGTATCGCTGTCATAATCGTCGAGCATGAATTGCTCATCATCTGCTAGTTGGGGTGTCGGTTCATCTCGTCGCTAGACCCTAGTAAGTATATGGTCCTTCCAAAGGGACGACAAGCATACTTGTTTTTTACGGGGTCGCTCTGCGTGGTCTTCTTTTTTTAACCGTTCTTCCTCTTGTCGGATTTTGGTTAATCGGGCTTCCAATTCCTGTCTCTTTTCGGTAATCGCGCGCCTCGATTCCCGTTTGGCATGTTCGACCATCCACTCAGGCTCATCATCATCGCCTCGGGAATGTCAGCAGTTAAATCTCACGTTTTTTTTTTTTTTTACCGTAGGACCCACCTGTTGCATCGACCGTTTCTTGAAAAGCTTTTCGTTTGTGATCTCGCAGCCAGGTCAAGGAACCACAGATCAAGCTCAGAGATTTTCCCTATGTAGACGAGGCTTAGCTCGATGTCTGGGGTTCAGCTCTGGGGCTGTGACCGGAATGACAACTTACCGTACCTGTACTCCGTATAATGGATTAGATTTAAAAAAAGAAACCAAACCACACTATGTTTAGCGCGCTTACCAGTGGGGGACTCGAATACAGCAATCTTGCTTTCTTCCAGGCAAGTGTACAATGCTTCCATAAACTGCCGCTGAATGTCATATGGCGTATAGGGATGATGGAAATCCATGGAGAGCATCCAATTCAGGAAATGATCACTTGTTTCTAGAAGAACCGTTCAAATCAAAAAAAAAAGAATGAGTGGAGTTTCAGACATTGTCAGGGGGAAGAGAGAAATAATTTGCGGGTCACTGACTGCATAACTGGAGCCTCACAGACGGAGTACAACATAGATGACTGTACATGGACTCTACATAGAGTACGCTATGTCCCTAGGTATAACATAGGGTATACATGTGGTATATACCTGAAACCAAAGCGTTCCAATACCAATCTAGATCTCGATATTCTCTGTTTCATAGTTTATTGTAGAGAAACAAGCTTAACGAGCACCTACTATTAATAAAACGGGTGAACTGGGGGTGGGGTTATTTCTCTTGTATCAGCTGGTGGGCTGAACACCTTGGCGTCGCTTTTTTCCCTCCCTCTCTCTCTCCTCTCGACATTAATTTCGACTATTGGCACTAGGGACTGGATTGCCCGCCCCATTTCCCCCTAATAAACCTGAATTACAATTACCATGAACAGACCGCCACAAGGTCACGGTCAGCAACGGCTAGGTGCAACATGGTATCCAGGGGGGCAAGATGACTTCTACATGCCAGAGGTCATATCCCCATCTCCTCAAAGGTAGGATCAAAAAGGAACCCCTCTACATATATCTGGAAAAAGAGATGCCTAAGATACGAATACTAATTCATCCCGGCAGAGTGATGCCAGAGGTTCCGGAAAACATGCAGGACAACATTGCTCAAATGGAATATCACGCCCACGACCCCCGCCGAGGCCAGTCGCCGCAATACCAACGTGCCCAGGCCCAATACCCCGAGCGCACTTCCTCCGCCGCTCAAGGGCCACCACAACAGAGCCAATTCCACGATCCGAGTTCGTATGCGCAGTCGGCAACTTACGATAGCATGGATCACCCGAATTTCTCCCCATTCCCCGTGCTACGAAACCCACCACCCAATGTCCCGCCCACCGATGAACAGAGAGAGGCGAACTTGGAGCGCGCACGGATGGCCGTGCTGTCGACCACCGATCCAGAAATGCAACTGGCGTGGGCCCTGGACGCGCTTGCCTTTGTGGAGGTCGCCGCGCAGAATGAAGCCCGCCTCTGTCTGACCCAGCCGCCCCGCCCGCAGACCCCGCAAGTTGAGCGCCAGCTACGAGTCGACGCGATGAACATCGTCAGCTTTCTGGCGGAGCAGCGCCACCCCAAAGCGGAATTCATAAAGGGCATGTGGCTCGAATTCGGCAAGTTTGGATGTCCCATCGATCGCAAGGAGGCATTCCGATCATACTCCCGAGCCGCTGAGAAGGGATATGCGCGTGCCGAATACCGGATCGGAATGCAGTTTGAGAGCTCGGGCGAACCGGAGAAAGCGATCAAACATTATGAGCGGGGTGTTGCGCGGGCGGATTCTGCCTCGTACTATGTGAGTTCTGAGATTACATTGACCCCAAATGGAGATGCTGACATTCTTGTAGCGCCTGGGAATGATGATTCTTCTGGGACAACATGGCCAGCGCCAGGATTTCAACACTGGCTTGGAATACATCCGGCTGGCGGCGCAGTCATGCGACCAGAACGCACCTCAAGGTGCCTACGTGAGTCTTTTGTTTCCTTTTTCGTCCCGTTTCAGAATCCTGTGTTCCTCTATTTTGTCCGTGGGGGTTCTCCGTTGAATTCGCCTAATGCGCAAAATAGGTATATGGTATGCTCCTAGCTCGGGAGCTCCCTCAAGTGAGCGTTCCAGAAAGCTTCCTCCCCCTAGATCTCAACCTAGCACGGGTCAACATCGAAAAGGCTGCATATCACGGGTTTGCCAAGGCTCAGGTCAAAATGGGTGCCGCTTATGAACTCTGTCAACTGAGCTGTGACTTCAACCCTGCGCTCTCTCTGCACTACAACGCGCTGGCGGCTCGTCAGGGTGAACCTGAAGCGGAGATGGCCATCAGCAAGTGGTTCCTGTGTGGACACGAGGGCGTTTTTGAGAAGAATGACGAGCTGGCATTCACATATGCTCAGCGTGCGGCTCAGAGTGGTCTTCCGACGGCTGAATTCGCCCTAGGATACTTCTACGAAGTCGGTATTTTCGTCCCAGTGGATATCAAGGAAGCTCGCTCTTGGTATGCCAAGTCCGCCGCCAGTGGTAACAAGGATGCATCTGGTCGAATTGAAAGCATCTCGCGCTCCAAGACCCTGTCCAGAAAGGATCATGAGAAGGTCGCCATCTCACGCATCAAGTCGACGCGGTATACAGCTCACCAGCGAGGTGGATCCTTGGAGGCAACCCCAGAAAACATCCAAATGCCGGATCCTTCGAGGATGAGCTTGTCTGACGGTCCACCGTCTGCGGCCCCCTACCCCGATCGTCCCCACTCCACCCGTCCGCGGCCCCAGCAGGGCTACCAGCTGTCAGATCCCCGACCAAGCTCTGCTTTCGGTGTTAACCCTAACCTTCGATCCAATGCACCGTCCGGATATGGGCCCCCCTCAGGCCCTGGATCCCGCACCCCATCTTATGGACCTGGTGGGCCCCTGAATTATCGCCAGTCAGGCCCTGGTACCCCTCTCAGCGCCCCTGCCGGACCGGCAAGCCCGCAGAATAGTATGATCAGTCCCAGTGGTACTCCTCGTGTCGATGTCGGGTATTCTGCGCCTATGCCACCTCCCGGTGGACGACGCCCACCTCGACTTGACTCAGCTCCAGAGCGCAAGCCTATGAGACATCCCGTCTCTGGTCAGTCTGGGCTGCCCTCCCCCGGGATGCCATCTCCCCGCCCGCCGGGTTCTCCTTCATTCCCCCCACGCATGGAATCCCGGCAGCCTTCTCACGGTTCAAGTACCTCCACAGCTCAGGTACCACCCTCAACCGCTTCCTCTACTTCATCCGCACCACAGCAAAAGCCCGCGAAGGCTGCGCCTCCGCCAAGCAAAGGACCCAAAACATTCGAAGAGATGGGTGTTCCTAGTGCCAACAAAGACAGTGATTGTGTATGTATTTCCCTCACTCCCTTGACCGTCGGACTCAAACCAACATTGATTACAGGTTGTGATGTGATACCCCAGGCCCCCGTTAAATATCCCTTGTCTCCCATTCTTCAATCTCGTTTTCATGCCTTGCATTTTCTGTACTCTTATAGTCTCGGGGTCCCAAAAGTTTTTCACCATCCGAGAGGTGAATGGTTCTCAACGGGGTTTCCCCCTGTTTCCACGTAACTGCTTTTGTACCCCGGATTTTATATTTGCCTCGGACTTCTTATTTCTCTCTTCTGCACATATCATTTGGAGAGGTTTTTTCTTTTTTTTACCTCTCTTGTTTCTTTTGTCCTTTTTTCTTCGTGAGTTTACTCTTGGGTACGAGTTAGATATCAGGAGTAGTCGTGAATTTATCGTTTCCTATCTTGAGACTCAATATCTCGTAGTGTCTTTCCACGTGAGACTACTTCCTTCTCAAGATTGCCCCGGTTCCCCTCAACCTGTGCACATCTTCCCAGCGTTCACCATGGCTCCACGTAGACCAAAAAACGACACTTCTGCCAGTGATGGTGAGATATGGGTTCCTCGAATCGATTCTCTAGGCTGACTCCGCTGACTGTCGCAAAGATACATCCATGATCCGGGAATATCTTCGTGAGCATCCCTAGTGTGGTAAGGTTTTTTTCACGACTGACTTGCGATAATTTCAGGTCAACAAAAGTATGTCGACTCTGAGCAGTTGATTCCAGGGTCAAAGCGTCATTAACATCATCTGGAATAGCCGTCCATACTCGGTTCGCTCCCTGTCGAGAAGATGGATAGGAACTCCCATTGATCAACTTTTTTTTCAGGCCATTGATATTTCCGCAAACCTTCATAATAGGGTGACTAAAAGTAAGACGAGTCCACTGCTGTGATCTCGGTCGTGCTATCCTGACAGGTATCTCTCAGCTCAAGCCGCAAAGCTTCTCCGAGATTTACACGAAAAGAAGGAAATCGAAGGACGAGTTTCTGGCAAGTCGGGCATACTCGCAAGTCCCAGAAGGGGGAAAAGCTAAATTGCGTGATGTTTAGGCAAACAGGTAGTCTACCATGCTATACAAGATCGCTCCGACAGCACAATCCCCGAGGCAGGCGCGGCTCTCAAGCTCAACATTGAAAGCCTGGAAAGTCAGTTATCAACTCTAAAGGCAAATGAGAAGAAGGCCCGAGCAGCCCTATCAGCTCTGCATGCAAAACCCCATGCATATGCTCTCCGGCAGGATATCAGCCGCCTTGAGGACGAGGAATCGAAGATCCAGGCCCGTCTAGCAAGCCATCAGACCGAGTCAGACCAAATGTCAACAGCAGAGAGAGTACGGCTCGAAGGAGAATGGAAACGATGGCAACGACATGTCCACGTGCGTCGTCGGATATGTCGCGAACTGTGGGGACAATGCTCTGAAGTTCTTCCGGAGGCCGTGACCAAGTCGGACCTGTGGGTAAGAGAGTAACAAGTTCGCTCCAAGGCCAATTTCGACGGGCGTTCTGACATTATCAGGAATCTTTGGGGCTTGAAGGAACGCTCCAATGAGAGCTCATCGCGGAGTGGTGATCTCTCTAGTCCCCACTCGGTCACATCATTTGACACTGACAACATACGTTATCTAAGAGAGCTACTGAAGTCCCGAAGGCTTTGAGGGTCGCGTATTCTATTCCCAGGGACGTTTGATTCGACGGCCGGCAGCTATGGAATGGAGGCAACTGGTGGGAGGCGAACCGTAATCAGATGGACATCGTCATGAGGATGTGGTAAGATCATTAGAAGAGAGTGGTGTTATATATCTAGGTATTATTGTAGTTTCTAAATGTTTCCAATCCAAGTCTTGCTCAATTGCGTTCCTGTGTATTCTGCTGTCTCCAGATGTGCCCGTGGACTGGCGTTGAATCATCACCCACCGCCCGCCGAGCCTATCTCTCTTCCCCTCTCCAATCTCCAACCCCTCCCACTTCCCTATGCAGGTGTCTTCTCGTCCTCTGTCATCTCGTCGAACAAGTCACTCAGAGATGAGAGGTCGTGCGCCTCTTCCAGTTTCTTCTGGGGCGGCGCCCCAGAATGGACATGCCCGCAATCCCTCGGGACTTGACGTTGCCCGCAGCCCGCCGAATCAGAGCAACAAGAGTAAGTCGGGAATACGTTTCCAAAACCATCACAGCGGTTCCTTGAAATAAGCTAACCTCTTTATCTCGACTATCCAGATACCAAACACGTTCCTTGCAAATTCTTCCGCCAGGGTGCCTGTCAGGCAGGCCCCGCCTGTCCGTTTCTACACTCCACCGATGCTGGGATTGACTTCGCTCCGTGCAAATATTTCGCAAAGGTATGAAATCGGCACTACTTCGAAGTTCCCCCTTCGGTGCAACTATTCCGAGGGATTCGGATGTTAACGTGGGGTGGGTTTCTAGGGGAACTGCAAGTTCGGCGCAAAATGTGCACTTGCGCATATTCTACCAGATGGACGGAGGGTCAACCGGCCGACTGGGAACATGGGAATGGGAAGCGGTCACCTCAACTTGGGCGGCCGGGTGAATCCGCAGGCCTATGTCAACCAGGACTCCGCCTTGACCAACTCAGTGCTCTCCCAACAGCGCATGAATGGCCACGAGCAGCCTCGATATGCCCCGCAGCTGCCCCCGCAGGAGGAGTATGGACCACTCCACGGGCAATCACAGCCGACTTATGAGGGGATCCCGACTATCGACACCGGCCTAGCCTCCGATGCCGGCTCCAAATATGGATCACCCGCTGAAGATGTTCGGTTCCCTATGTCACCAAATAATAACCACCTGAGCGCTCTGGATGCGGGGCTTCCGGCTTCTTTCGACAGCCAGGGTATCTCTCATGCTGCGCGTTACGGTCCGGTGGCTGCTTCGATGCCCTCACAATTTGGATTGGAATCGCCACCCGCTCAGAGATTAGGACAGGCAGATATATTCCGGAACCTGCGTGACATCGGCTATGGGACCAGCTTGCGCAAGCCCTCGGCCAACATTGGATCGTCTCCTCCAGCCCCGGAAGATATGATTGGCACCCGTTTCATGCACTCTTCGCGCCCCGTTAAGCCACGCATGCTTTCCGCTAGTGTTCCTCGTCCCACTGCTCTCGAGGACTGGGATGAGAACTTCCCCATGGAAGAGGATTACCTGCCAGTCAATCTACACGACGATGTTCTGACTCCGCAAGAAAAGCTGCGCCGTCTTTCTCGGACTGACAACGACCTAAACTCCAGCCACCGCGATATCAGTGGCCTTGGTATGACTAGCACCAGTTTTTCTAAGACCGGCTCTCCACTAGCATCGAGCCCATCTCGCTTCGGTGCGTTGTTTGCCAAGCAGCGCCAGCGCAAAGAAGAGGAATCCCATGGTTCTTCATCTTTCCACATTGGCTCGCCTCTCCGTGAATCATCGCTGAACCCAATCACCAGCCCTAGTCTAGGGCCCATCGGCAGTAGTCGTGCATCTCACGAGGGAACATCGTTCATCTCGAGCCCTGGACGTCAATCCTCTATGTCAATGATCTCTGAGCAGCTTGGTGGCATGTCTCTCCATCCTGGCTCTGTTCGCCAGTCATCTGCGGGCCCTAGCGGCCGCCTAGATAGAATTATCTCGTCTCCCGTCAACACAAGCAAGATCGAAGAGGAAGAGCAAAGTGACTTGGTCTTTGACATGGAGGAGGAGGTAGGCAACAAGCGGAATAGTGCCTCGTGGGAAAACAAAGAAGCTTCCTCTTAACCTGATCTCTTTGTTCCGACCAATTCTCATGACGATACGCCAAGTCCAGCTTTGGGCCATGTTCATACTCATCAAAAAAGACATCACACAAAACAGGATATTGGAGTTCAATTGGACAACAACATACATCAAGAGACAACACAAAAGGAGAGGGACCAAGACAACACAATCATATCTCTTTCGGTTGAGATACTTGGTTTTTGGTGAAGAAGAAAGAGAAAAAAAAAAAAAAAAAAAAAAAAAAAACCGCAAAAAGCAAAAAGCAAAAGACGACAGAAAAAGCTTTACATCCCTCTCATCATAGACTGGCACTCCCAAACAGCATCTGCTTTCTCTCCTTCCATTCTCTCTTGGAATCATCTAGACCAGTCATATGTGTTTCTCATTGCTGGCATTTTGGGAGATACACTTCTCATCCCAGCCATTACCAGCCATCTACTGTACTAATCTCTGCCTTTTCTCTGTTTTTAATTGTGACCTCGCCTGGATATTGCACTGCACCTTAGTTGACATATTTTGACTCTTTCTCGTATTTGCCTTCGTTTCATGATTACACGACTCTGCGATCTCTGGTGTTTCTTAGGTGCTTTCATTGTCTTCTTCCTTCTCCCTTGTCCTTTGTCCCCTAGCTGTCGGAATAATGTGGTCTTGGTCTCCAAGATTGCAGGCATGTACAAATCGGAGATGTGCAAATAAACAATTCCTTGACACTTTTTTTTTAACCATGATATATATTAGAGACACTGTAATGCGTACAAGTGTACACAGCATAACTCGAAAGGTGAGCTCTACTTGTACAGATCAATGTGAGTCTGGATAAGAGCGGAGCCGGCGCATGAGTATATATCATGGTGGATGAGACTGCGTGATATGCAATCCTCCACGATATGGACTAAGGAACCTAGGGGATGAGTTATTTCGAAGTGTATTGTAATGTTGAGATGTATGTAGGACTAAATTCAGAAAAATCATCCATTGCATGTGCTACCTAATCATACACATTCCTTCTTATGTGAGCAGGACTGAAGACGCCTTGAAGATTACGCCCTTTGAAACCGATATCATGAAACAACGCCAATATGTCCACCCATTCTAAGCCTCATCCAGGTAAAGAGCCGTACCTTTCAGATTGACCAGTCCCTCCGTCGTAGACTGGGCCTGAATCTGCTGTGTCTGCTCCTTGGCTAGACGATCAGCCAGCACGCCACGCTCACGCGGTCCGTCCACATTCATGGCACCGTCATTCTGAGTCTGATGGGAAAAATCGCACAGCTGTCCCGTAGAGGTAACCATGCGTTGGACCAGCGTTTCCAAAGCCTTGCCGGTAAGTGTCTCCACACGGGCCGCAATATCAGTCTCTTCACCAGCTCGCTGGCGTTTCACAGCCTCCTCACGTTCCTTCAGCTCATCATCTAGCTTGCGCTTCCTTTCCTCAACCTTCTTCTGATGCTCCTCTTTGGTAGCAAGGTACTTGAGTGAATGACCGAGCTTCTGTGTTGAGGGCGGGACGAAGTCCACCGGCGGGGCGGAGAAGAACAGCACGCGACCGTGATCGTCACAATGGAATTGCTGGCGTATGTCCTCTGGAATGGCAGCGTTGGCCGCATCACCCAGGTGGAAGACTTCCACGGGGCGCGGGGCATTGGGATTGAATACTGCTGGAGCTTGCATTCGGTTTTGAGAGTAGCCAGCGTAAGGGGAAGGCTGGGCAGCTGAGTAGGGTTGAGCCACTGGCGAGGGCTGGTATCCTCCTGCCGGTGTCTGTGGCGCCGCGAAATTGCTCGGACGGCGCTGAAGGCTTGCTTGGAAGGCTTGAGATGGGGTCATTGTGGGTGGGAAGGCTGGTGAGGGACGGGGAGAGGTATGAAGAACAACGGGGGGTGCCGGTGTCCGGACTTGATGCGCAGCAGTAGCTGGACTCATGGCTGAGATGGGCAGTGCTTGGTTTAGTGATTGACGAGGAGCTACAGACTGGGGCAGGGTAGGAGGAGGGGGGGATGGGGTTGGCTCGGGTGGTGGGGATTCCTAATGCTGTCAGCTTTCCAATGTCTTCTTCTGAGCTAATGCGGTAAACTAACATTTTCATCTCGTGGTCGGCGATGCACAGCGCCAACAACAGGGGGTGCATTGTCGGCTCCCCAGGTCGGCCGAGGGAGGTCATCAGTCTCCTTGGCATCCTCCTTGAGGAGATCTTTGATTGGGCTGGGAATCTTTTTGATCTTGCGCGGTACGTCGAAGAGATCCATCTCGTAATCTTTTTCTCGCACTTCATCTGGCAGACAGCTGGCCCAGGTCTTGATCTTGTTCAATTTGTGTTTCTCCTCGTTGTAGCGAGCCTCGCACACGTAGATTTCCTTATCAGGTGCGAGATCTCTTGGGCGACCCCGGCTATAACGAGTGAAGAACATGACAAAGCAGCGGTCTACAATCTCATCAATTCTGTGGTCCCGATATTGCCCAGTCTTCACAACCTCGTTGGGGTAGAAGTGCTTCTCGAAATGATGCACAGTCTGCTCAGGGCGGTAATACCAACATGCGTTGATCCACTTCTCACCATCTGAGTCCTGCCAGGTACGATAGATCTGTGCGACGATGGGCTTGGAAACGTCATTCTGGTTTTGGATATGAACCCAGTCGCCAACCTTCCACAGTTCGCCGCGGTGGAGAATACCATCGGGGAGTGGGAAGCGCCCGTCTTCCATCAAGAATTCACTGTCAGGCTTCTTCTTTTCTTGCTCAGCTAGCTTTCGTGACTCGATTTGGAGATCGAAAGCATCCTTGAAGATCTGGCTGTCGGATTGGTTGTAAGCCTTGGCATTTTCGAACATGAGATCAAGATCGCGCATAAAATGGTCGACAGAATTGTACTTCTTGCGCTTAGACTTGCGCTTGATAATATCGATGGCAATAGGTTCCTTGATCTCCATGTAATAGTCTGGATACATGGCTTTATCAGGGAGTCGCTCAAAGTGTGTAATCTTCAAGTGGCCACCGGCACCCTTGAACTTCCGGATGCCCTTGAGTATGGTCTTGATACGGATCTCCATCGGTGTGTCCACGCGCGGCGGGCGGCCTCGTTTTTTTCGAAGATCTGGTTCATGTTTTTGAGCCATTCCACGTTTGAAGCCAGGCTTGGGGCCAGGTTTCTTCCGGCGTCGGCCCTCATCTTCAGAGTCGTCATCCTCGTCCTCTTCCTCGTCCTCTTCCTCCTCATCTTCGTCAGGCAATGGATCGGCCTCTGGGATCTCTCCGAGATCGGGCAATTCTGCCTCCTCGGCAGATATCGTGCCCTGGGCGGCCAATTTTTTAAACTCAGAGGCAAAGACGTCCTGAACACTGTTAGTCCATTTGCAAGGGTGGCCGAATATGCCTTAACCAACCTTCACAACAAGCGCATCTTCATATGCCTGTGATCTAGGCCTGTTGTATGTTTGCGCATTATGTGGGATCTACATCGTTAGCTGGCTCATTCTAAACTTGGAGCGGCGCAACTACTCACCAAGGCGCAGTCGCGAACGAATTCGGGGAATTGCTTATATTCCCGTTTGTTGATGCGCGCTTTCAGAATACTCAGAGCCATTGGCTCCTTGATGATGTCGTAGTAGTCAGGGACATAGCGCTTGTTGACACTACGATGGAACAATCGTGACGGGTCATGACCACTGCGCCAGGTACAATTAGCCAGAGATCGAACTGGAGGGTATAGGGTCAATCGCACTCATGTTCTCGGTAGTCATAAATGGCCATGACCACATCCATCATCACTTTCCATAATTCGGGGGCGATCACACCGTCATTCTCGATTGAGTTGACGGGTCGTTCACGCGGGGGTTGTGATAGCTGTTGCTCGGACTCCATGTCGTTGGCGACAAGCGCGTTTCCACGCACCTCACGGTAAAATTGGCAGCACCTTGGATCAAAGGAATTGAACCAAGTAAGTTAGGATTTAGGTCAGACAGAAGGGAGCCTTGGAGACGTTGGAGAATGTTTTACGAGCGCGTCCAGGTGAAGCTGCTGCTGACTCAGCAACCATTTGACGTTACGGTAATTTCATGACAACGGCCTCACTTGGGACGTTCTGGGCTTTTGCTTGATCTCTCATGTGCTCAATTCATTCTCGAGATCTCAATCCAAGTAGCTTGAAGTGGCCTTGTCTCTTGAATGGACAACGGGTCTCATCCTTGCTCATGGAGGCGGCCGTTGAAGGCCCTGTCCAGCCACATAGGGTTTTATCATGGTACTTCAGAATGGAGCTCTCCCAAGCTATGCTAGTACGTACGAACGATTGGCTTGGTATCTAGAGGTAAGGCAGTCTCACCCTGTTTGTAGCATGTCCTTGCAACTTCAGTGCTCTTGATCCCGAACAAAGATTCAAGAGTGAAGTATCTACATATACCTACATAGGTATATTGATCTCTGTCCTACTAAGGCAACTTCAATCGATCGTCTTGCATTGGAAACTATACCCCACACGGCAAGTCGTCATATCTTCACTATCAGTGGAACTTGCCCACCTCACACTTCCCTAACTTCATCCCTGTCGCATTTGCCTTATACTTGATCACATTTCAGAATGAGGATACGGATTCGTGGGCCTTCCGGTCAGTCAACTGTCACTTTGGACGACAGCTCAACCATCAAAGACCTTCAAACCCAAATTGCGGAGAAGACCGGCCTGGTTACCTTTGACGTCAAATATGGATACCCTCTCGAGCCACTCGAGCTAGACAGCTTGCAACCACACCAAAGAATCTCAGAAACTGGACTTAAGCTAAATGGGGAGTCACTCATTGTCGCACAGAAAGAGGGGGCTACTCGGGGCGCGAGCGACGACGCGCCTAAAGCACGCCCAGCGCCATCACAATTGTCACAGCCATCCATGTCGCAAAGACCACCGGAGACTTCCGCCGAAGACCCGCCAGAAATTGCCTCCCCAGAACATGCTGGGACTTTCGTTCTCCGGGTGATGCCTGACGACAACTCATGTCTCTTCCGAGCTGTGGGTGCCGCTGTTATGGGCGACATGGATACAATGGTTGAGCTGCGATCAATCATTGCAGGAGTCATTCATTCGAACCCGTCGGAGTATACAGCAGCAATCTTAGGCAAAAAACCGGATGAATACTGTACCTGGATCCAGAACGAGGACTCTTGGGGTGGCGCCATCGAGCTCAAGGTTCTGAGCGAGTACTTCAACATTGAGATCTGCTCTATCGATGTGCAGACACTAAACATGTTCCAATTTAATGAAGGCGCGCCCACAAGGTGTATCGTGGTGTATTCGGGCATTCATTATGATGTCCTTGCACTCTCTCCCTCTGACCCTCCCTACACTCATGCCAACCCACTAGCTCATGGCGATACAAAAATTTTCGAGGCTGTTGATCCGGTTGTTTTGGAAAAAGCCAAAGAGCTGTGCCGAGTCTTGCAAGGCAAGCATTATTACACCGACACTTCCGGATTTACTGTTCGGTGCAACACTTGCGGCGGCACATTTACCGGAGAGAGAGGTGCGACCAAGCATGCCGCAGAAACTGGCCATTATGACTTTGGAGAGGCGAGATAGCATGCCCAGGTACCCTATATAAATACATCATGAATAAATGTGTGAGATGAGGCGACCACAGTGATATTTGAATTGAAAGCTGCTTCATATTGTCATAAAGTGGGATACATAGTGTATATCCATCACATATCGTACAAATAATCTCGAATCTCATAGCATCGCAACCTCGTCTGCCTCATCCTCTTCTTCCTCTTCTGCAGATTCCGCACTTTCTTCCGGGTTACCTCCCCATTCTACATCATGATGAATGGGGTTTGTGAAAAACTCATGTTGCAGGGCATCTGCTGCACTTAGGCGCTTGGACGGGTCCAATTCCATCAACCCTGACAGCAGACGTGTTGCTTGTTGCTCGCTTTCGGTCAAGTCCTCGACGCAGCTGGACCACTTCACCAGTTTCTCCCAGCTGTAGCCTTTTTCACCGATGGTCGGGATGTTTGTCTCAAAGATCTGCCCATGCATGGCAGCAGCGGTTTTCATGCGCCGAGTTCCGAAAATACTCGACATTTCAATCATGGCGTCAATATCATCCGCAGAATTAAAGAAGGGGAACCGCCGCCCCAACAAAGTTAGAAGAATGACACCCACCGACCACATGTCAATCTTGGTGGTCTGCGACGTGCATTTGAAGAGAACTTCCGGTGCACGGAAGCCTCGAGTTCCAGCGCGATTCGCTCGCCGGGATGGCCGTGAATCGTTCTTGGGGTAGCCGGCTGACAACCCAGTAGATGGAGGGTTTTTTGAGAAGTAGCTAGAGAGAATCCGGCCTCGCCGGGCATAGCTTTGGTGTGTGCAGAGACATGGACTGGAGTATTCTGAACCTTGGCGCTGTTGAAATGGGTCAGTTAGTAGATCAACATGTGTAAGTACGAATCATACCTCTGCTAGACCAAAATCAACAAGAACACCCTGTTTCAATTCCGGGTTATAAAGGAAATTTCTATAAAAGCGTCAATATAGGCGCAAGTCGCATCGGATTGCATACTTACGTTGGCTTGATATCACGGTGAAGGATATCATGTTCATGTACAGAGTTCAGAGCGGTTATGAGGGACCGTAGGTAATGACGCATGTCTGCAACCATGAACGTGCGATATTGAATGCGAAAGTCGGTATGTGGAAAATAAGGCAACACAGCGACCACTTGGTCCTGATATCGGAATGCAGTAATCAGCGGGCAGACAGACCCGCAACCTCGGAGATCATGGAGCAGTTCCAGCTCGTTCTGAATTCGTAGCGGGCTACTCGTGACGTAGATTTTCTTTAATGCGACGAATCTCGCCTTTTTTCGTTCGGTTGGCTCGCCCTCAACTCGGCGTCGTTTGGATGGAGGCTCCGCATAGTGGTCTTTGTCTGAAGCGAAGACATCCCAGTCGTTTTTGTGTGCATCATAATCAAGGTCCTCTGCTTTGTACACCGTGGAGAATGTTCCTATCGTTTTACCTCCATTAACACGGACCAGCAATTATGACTACATCAGGCATACCTTCTCCGATCCTATTGACCAGACGAAACCGATCAGAGATCCCTGGGAATGTATCTTCGAGCTTTTTCATATCCTCTCTGACTGTTTCGTCCACTTCTTCCTCGTAATCACTTTCCTGGGGCGTGTCACTTTGAGGAACTCCTTCATCATCTTGTCCTAACGTATATTTTTGTTGCGATTGATGCTCTTGAAACGAATTGTTGCGTTTGAGTTCGAACATGCCCGGGGCAGCGCGGAGGGCGGACATGGTGCCGAGCGATAAAATAATGAACAAGCCGAGTCCGACTGAGTGCTCTGAGACAATGGAAGGAGGAAGGTATAGTGATCAATTAGGAGAGTAGATCGAGTCGCGTCAGTCACGGTCAAGATTCTTTGGACCTCAATTGCCACAATAATTGTAACGACAATTATTACCGCGCGGTGACAAAAGTAACAGTCCAGTGAACCAATAGAATTGATTATTACAAGGCGGTGGATCATTCATTGAGAGAGATGCGAAGGACTAGCGGTAAGATATGACGGATGTATTACCTAAGGCGGACCCGAAAAGGGCAAAAGCCAAACAAATGGAGCTTATCAACAAATCGGCTTTGCTCCCCGCTTTCACCTCTTTTTTCCTCCACCACCAACCAACATGGAGGATAGAATACAATTCGACATAAATGAGTCGCTCAAGTATTACTTGAGTGATCCTGCTTCTATTCCGACCCCTGATGCCGACCCGGAACTGTTGGATTGCGAATCAGACCCTGATCAACTTTCGCCAGCGCTGATTGACAGTGTCTTGAACCCGATCGTGGATGCTGTCGCAGAGAACCCAGAAGGGATCACACGAGCGCCCCTATTTGACTCGTTACAATTTTTGCTAAAGTGCGCCCCGGTCCCTTCCCAACTTGCCCATGGAGGCTGGCGCCCGCCTGGACTCGAATCTGACGAATCTTTTCACACTTGTAGATACTCAACCTTCCTCCCCGCAAAATATTTGAGCAAAGTTTTGGATTTGGTCGTCTCGGGCTTGTCTGTTGAGGCAGACATCATCCATGGGGACCTTGAATCCGACGATCAAGATGCCATCCAGCACCACAAGCAGCTTCTGGAGATGTACGGCTTCCTTCTCCAATGGGCTCTATCTGCCGTCGAGGTCAAGGCGGCAGAAAAACCCACCGAAGTCGCTCCCGTACGAAGAGGGGGACCTAAATCTAAGAAATCCGCCAATAGCGGCCAGTGGGATTGGACTCCCCAGATCCAGATATCCATGGAGACCATGTGCAAGGTGATGAAGCTCAAGCTGGGACGCATATTGCTAACTACTTCGGATCGCGACACTTTTATCACCCTATTCACCCGCACAATCTATCTTGTTCTTGAGAGCGAGCAGCGGGTGAAGAGTATGACCATTCGCATGCATGCATTCAAAGTTCTTTGCATTGCGGTCAAGCACCATGGCCAGGCATTTGGTGGGTATCCCGGGGAATATATGGCCTGAATGACATCTGACTGCGGTATAGGAGCTCAAACCTCCATTGTGCAGAGCTTGACTTACTTTGAGCACCTCTCGGAGCCCATGGCCGAATTCCTCCACATTCTAGCAGAACAATACGACTATCCACAGCTCTCTGATGAGATCCTGAAGTGAGACTATCTTAGTGAATTGACTGAATGGTGGCTAATCATATACACAGGGAACTGGGAAACAAGGAGTTCAATTCTAACGATACTAGAGGTCCCAAATCCGTATCGACTTTTATCATCAAATTATCCGAACTTGCTCCCAGATTGATCATCAAGCAAATGACGCTCTTGGCTAAACAGCTAGATAGTGAAGTATGTGCTATATACAGTTCTCTACGAGCTCCACTAACATGTCCAGGCGTATACTCTTCGATGTGCAGTGATCGAAGTCTGCGGAAACCTCATTTCCGACCTCAGTCGCCAGGAAGAACGCAGTGATAATTACAAGACCCAAATCAACGCATTTTTCGACGTCTTGGAGGAAAGGTTCCTCGATATCAATCCTTACTGCCGCTGCCGTGCAATTCAGGTCTTTATGCGAATCTGCGACTTGGAACAGAAATTCCCCAAAAGGCGACAGGCCGCAGCGGAACTAGCTGCCAGAAGCTTGGAGGACAAGAGTAGTAATGTACGACGCAATGCGATCAAGCTGCTGTCCAAGCTTGTCTCCACACATCCTTTCAGCGTTATGCATGGCGGGCTACTTTCATACAAGGAGTGGACTGAGAGACTCGATGCGGTTGACGCCGAGTTAAACGCGCTGCGTCCTCCCGAAACGCCTGGCTTTGAGGCAGGCGACATGACGCAAGTCGACCCCGAACTTTTGGATGATGCTACACAGTTGCCGGATGAATCTCCCTCGAAAGCACCCCGGATGACAGAGGAGGAGAAGACTATCGCTATGCAGAAAGCCGCAGAACAAGCGGCCACATCCGAACTAATGACACGCCTCCAATTGACGAGAAAGTATTATAACGAGGCCATTCGATTCATCGAAGTGCTCCACTCCGGGTCGACCATTGTCACACAGTTGCTTTCCTCTCGGAACAAGAGTGAAGTTATCGAGGCCATGGACTTCTTTGTCGTCCTCGACGCTTACAAGATCGAAACTGCCCGTAGCGGAATTCGCCGCATGTTGCGTCTGATTTGGACTAAAGGCAACAGTGACGAAGGAAAGGGTGTCCAAACCCATCTCATTGATTGCTACAAGGGTCTTTTCTTCGACGCCCCAGGTTCTTTCTCACCTAATGATGCTGCGAACTATATCGCCCGCAACATGATTAGTTTGACTTTTGGTGCTACTCCTGCAGAGTTGACCTGTCTCGAGCAGTTGCTCAGCACTATGATGAAGGCTGGGAATGTTTCTGATGCAGTCATTTCCAAGCTATGGCAGGTTTACGGTATCCAGAAGAAGGAAATCTCACGGACGCAGCGTCGGGGCGCAATTATTGTCCTTGGCATGCTCGCTCTAGCAGACCCAGAGGTTGTGGTCAAAGAGATCGAGGCCATGCTACGCATCGGCCTAGGCGCCTTGGGAAGAGCCGATCTTGTACTTGCTAAATATACCTGTATTGCTCTACGGCGCATGATCCCTGGACGTCAAGCCAAATCAAAGGAAGTCGCTGGTATTCCTAAACTTGCCAACGACCACTCTGTTTTGGTGAGGCTGATGGCCATGCTTGAAATTGAGACGGCAAGCAAAGAGTGGTACGGGGTGGCAGAACATGCGCTCAACGCCATTTACGCTTTATCAAAACATCCCGACGTTCTTTGTTCCGATATTCTTCGACGAAAGACCAGGTTCGTCTTTGCGCCACATCTTCAACAACGCCCACTTTCATCACATCCGTCTGTCAGCGGAGAAGACGAGCAGCAGCAGCCTGGGACTGTACCCAGCGAGGAACCAGAATCCAAGCCCAAGCCAGCATCTGCTGCGCTCTCGCAGTTGTTGTATGTTGTCGGCCATGTGGCAATCAAACAGATTGTGCATTTGGAGCTGTGTGAACTTGACTTCAAGCGACGTAAAGTTGAACAAGAGAAGAACAAGGCAGCTACTGCACCCCAAAAAGAAGACAACGTCGAGGATGATGAACTCGATCTCATTGGCGGAACGACTGAAGATGACTTCCAGGACGCCATGGCTCATATCCGAGAACGTGAGCTACTTTATGGGGCGAACTCCCTCTTAGCCAGATTTGGTCCGCTAGTGGTTGAGATCTTGGCCAATAATAACTCTTATCCTGATCGTGACTTGCAGGCCTCTGCGACTCTGTGTCTCGCGAAGCTCATGTGTGTGTCTGCGGAGTATTGCGAGAAGAATCTACCGCTCCTCATCACTATCATGGAGCGGTCCGAAGACCCCATCGTCCGTAGTAATGCTGTCATTGCACTAGGCGACATGGCCGTTTGCTTTAATCATCTGATCGACGAAAACACAGATTTCCTCTACCGTCGCTTGAATGATGATGATGATTCCGTCAAGCGAACCTGTCTTATGACCCTCACATTCCTCATCTTGGCTGGTCAGGTCAAGGTCAAGGGACAGCTGGGTGAGATGGCCAAGTGTCTGGAGGATGATGACAAGAAGATCGCTGATCTGGCTCGCATGTTCTTCACGGAATTGGCAACCAAAGACAATGCCGTGTACAACCACTTTGTTGACATGTTCAGTTTGTTGAGCGCTGAACCCAACCTGGATGAAACGTCCTTGCGTCGCATTGTCAAATTCTTGATCGGCTTTGTCGAGAAGGTATGTTTTGTTCCATGTCCAGTCAATGAGATCTATACTTATGCTGCTTTAGGAGAAACACGCTCGCCAGCTAGCCGAAAAGCTAGCCGCTCGACTCCCTCGATGCGAGACAGAGCGACAATGGAACGACGTTGCATATGCCTTGTCACTTTTGCCGCATAAGAACGAGGAGATCACTAAGACCATCACTACAGGATTCAAGGTTGTGAGTGCCACCGCATGAATCTGATCTCAATGTCTGATATGGATTATGTTTTGATGTACTTCATGATTGGAGTCTAGGCGGCGTTGGGGTTTCTGTCATTGGGATAACGGTTCATTGTAAATGTTTATGCATAGGATTAATCGTATTCTGTCGAGGCTATGTATTAAGATATACACTTCCTGGAGGGAGGTATTCTGGAACTATTCTGCTTTCCAGTCTGTTTTTTGCCATAATTACCGCAATGGAATCGCATTGCAGCTATCCATAAAATTCTAGAGTGATGTCTATGTGAGAACAAAACAGACCAAACGAGTTTGCAGATCAAACCGGAAGATAAAAAAACATCAGAGACGCCGAGTTCAATGTCTGGAGGGTCGCATGCCAGATACGCCCACGTTGCTTACACTGTCAAGGGAGACACAATTACATCTATGCACCTTGCACTGTACTTTCGGTCAGAGCGAACTCGCCGGAGCGAATTCCCTGCAGAACCTTCTGCCCTGCCTCTGTAAGCTCCGGCTTACCCAGCGGCGTCACAGCGCCAGTAAAGAAACGCGGGGTCCATTCAATACCCTTTTCGTTGCGCTCCGCAGCCCGCTGCCGTTGCCGTTCCTCAATATCCTGCTTGAGCTTGGTGGCCTGGCTGAACTGCCTGTCCACGATGGCTGTCGTGACATCCGACCAGAACTTCAATGATTCATTGGACAGTTGTTGTTCCGGTGGAGGCAAGCTCTTTGTGACGGGGTGGAGTGGGGTGATGTCGATGAGCAAACGAGGCTCCTTGGTGCCTGCTGGAGTGAAATATATCTTGCCATGCCAAGAACCAGAGAGGCGAGCGACAATGTCACCCTCAGGTACATCTTTCAATCGAGTCACAGTGTCCTTGTCCGGGTTATACCGGAAGACTACACCCTCGAGCTTGTTCTGTGTCCGGCCAATCCAGCCTTCCTCCATGTATTGTAAGATCACCTTCAACCCCGTTTTGGAGCAGGTGACGTAGCATGTGTCAGCGACTGTGATTGAAAGCGCCCCGCGCAGTATCCCTCCCAGATGGGCATCTGGGTGTGTCAACTGGTATTCTTCGTTATCCCTCTTCTCAATGTTCACAAAGATTCCGAGGTTGTGCTGGCCAGGGCTCACACGAATGCTGGTTCCAGTGAATTTGGCGCTGATCTGGTCAAACCCACGCGCTGAGATGCCTCGTTCGGGGCAGTCGATGTAGAAGGCGGAGACTGGGGGGTGATGGGAGGTCTGTTCGGTCAGATAGCACACTTTGACCTTCTCATCGCCATCTGTTACGGTGGAGGAGCCATTCGAGCTTGGTTTGACTCCAGGGAGGTTTGATTCTTCGGGGACGCTGTCGTTAACTTCCCAACTACACTAGGGATTGTTAGCCAAGAAAGGGCCATGAGTATATCGTCAGAGGTGCTGGTACTCACCCGGAAGAATTCCCCCAAAGTTGAGTTGTATGGTTTACATGGTTTTCCCTTGATATATTTCTATGGCAAGATCAGCAAGTGGCCAGTCAGTTCAAGCACGTTGAAACGTACCAAATCTTTGGTAAACCAGAAGCGCAACACTTCTAACATTCGACCTAACTCATCATCCGACTTGCCAATGCTGTAGCTGGGTCAGCACACCACCATCCGCCAAATATGGGCATATTTGCTGACCTCGCAAAGGTCTCCGGTCGATCTAGGTAATGCCAGTATTCTTCCCGCCATCCGTAGTTAGCTCCCAACTCCCCATATGAGCCAGACAAGGACCTACCCAAGTTTGGTCGAGGCTCCAATAATTGTGCCGGTAGTGAGAAGCGAACCGAAGCGATGTCTGCCACGCCGACGAACCTAGTTCCTCGTCATGTTAGCGTCTGGGTATGCGGTTGGCAGCGCCCCGATGTGGGGGCGAATGGGGTAGGGCTACATACTTCCGAAGGATCGAAAGGAACGTTTTCAGCTTGGAGGAGTCGTCTGGAGCCTTTTCAGGCACTGCAGTAGCCGACATGGTGTTGGTGTGTTCAAGCAGTGGGTGGTGAGAGATGAGAGTAGAAACAGAAGGGGTGGCAAATCAAATGATTGAGAGGGGGAGAGGTCTCGGGCCTGCCTCTATGCCGAAACCAGGGTTATAGAGTCGTTTAATTCCCCACAAGAAGTCCCGATCCGCCAAGTTTCCTGATCTCACAGAGTCAAAAAGGAGGTTTGCGAGAAGACGCTCGATAACATTCGAGGCGGTGACGTGAACTATTTTTTGCCCAGTGGGGGGAATTTGACCGACTTCTTCGTGTTGCAGGAGACGGAGTTCGTTGTATTCACTTTTTCACTTGGAGTCACTGGGAGTTCTGAAATGAATGTGACTCTTGAAAGTCAGGTGGCTGCCTAGAGACTGTGTTCTGAAGAAAGGAGCTTCATCTACGGTCACGCCACTACGTCACCGATAAGGAGATATAGCGATATGTCGGGCGTCTTATTGAGTCTACATCTTCCATCTTCCCTCTAAATCCCCTTCTAAGGTTATATCTGAGAAATGCAACAAATGGAGTATCATTCAAAAAAAAGTATCTAGCCAATCAATAGGCGAGGGACAACGGCTGCAGCTGTTGCTTCTGCGCCAATCGTCGCAGCCACGTTCGTACCGCTGGCCCATAATCAAACCGTCGTCCAGCGGCGTGCTCGTCATCCGACCGGTGGGATTGCTGCTCTTCACGGATGCGGGATCGGAGTTCTCGCTGATCACGATTGATGGTCTGCTGGTACTCCCGCACCTGACTGTCTGAACATGTTTCGTACTCGTCGAGGGTTTTCTGGGGAATCACCACCGCATCGATCTCTTCACGTGTTAAACATAAGGATGGCTCAGGGCCCAGCACGGTCTCATCCAAATCAAATGTGTCCGATGCACACAGAGTCGTAGCTCGGTTGTTGAGAATTTCTAGGGTTCTCACATTGACGGCCAAATCGTGAATCAGATCAGGCAGAGGGTCGCGTACGAGTCCCAGGATGGAAAATTCAATTTGCTCCTCTTCATAGGCTGCCATGCGGTCCAGGAGATTTGGCTTCACCAATTCCAACCAGTTATCATTCGAACAGTCGCCTATCAGAGTGAGTAGGGCCATCCTCCCAGATTGGTGGTGTACATACCGAGTGCTCGTGGCTGCCGTTCCAAACCATCAAACTTCCACAATTGACCCATGACGGGCATGAAGGCGATAAAGTGAAAGGTGGAATTGGAGTCATCATCGCTCTCGCCCTTGCAATTCTTTTTTCGAGTAGTTGCTTCAGTCTTGAGCTGTAGGTCTGAATTGAGAATGTCCATTTTCCTGGGACTTGGTCAGTCCTGAAGTCTCGCAAGAGCAGATCTCCGTCAGACCATACCGTGCAAATGAATTGTGTATCCTTTTCACAAATTCAAAGTTGTTAATTGCGTCTCCCCTCAAGGCTGGAGTAAAAGGCATAGTAAAGTCTTTAAAGGACCGCAGATTCTCTCCGAGATCAATGTCTGGAATATTGTTGACAATATTGAGGAGTGCTACACTGGCACAAGCGTTGTTGGCGGTCTATATAGTCCTATCAGTCTGAAAAAACCTACTCGCGGAGTAATGGACTGACCTGATTTGCAAACCACAGCCCTTCAGGGCAGGTTGCCTCCTGCCTTCCATCGTTATCCTCACGCCAGCGGAAGAGAAAGATCAAGCCATAAACAGGATTACTGCTTATGATCAGCAATCGGATCCTATATCAGAAGCAGGAAGAACACACTCGAGGAAGGCCATCATCTCTTCATCGAGGGAGACTACTTCTTGAATCTTCACCCCCTTGACCCCAAACTCTCGTAGCATCACATTGAATAGAGCCTAAAATGGATGAGCAAAGTCTTGCAACTGGCCCAGCTAACATACGGGTTCTGATTCAATCTCGCAAAATCCATTCCAACTCTCTTTTTCCAAATGAGATGCAGGCTGGCAGATATCATGACCAAGATCTTGGGGATCAGTCAAGCGGCGTCTCTTAGCTCTAGGGCCCATGATGGGTAATGGGTAGATGGGTGCCCAGCAAGACCCAGCTGATGAGTATAGAGCTATTGAGGTCCAAGATGAGATTGGAATGAGGTATTTTGACTGTTTAACGAAAGGGAACTAAGAATAAAAACCCAATTCAAGTAGCCGAACAAGTAAGGTCAAGTGTGAAGCTACATTGCACTTCGTAGGTCATCGTCATGTGGACCGAGCTTCTCCCGACGAGCTTCCCGCCAACTTTTTGTTTCTTTCTTTCTCTCTGCTCGAAGGCGCAAATCGCCAAGAATTTCAACTGCTTGTCCACACTGCAATTGTATTTCTACATTCAGCTCCATTTACTCCTTTTCTTCTCTTAGCTCAGCTCCCGCAGCCGCAGCATGCCATGAACGGCACTCCCCTCCTTCCGTCTGCCTTTCCGCAGACGCCTAAGACAATTCCTGGCGCTGGAAGAAGAAGGCTCTTTGATACTCCATCGAAATCGCGAGAGACCCGTCCTGTGCGAACACCACACAAATCAGCGTCCAAATCAGGGTCCAAATCAGTGTCCAAATCGGCCTCGAAGCCCTCAAGACTCCCACCTCCGAGCGCGAACGATGTGCCACTGATCCCCACCAGTGTGATCGATGCGCCCTCCCAACGACTTTATGTCGTGGCAGTATACTTTGCGTTGAATGCGTGGCGGATTTATGAGTCCCTGACCGCGTCTGATGACCTAGATTCAACTTGGCTCCTGTTGAAATGGGCCACAATTGACGGAATCTTCCTGGTTGGCCTGCAGGCTCTGCGCATACCTTGGCTGGAATGGGCATTTCCGACCACACTTGCTCTGTTTCTGTTGCACGCCGTGGGAAATGTGTTTTTGATGTTCCGTATTCCAGTAGGACTTTTTTCCCCCTACGAACCATTTCTCAAAGATTGCTAACCAGAGCTACAGATTCCTTGGGGTGCTTGGCTCTCTGGTTTGGTCAAGGTGGCATATGACCGCGAGTTATCCATTTCTGAGCGCAGGGTTAAACCCGGCGATATCATTCACAATGCGTCGTTGATCCTAGGAAGGCAGATTGTGCACATTCTGCCAGAGGGGTAAGCGTCATCTCGTTCGATTTCCGAACTTCAAGGTAGGCTAACCTTTCGATAGATCTGCCATTCTCAATCCGGAGCGGAACTCGCTTTGCCTTGATTCTCAGCAATCTACTATTGACCTACCCATCCGTGTCAACCAGACCAACCCGGTCTTGATTGAGGTATTGCGTTTGGATCTCAACACTGGCGAGAATGAGACGATAAGTATCCCCGCCAAACAGCTGAAGGCCCTGAAAAAGCAGGCAGAAAAGAAACATGCCCCAGGTCAACTTCATCGAGACTTGTTATTCCCTGTTCGCAAGACTGGTGTCTATCGTCTCCAACGAGTGGTTGACGAATCTCAGCTCGAGGTTCACACGCGTACATTCGATGCGCTGGTGGTATCTTGCCCGCGAGCTCTGATCAAAAATTCACATATCGACAAGTGCAAAGGCGAATTATCCGATTTCAAACTAGAGGTGGAAGGTACACCTCCGTTGAAGATCAAATACAGTCGCCAGGTCAACAGCCTCGATCGTGGATTCTCGGTTCTCAACATTCAACCGGACAACTTGCGCTCTCCACTGCTCAATGGGAGAACTACCAATGCTCTATACAGCATCAATCAGCCCGACGTTTCATGGGCCCAGAGTCAGAAGATTGAAGTTCCCTTGAATGAATCCTTGAATGACGGCGGAGAATGGTTCTACACCATTGAAGAGGTCCATGATGCTATTGGAAACGTGGCCAATTATTCCACCATCTTTGACGAAGGAGATCGGCCGTCCACAAAGTCACAATCCCAATGGTATCAGTTCTCTGTTCACGAGCGCCCGCAGTTGTCCCTCCAAAAATGCAATCCTCAAAACCCCCTGCAAGTGGCTAAAGGAGACAGCACAAGGCTCCCCTTCAGCTTCCATCCAGATGGGAACGCATACTCTAATGATGGCCCCTTCTCAATTGGCTACTCATTCACGGGCAATGCGCAAGAAACAGCACATGCTCAAACCGTCGATCTCAAGCATATGAATCAGACTTTCGACATCAAAGAGCCTGGTTTGTATGCCTTGACTTCGATCTCTACCAAGTTCTGCTCTGGAGAGATCTTAGAGCCTTCATCTTGCTATCTGCACAACCCACCTGAGCCGGAATTGGCCGTCAAAACCGAAAAGATCTTTGACCGATGTGCCAACAACGCAATTGGACTACTCGTGGATTTGGATCTCACAGGCTCGCCTCCATTCTCTCTCCGGTACAGCATTGAGAGCTCCAAGGGCGTTGTCTCCAAAGTACAGGCCATCAATGGAATGCGCACACAGCTCGATTTCACTCCATCGGAAGCTGGTTCATACACCTATCGTTTCCTAGATCTTGAAGATGCCGTCTATTCTCCGCGGACTCTCAAGCTTCCTGCGCTTGAACAGGATGTGAAGCCGCCAGCTTCGGCTCATTTCCTGTCAAGAAAGATGAGATCTGCCTGTTTCGGCGAGGCTGTCTCGGTGGAGGTGGCTTTCCTCGGAGAGGCGCCTTGGATCTTGCAATATGAGATTGTTCACAACGGAAAGCGATCTAAGAAGACCCTGGAATCTGATACTGATGTGGCCACCATCACGACCGACAAACTGATCAACGGTGGTGAATACACCGTGTCACTGACCAGCGTCAAGGACAAGTCTAATTGCAAACGAACTCTCAAGGAAAGCATCAATATTGAAGCCCGGTCACAGCCCCCGCATGTCTCTTTTGGTCAGATTGACAAGAAGAGAAGTGTTTTGGCTCTGCAAGGATCTAAGATTGAAATTCCGTTGAGGCTGAGTGGCGAACGTCCTTGGACTGTCAAGTACAAGAACGTCGATGTTGACTCGGCGCCCATTCAGAAAAACTTCTGGGATGCAAACAGTGTCTTGACTGTGGATAAGCAGGGTCTTTATGAGATCATCGAAGTATTCGATGTCTCTTGCCCCGGCACAGTGGATCAGTCTGCAAAGGAATTCGAGGTTTCGTGGATACCACGCCCCCAAATCACTGCCCTGGATGGTATCAACATTGGCGCCACCAAGGAGTTTGCCAAGGCCGAGATCTGTCAAGGCGACGATGATAGTCTTGAGGTTCGGCTGTCGGGCAACCCTCCGTATAGTCTTCAATATGAGAAGCGACGTAAGGCTGAGCGTGGAGGGTTCTCTTCGGCGAAACCGCGAGGTTTGAAGTCTGCTCTTCATGTGACTTCCATGGAGATGGATACATCCGAGGCAGGAGAGTACAGCTACAAGTTTACGCAGGTGGGCGACAATCTCTACGACCATGATCCCAAGAGCAAAGCTTTGGTTGTGACACAAAAGGTGAACCCGCTGCCGTCCGCTAAATTCGACCAACCTGGTCACGTCTTTGGGTTCTGCAAGGAAGACATCAACGGCGAGGAATCAATCCCCATTACTTTGGAAGGTGTCCCACCGTTCTCGCTAGAGATCAGCATTAAACACCACTCAAACGCCAAGCCCGAAATCGTTACCATCCCCAAGATCAGCTCCAACCGCCACAAGCTACTCATCCCTCGTCGCCATCTCGACCTGGGCCAACACCAAGTCAGCATCCACAAGGTTCGCGATGCAAGAGGATGCCAAAGGACGACCGAGCTCGATGCCTCCTCGGTGAGGGTGGCCATCTCGGATGTCCCTACCATTATTGCGCTCGAGTCCAAGATGGACTATTGTGTCGGTGAACGACTTTCATTCTCGCTGTCCGGCCATGGTCCGTTCGATGTGTTCTACACCTTCAACGGTGCAAAGCGTAAGGCTACTTCGCAAACGACCAACTTCCGACGTATTGCCGAACTCCCCGGCGAGTTCACCATCAATGCTGTTAGCGACGGAGCCAGTGGTAAATGTAAGGCCCACAAGGACATCACCAAGGTCATCCACCCTATGCCTAGCGTGCGGATCAGCAAGGGCAAAGAATCAGTGGTGGACATTCACGAGGGCGGAGAAGCCGAGCTTCACTTTGAGTTCTGGGGCACACCACCATTCGAATTCACGTAAGTTAATCCTCCTTATCCAGGTACTCTGTGTCACGGTCCGCTAACATTCCACAGATACATCCGTAGCTCCAATGTCCGCAAGGGGAAGAAGCCAGAGATTCTTGATATCAAGCACGACATCTCGTATGAAAACTTCAAGACCATCAAGACCTCCGATGAGGGAACTTACGAGGTGATCGCGATCAAGGACAAGTTCTGTTCCTTCTCTGCCCAAAATCCTGGCAAGTCGGACAGATGAAGCAATGAAACGATGTGATGAATGGGGTGTAATACTTTGGTGTTTCTATGCTTTGTGATTTACTTGACCTTACGGATTTTCTTTCCTTTCCCATTTGTTTGCATTGCAGCGGCGCTAGCACTGTTTCAATTCCAGATAGCCACCTGGTTTCTGTCCAATTTGTTCGAGTTTGTACTCTAGGAAGTGAAGGACCGGTTCAACTACCAGACATCTCCAGGATCTTTGGTTTTTATAGATAGGTGACCGGATTGGTTGATAGACAGACTCCAATGCTTTGAGCTAAGGATCAGTCAGTCAATTGAGGGTGCTGATATCAGACACTGAGACTGCTCATAGAGGAAGTCCAGCTGCATGATCCAGGGAGATGTTTTCAATAACATATCCTCAATCTCCCACTATCAACTCGCAAAAAAAAACTATAGTAAATGTAATATGTATTCTTGTATTCTTGACTTGTTTTGATCGGCTCGTACCTTGGAGATGATATCATAAGCTCAAATCAATATAGAGATTATCTAGGTTCAATCACACTTGACAGTCATATCTGATCACATATTTTGGTTTGGAAAGAAGTATTGGGAAACGATGCCGAAAAGGACATCGCTTGCTACCTCTAGAGCTGGCCGCATTCCAACATCAGCGAGCATTGAACACAAACCCAGTCGGCTTCTAGGCGAATCTATGTAACATCAAGATCCTAGGTCAAATCACAGCTCAACCTGGACAGCCAATATACTTTCCGACAAAAATCCAGTGATAAACAGCCAAGCCAACTTTGTGCCACCCTTTGACTCAATGGGGATCAGAACAGCTGCACTCGCGGTCCGAATCCTCGACCCATCATCCTCAAACAGCAGTCTCTTCTCCCAGACACCGCTACCTGGGTTGAGCCGCGTATACCACACCTGCGAGGAGTCTGTGGCACTCGGATCCTTAGAATTAGCAGGCACCTTGTAAGCCTGCGAGACACCGGCAATAACAAAGCCGCTAGCATCGTCCGCCTCTGTACGGTAAGGATCCGTATAGTAGGTGGGGTTATCGATGAGGGTATCAAAGGAAACGGTGGTGCCCACCGAGATGGAATGGTTAGACTCATGCAAGGCAGAGATGTAGAGCTCGCCGCCCATGGCACTGACAACGGCAATCTCGTTATCGGTGCGGCCATGTCCGAGACCATTATTGTTTCGCAGACCTGTCAGCGCGACGGATGCTTCCACGGGGGCATCTTTGCTTGCTAGGTTTTCAATCTGCACGTGAATGACGTCGGACCACCCGGCGGGCCAGAAGTCTTCGATGTGTCGCATGGTGCCCTCACGGTAGAAGTGGTCATTAGTAACGTAGAAGGAGACCGGGCTAGCGGCAAAGATGTCGTTGGGGGTTTTGATGAGTGGGTGATAGATTGAGCGCACATGTCGTACAGAATCGGACTTCAAGATGTGATGGAAGAGCTCAATCTGAGAGCGGGCCTTGGGGATGATTTCAGACTTGCTTTCTTCAGAGTAATCTGGATTGGGCAGGTGATTGACGGCATAGATGTAGACTGCATTGGCTTGTTCAGGGTCCGCAATAACATCGATTCCATGTGTTATGAAGGGGCCGTGGAAGTTCTCGAATGCTAAACGAGTTGATTTCATAGTCTGTCTAGTCAGCTTGAATACCGTTTTATGTATCTGGAGTAACCTACCTCGGGATCCACAATGTGAATAGAACCCCGCGTTGTGATTGGCATGAGATTGCCTAGCGGGGGAAACCAGCTGAACCGTCCATTCTTGTCGTCTTCACAGGCAGTGAAGAGCAAGTTCGCGGGGCGATAATGATGCAGGTCCTCGCACTGGACTGTATCTTCGATATGAAATGGACCTTGCCCTTCAAGCAATACCGTTGGATTGGGAGTGAGGAAGACTCCGGTAATTCGGAGGAACTGGCTTATTGGGCCTACCAAAAAGGCCACCAGGGCGACGAGGCCAAGGCTAAGAGCGGTGCCAAATCCCATGGTGTCTCAGATAGACTTCGGATCTACTCTGTGAAAGATGCTCTGGTAAGTGCAAAATTGGAAACAGAGCGTGAATTAGAGAAGCGAAAGGTGGATCTGTCCCCGGAAAGTATCCATTTTATGATGTCGTTACTCCGTGAAGATCACATACAACATGGACCTCGGGAATGTCCTTTTGCGGTCCACCAGTCCTGGACATGTTCCGGGCAATGTGAACTCTCTTTGGAAGCTGGCCGAGATGAATTGAGGCCTCGTCTTCAGAGTGTCAGCTATTCCAAAGGACCTTTGATAGTCACTTGGATTAACCTCGGCACATTCAGTTGGGGTTCGGAACGGATCAGGTGATCTACACTACAAATCTCACGACTTCAACCTCAATAGCAAAGTGAATTGGACAAACTAATGGGCAAAAATCAGGTTCTTTTTTTTTGTTCCTGCTTTTGTCTGTTTCTGTAAAGCCCCCAAAAAGTACACTCTGATTAAGTCTAGTCATGCTGGAAGTGACTAGACCTTGGCGGCAAAGTCCGAAAAAAAAAACCAAATTAAGAAGCGTTCCCTTGTGCAAATTCCCAGTTCCCATGTCATGTATCGTGAAATATGATTCTGTGTCAATCCATTTTTTTCTTCAGATGGACTGCTTAGCTTCAAGGTATTCTTGATCGCTGGCATCTAGAACATCGTATTCTTCGTCAGTCAAGAATCCGGCGTCAGCGTCGGTGGAAGCATCATCGAGAGTCAGGCTCTCAACATCCTCGAGAATGTCACCCTCGGAAGCGTTGGACAAGGTCGGCGCCTGGGGTGCGGAAGCCCCGGTCTGATGAGTGCTCGACTCTGGAGATTCCTTCTCCAGCTTGGGGAAGATCATACCACTGCCGGCAATTTCGGACACGACAGGGGACGTCTCGTGGGATGTGGCTTCAACAGGAGTGGCCTGCACATCAACATCGCACCACAGACGGTGACCGATCGCCACACCATTAGGAAGCTTCAGACGCCAGTAGGAAATAGCGGAGCCTTCATGTTGAGGGGTGCGTAGGTTGACGGTGAAGTCAGCACTCTCACCAGGCTCAACAGGAGCAGACAGCTTGTTGCTTTCCATCGCGGAACGAATACTTTCAACGCTTGATGGGTGGCAGAGATCGACGTTGAACATCTTATCCCCACCGACGAAGCGCACGTCACAGCCAACCGGCCATGCAGCAGGGCCGGGGTTGTAAAGAGTCCAGGTTTGGCCGAAAGTGGTGTTGGGTGCCATCTTTGTGCCATCAGCGATGGTGTCACGGATAAAGAATGCCTTGTACTCCGACATATCGGAACCAGCGCCCTCAGAAATCGGCTTGCTCATGAGTGGCTGAGGCTCAGCCTTTTCTACTGGCTGGCGAGCTTCCACTTCCACGGGTGCTTGCTCCTTGATTTCCACCTGCTCAACCGGTGGAGCGGGGGCACGAAGTTGGTCACCGAGGGCAACTGCTCCACTCGAGTCATCGTCGCCCATGGTGCTCACAGTTACACTACGGACAGGGGTCTTGAACTTCACCAACGGATGAGTACGGTTGTGGTGATCGGTTGGGAGGGCCTCACAGCTCGCACAGAAATCGGTGTCGTCACAGACAGCGCACTTGTAGCGAGCTCCATTGATGTAGTTTTGGGCAGGTTTATTCTTGCACAGAGGTCCATCACAGAAGATACCGTAGTGGATCTCGTGCTCCCGAGCTGGCTCACCAATTGTATCGTAGACTTGCACGAATCGATGGCCAGGGTGGGTGTTTGAAGCAGTCAAGATGCACGTGGGGCAGAAGTCCCAATCAGGGCAGGCCAGGCACTTGTGACGAACGCCAACGATGCGCTAGAAAGGATTAGCCACGAAGTCCTTGCATGTTTTGAGCTGAGTAAATACCTTGTCACATCCATCGCAGATAGCGGCATGTCGGAACTGGCGACCGGGAAGGCAGCGGGAGGTGATCAGATTCTTCAAACAGAAGTTTCGGTCCGATCCGAGGTGGAAAGTATGACCGGGGTGGTGTCCATGTTTGTTTCTGAGCAGGCAGCGAAGGCAAAGGTCATAATCCTCGCAGTCATTGCAGCGAACAAGATTGCTTTCATCTGCTTCTGTACATCGTGAGCAGAGGAACAATAGAGATAAGAAGAGGAAGCTTACCGCGACAACATCCATTGCACATCGGCTTGTCGCCCCCCTGCACAGCTGCATCCAAGCCAGGCGTTGAGGCAACTGGTTCAGGAATCGACTCCTTGACCGGTTCCTGGACAGAGTCGGGGATGTGGACCACAGGCTTAGTGATCACCTCGCGCTGGACCTGGGTCGTGAGCAGAGGCTTAAAGTCCATTACTGATGAATCTCGAGGAGGAATTGTCTCAGTGGTACTGTTGGTGACAACACCGTCTTTGACGGTCCTCTTGATCAACCAGTGACCTTCACCACGGCAAGTGGTACCAGCACCGACACACCGTAGACAGAGATCATAATCTCCATTTTCACAAATGCTGCAGTGGTAATGCTCATTTGCGATAGAGCGACCGCAGTTATTGCAGTCAATACAGAACATCCCGTTGGGGGAGTTGTGGGAAATCACGGGGAACTGATTCTTTTCTTGGTCCGCCTCGAAGGTGCGGTAGCGAGGTTGACCAAGAGGCAGCTGGGTTTCGGAAGTAGGCAGAGGAACCGGGACCGAGTCGATGAGCTGAGGAGCTTGAACTGGATCGACCAGAGGGTAAGAGGTGGGAGGGGTCAGAGGGCTCAGAACGGTTTCGAGATAACTGTGACGGGTGTGGTTGGTTGACTCCATCGGCACAGTAGGTTCTGATGGTACTGGGGTGGACGCTGAGGAATTGGGAGAAGTAGGCGTGGTAACCTTGATACGGAGTTTGGACTTGGCCTTGGCAGCCCGGTGGAGTTGCTTGTAGACTGCGATGTTGTCACAGTCCAAGCGAACGTAGGAACCGGCACTGTCAGAATAGCGTTCCAGGATGACGTTGACATCCGCCGGAACGCCGAGGAGGGTTCGAAGCTAAACCGAAAACATCAAGTCAGTCTGTGAGAACAATACGTATTCTTGTTTTCCAAAGTGTGAAAAGCATATTTTCAAGACATCACAAAACTTAATCTGACAATCGTTGTAGATAAGGAACTAAAGTCGGACTAGAGATCCGGTCGGAGCTTGAGCTTGAGTGGAGACTCACCATCTGGGGGAACACCTGGGCCTTCAACTCCTTCAAAGGAATCTTGAAGCGACGGTTACTATCATTGTATAGTACTTTGACAGTAACCAAATGCTCTGGACCCGGATGAGACGGAGTTGATGGGGTTGCCATCGTGTATACTTGTCAAGATAGGTAAGGGTGGATACACTGCCTTTTGAGATAAGGCAACCGGGTTGAGGGTATTGTGAAGAGCCAAATAGCTGTAGGGAAATCAAAGGGCAAATGCTAGAAGAGGAAAAATGAAGATGACTATGATGAAGAAGGGAAAGAAACTGAAGGGAAGAAGGGTTTAGGAAATAAAGAAGAGGGAAGTTGTACAGAAGCGTCGAATTGAAGGGAAAAAGCGGAGAGATCGGTCAGCTGCTGCGGACTCAGTTGGAAGGCGGTATAACAGTATTACCTAAGATGGCGTCAAAGCCTGGGGATGCCAAGACTCTACAAACCGGGGGAAGTGATGTGTACTCCGTATGGATGGTCAGGATAGTCTTATGTAGAATCATGTTGTGTATGAGATCGATTCAATACCCTCAAATCATTAGGAATTTGCTTTTATTTCGTGTCATCAGAAAACCCGGGAAAGAGGGGTGTTCAGAATATCATCAAATAGAAAACGAGGCGTAGAATATGAGATCATGCACTGGCAAATGATGAATGCAGAACCGGATCCCATAGCCCGATTGGATGGAGAAAAGGCTAGAATCAGAGGGGATTTCGAGCCTGGAAGTACAAATGTGGGGGGGGGGAGAGATTGCGGAGACATGAGAAACGCTCAAATGCTTCAAAAATCCAGATCTAACAAGGGCCAAAATGAGTCATGAAAACTAGAACACACAAAATTAAGAAAATCGAGAGCCAAAAAAAAAGGAAAAAAGACTGAACTCAAGAATGTCGGGATGCAGATTAGAGAGAAAACCAAATGTACCACAGACCCCTGCAGATCTTGGAAAGACATAAAAGGAGACTGAGAAAGCCACGAAGACGCAATGAGAGCAATGTCAACGAAAATGAAGGAAAATGTAAGATGAAGAAGAGAGACAGAAGCAGGATCGATCATGCAACACTACCCATAGTACGGGCCAGGTTGCTGTGGGTAGTAAAAGGTCGTGCCTGGAGGTGTCATCATCCCACCCATGCCGACCACACCCCCAGACCCAGATCCTGATCCTGGGCCTCCGTACATATTATTGGAGTCATAAAAGTAGACTGTCCCACCAGACTCATGGGCAACGGTACCAGTGCCTTGCTGGGACGGCTGCTCACCAGCTGAATAGGGCATTGTTGGCTGCCCTGGGAAGTGTGGCACGGAGGCCCCGGGACCAACGGGACCATTATAGGCCCCATAATCAGGGCCTACAGTGGGGTAGTACATGGCACCTGAAGGATAGCTTGCGGGGTAGAAGCCAGGTTGTGGGTAGGTATAAGGTTGGAAAGGTGGTGCATGGATTGCCCGCTCCGGAATCTGGGAAAGCGGGGTGGCCGAGGGCTGGCTGGGTGGCCCATGCCCACTCAACTCAGGACCATGAGGACCATGGACTGGAAGAGGGACTTGATGGTGGAAAGGCTGCTCATGTTGAGGCTGAGGCGGGTTGAAAGAGAACGGAAAGGTCGCCGGACTTTCAATGTCCGCAACAGAGACGGTCTTCTGAGGGCGAGGTTGATGCATGGGGATCGGGGCAGGACGGCTTTCGCGATAGGCAGGATGAGGAAGGGTCATGGTTATCGTGGGACCAAACGGCGGGATCCCCACGGGTGGACGAGTGGGAGGGGGAAGGCGAACGATAGGTTTGGTGTCCGTGGGAATCATGGGCCTGGAGTAGACAGACCCAGCGGGTGATGGCCACCCATCTTGAGAAGGTGGCATGCCAAAAGACGACCGGCGGCTGACAACACTGGGGGTGTAGGAAGAGTTGGGGTAGTAGCTGGGACGTCGTCCGCTGTACCAGCCAGCACCACGACCTCGACCACGAGAGACTTGGTTCGGCCGCAACGCGCGGGGAATGAAGATAAAAGATCGTTCAACTGAGGGGAATATATACCGGGGCGGCTGGCTGGGAAGAGAAATTCGTACCGGTTTGTCCCGCCGCAAGGGAGGTCGGTGTTGAGGAAGCCGGGTATGGAGTCTTTTGGGCACAGCGGAAAAGTGTACTGGACTGGCCATGCCGGGTAAAGAAACAACGACAGGTACATTCCCGACCAATGTTGTGCTAGAAAAGGACCGGTTAGGCGGGGAGGATCTCGGGGCAGTAGGAACGGATGCGGCAGGGTTAGGCATCGCAGAGGGTGTTGGGCGTTTGGTGGGAGGTCGATCGTCGCCAGCCACGGTGTCGTGAAGGTCGTGTGCCCACTGTCCACCGCTGGAGTCTGGCTTGGAAGATCTGATTCATATCAGTAAAAAAAACAAGTAGCAACAAACATATGTAATGGTGCAGAACATACCTGCGTGAACTGCCATCTACGATAAGGCCATACGGGCGAGACTTGCTCTTGAGCCGATGACCGTTGTCCGTGGATCTTTTATCATGAAGGAAGAAGCTGCCGCGAGTAGGAACGAAAGATGGGTTCTGGCTTTGTTCCCGCTCCTTAACAATTTTATCATTCTCGCGACGCTTCCTGGAAGCAAGATTGCTTCGGTTACCCTCTGTTGGAGGGGCGGACGGCGTTCTGCCGGTATGAGACTCCTGTTCGCCCAGGTTGTCGAAATGAACCTCTGCAGGATCGGAGACCTTGAGACCGTTCAACATTGCCTCTGTATCTGAAACGGTTGTTTTACGGCCGCTTTTCTCGGGCGATGTAGAGCTGTTCCGTGTAGAATCATCCAATCCTCCACCGTTGACCTTAGTCAACGTAGCTACCTCATCCTCGCTCTCTTCACTGACTTCTCCATCCGCATCTTCATCCTCTTGATGACTGTCAACGGAGCCTTCGCTCAAAGAGTCATCCCCCAAATCCCCAGCCATTGAGCCTTCATCTTCACCATCTTCCTCTCGTCTCTTTCTGCGACTGGCCCCAATATGACGTCGACGTGGAGCCATGGTGAACATACAAGGGATTAATCACTTGACACCGCTTGATGTTTCCCTGTTGACTGAAGTTTGAATGAATGAATATCGGAGCGAGGTTGGCTTAGAGTCACAAAATCTGGCAAAGGTGACCAGCGTTGAGCAAGGATGTAAAAACGGTGGGATAGCTAATGAACCCGAGAAAGACCAAAATATCAAAATGGAAGGCTAGAAGAAGCAAAAAAAGTGCCTTGTACGACAAGGCTAGCAAATATCAATGGAAAGAATAAGAATAGCAAGGGATAAGAAGAAAGGAAATGCAGCCCAAGAGAGATGAGGAGCACCGAGAGAGAATCAACTTCACAGAAGGGCATGACATCGCGAGACGTCAGGCCTGATCGGGCCTAGTCCAGGCGGTGAGGCCCTTTCTGCCACAATTGGGTCTAGAATTGTGTACTTGATTGGGTTAGTGTCAAATGAACTAAATCGGATTACATTACTATGACTTTCAAATGAAAAAGCAATTCAACTGTCATCTTACGAATTGGAGATTATGCGGTTCAAACCGTTGGTATTTTCTCTCGATTTTGGTGGACTCGATATTGGGCGGGTTGGTATGCAGGCTGGAAGGTGTGGTATGCTGTACCGGAAGTATACATGCATTTTCCACCTTAAGCTGTGCCACCCAGAGTAGTGGATTCGACAGCCATAGATATGTGTGAAGTCATGAAAATACTAAAATACTAAAAAGTATGGTCCAAGGACTCTTGATGAGTTTCAGGCCCGATCACACAGGGAGGTTGACATGAAGGCCGCCTTGGTTGGGGGTAACGAGAATCGACTGATATACGGAGTAGTATGGATGGATGATCGAATGAACAGGCTACAAACGATCCTCCGCAAGCCAGAAATGGCCACATTAGTCAAAAGTAGTTTTCTGACCTTGGCCCTCGACAATCGCACCACTGAGCTTCTGCACAGTTTCCTTGGAGTAACGCGACTCATCAATGGGTTCGTGTCTCTTCTTGAATCGGGGTCGTTCTCGTGATTCGCCGTCATCTTCAGTGATAGCGGGTCCATCCTTCTTCTCGGCGTCCTTGCCAAAGCGCTTTTTGTAACGTGTTGACGCATCTTCAGCAAATTCCATTCGCATACGGCGGCCCATAAGCTGATTCACCCAAACCCTCTGCATCCGAGGCTTGAGCTTTTTCTTTTTCTTTTCAGATTCAGAGTCGGATTCACTGTCAGAAGAATCCTCCTCTTCCTCCTTGACAAGCATGAATCCCCTCACCGCTGCTTCTGCGGCCGCGAGTTCTTCGAATTCCACCCAAGCATATCCCTTGCATTTCCCAGAGTCCTGGAAAGTAGCCATATGCACGTTGGCAATCGTCCCGCATTTGCTGAAGTTTTCTTCAAGAGTTTCTTTGGTTACGTCGAAGCTGAGGTTGCCGACAAAGATTCGCTTGGATGGAGGATGGCCGGACTTCGCTGCTCCTGCACCATTCTCTTGAGTCTCGGATTTCGCAGGACGACCTTCATAGCTGTTTGCATCCTTGATGAGAACACGGCGGCCGGTCATAAGCTGCTCGCTTAGGCCAATTGCTGCTTGCAGGGACTTTTTGTCGGTAAAATCGACATAGGCAAAGCCCTTATTTTGCGGCCTGCCATACTTTTCGGGGCCCTTGGGGAGATGGATTCGAGTAATAGACGACTCGGCAATGTCAGAGTTGGCTGTGAAAAACATCCGTAGCTCTTCCTTGGTCACTGTGAAAGAAAGGTTTCCAATCCAGATACCATATTGGGACCGCTTCCCCTCCGTTTCGGTGTCTTTCGATTCAGATTTGCTGGACTTGCTGGACTTGGGCTCCTCATTGTCGACTGCATCGCTGTTCTTGCTCTTCTTTGCTTTGCGCAGGGCCTTTTTTGAGGCTGGCTCTGGCGCAGAAATATCAATCTCAAGCTCAGGACCGTCCTGTAGCTTGCGCTTCTTTTGACTAACGTCGGCAACTTCAGCCATTGTGCTGAATGTATGAATGGTATGAGAGAAACCCCCTCAATGAGTAATAAATAGTCTGCAAAGAGATTGCAAGCGCTCACAAGAGAATGCAACCCATGATAATTTAATTTTTTTACGGTAGTCCGGACCCGCCTCCCACGCAGTCCGGTTCTTGGCGTGATCGCGCAGGGTGACCACATCCCCTTCGTCTCTCCATCCGAACTTCTCCCAACCATACACCATGGCAGAGCCAAATGACAACCGGTCTATTGCGGAAAATCTGCCAGAGTCCTCAAATCCCGTGCCCGCACCTACAAAACAATCAGTCAGATCTTTCAAGTACGACTCGTCCCAAGTAGCACATGGGACAATGCTGACTTCTCTCCCATCTCCAGAAAGAAATATGCCAAGCTCAAGCTCAAGTTTGAACTGGGAACCCGAGAGAATGAGACTTTGATTCGAGAAGAACTCCGTATAGAGGATCTGTCTAAGCGCATACAAGAACAAAATGAGTATGAGATTTGCGAACTCCCCCTTGTCTTGGATCATTGCTAATTTTACATGCCAGTCAACTTCTGGAGGTTCTCCTTGAATTCAATGAAAGTCTTCACGTTTCTCCCGACATGCGGTTCGACCTGCATCTGCCAACCGACCCTCTGCTACGAACTCCGGAGCAGGAAATTGCGCCTTTGATCAACGATGCAACATTGGCAAAACAAGCGTGGAAAGAAGCTAAAACGGGGCTCGCTGCCGGTAGCATCGATACTAGCGCCTTCCGCATGATTGAAGACAACATCAAACTGAACAAGGCATTTGCACCAACCCACAAGTTTAGCACTCTGTCACAAATTCATCGTATCAGTCCGGATGTCATTGACAAGAAGCTTGATAATGACTGCGAGCGCAAACTTGGATACTTTACACCTGAGCACGAAACCGAATACTACCTTGCCTTGGATGCGAAGCTAGGTGACGAGGCAGCTGCTACACAACTCGCACGCATCCCTGATCGCCTCACATTTGCAGAGCGCGAGCGTGAACTTACTATCCGAAATCCTGCATCCGTGTACAATTGGCTACGTCGGAACCAACCCCAGAACCTCCAGGATAATGAAATCGCATCAGAAAAATCCGCATCCCGCCCTTCAAACCAGCGGTCGTCCAAGCGAGCGCCGGTCCAGCGCAAAGACGAGGATTTGTATGATGAGGATGGAACGGAAGCTCAGCCTACTCCCAAGAACAAGCGCAAGCGCGAAGAGGATACTGGATATCGACCCAAAGGTGGCAGTAGTCGTCCAAAAAAGAAAAAGGAAGAGCCTAATCCCAATGCAAGCAAAGCGGCCAAAAAGCCTTGAGTGGTTGCTTTATAAAGGAATTTCATCTTATGTATTACTACTGGCGTTGATCTTATTTACTGGGTTTGAACGGCATGACGGGTTATTGGCACCACTAGTTTAGGATTCATCCATGAATTTGTGCTCCCACGGGGTATGACAGTGACTACAATCTCCATCTCCAGTATACAATATAGGCATATTATGCTACTACATACATATGTACTTAAGCTGTTAGATCCTTTGGGAGATACCGCTATGGTGGAGCATCACGTGATATTGCTTTTCTTCTCTTTGGCATTTGTCTGGACGCCTCCACTCGGATTTCGCAAGTTAACAACAATTGATCACAAAGGCCTTCACAATGGCAATTACCATTCTTCCTCCAGTGGTAGAGGACAGCGCTCCCTACCAGGCCGATTCAGATGACTCTATGTCCGCGGGCTCCGATGAGGACGTCGAGATGACGGGTGTCTCTCGGCCTCACAAGCGTCCCCGACTACAAGGAAACTCCAATTTTGGCGCAGGAATCGTCACACCAGGAGAAGTGGTCACAGATGACCCACAATGGATGAGGTTGGTGCACTTTTCGAGGTCCGCGCAATACGCGCGGAGCTCATATCAACTTTTCTAATCTCAACTCTAATAATTTACAGAGGACATGGCACCTATATGAATCCCCTCTCAACATCTATCATTGCCACCGTTGCTGGCACAGTGCAAAAGACAAACAAGCTCCTTTCCGTTCACCCTATGCGCGCCCGCTATACCCCCGAAATTGGCGACCTGGTCGTTGGCCGCATTGTTGAGGTGCAATCACGGCGGTGGAAAGTCGATGTTGCCGCGCCCCTCCTCGCCCAGCTTCCTCTTTCCGCGATCAACTTGCCCGGTGGTATCCTGCGTCGACGAACCAGCGCCGATGAACTCCAGATCCGAACATTCTTCAGTGAGGGCGACCTTGTAGTAGCCGAAGTGCAGAGCGTGCATCAGGATGGTTCAGCATCACTCCACACCCGATCTTTGAAATATGGCAAACTGCGGAATGGTGTGTTCCTTGCCGTGACCGGAACAGGGGGCAGCGGAGCGTCTAGCTCTAACGTCAAGGGTGGTGTTGGGGCTGGGTCTTCGGCTGCAGGCAATTCTCTGGCTGCCTCTGGAGGTTCTGGCGCCGGTGGCGTAGTACGCTCCAGGCGCCAAGTGTGGACTGTATCAGCTGCCAATGGCGGCGGTGAGATCAATATCATTCTCGGTGTGAATGGGTATATTCATATTTCTAAGCACGCTGATGGCGCCGAGGCTGCATCTTCAACTACAGAGAATGTCTCCATTACGCGCATGGAAGAAATGGTCTCGAGTTCCATCTACTCTAGCCAGAACGATGAGATCCCGGCCAAGACCCGCCGGGAAATCGCGCGGCTGACACAGTGCATTCGCGTTCTGGTACAGAATGGAGTGCGCGTGGATGAAGACACAGTTATGAAGGCGTATGATGCGAGCCAGCAGGTGGATTTGGAAATTGGAGACGATGAAGATGAGGAAGACGAATGGCGACAGGAAGGTCGCGAGTACCTGGAGGGGGTCAAGTCTCGACAGATCATCGAGTTGGTGAGGCAGCAGCTGTAGACCTGTCCCGAGGATATATTCCTTTTTACTCGGATGTATGATAATGATACCCCTCAAACAACAAACGAACCAAAAAAAAAGGGAATACTTTTACACCGGATGTTTCTGAAATGTATGTCAAACCACCCTGGTGGTCAGTGCCTAATGGCCTAGGGGAGGTCTTTTCATCCTCCTGTCTCCTCGCCTGAAGAGATATCCGGTATCAGCAGCGCATGGCTTTGAAGCAAATTGGTGGCTTCCTTGTGATGCCAGATCGGGTAGTGCTTTGAGCTTCAGCGTATAGTGCGGGATTAAAGGGCCTATAGCTGGGACCTAGTGTTTCCAATCCCGAGACGACACGCATGGGACTCAATTCAGAGTATCGCCTTTCGCCAAGCTACTATCTAAGCATCTCTGTGCCTAAATATGCGATAGACCCTGAAAGTTACCTATGTAACCCCTTATGTGTTGTAGGGCCTACACATTGTTGGGCATTTGTACATGGATGTTTCACTCTCCGCAGACACAACGCAGTGACATCGTGCCATGATTACCGTAAGGGTAGATGATTCCAAAGATCATCAGGGAATTTGGATAGTGTGATGTTCTAGGATCGGATCGATCAAGAACTATACACGTCGGGAGGGCATCTCCATTGCAGACATGTATAGTTCCCCATATGACTTCATACGGGCTCTCTGGATAATACCTCAGCCAATCATCAACCGGCTTATACCCTTTCAAGTAGGGAGCCAACCAGGGAGCTGGGTTTTGTAAGTGTCCGATGCCCGATGTGTATAGACTATGCAAGTGACTCATGGGAGAGTTATAGTTGAACCGAAATGATCCAATCAGATGTGAGCTCCTTTCCCAGACAATGCCGTAGTAGGATTAGTAGCAAAATGAAAGAAACAAGAGCGAAAACGAGAAAAAAGAGAACCAGATGATTGGTGGCAAGTCAGAGAGAAGGGCAAAAGCGAAGTACTAACTAAACCTCAAACAGAAGGGATTACATACGCAGTCACCTGCCTTGATAGACTCTCTATTATCTCTCATCTCCTCGTTCCTTTTGTTCCTTTCTTTTCAAGGAACTTGATGCTTTGATCATGCCCGATTATTTGACTTCTTTGACTCTTTCTTATTTCTTCGATCACTGTTCAGTTCCCATAGGATAAGATTAATTTGTTTTCACCCTTTCTCCGGCTTCGGTTTCTCTTTTTTTTCCCCTTGAAACTTGATCTCCGTATCCTCTCAGCTATCAAAATGCCTGATCTTCGCCGCCAGATCTTCGAGAGCGGCAAGACCGTCTCGCGCAAGGCGGCATCCCGTGAAGCATCCCGCACCAATTCTCCTGCGAGTTCGAAGCAGACCTCACGCCAGGGCTCTCGCAATGCCAGTAGAGCGCCTTCAGATGAAGAAGATTCCGGTTTCCTTTCTGACGAAACCTCCATGAGGTGAGCATCTTACTCTTTCCCTTTTGCCAATTTTTTTCCCTTTTTTCTCTTTTTTTGAGCATCTTCACATGATCCCCACTCCCGTGGCGGGATGATGTCACCACAAAACTGGGAAATTTTGACACTAACCGAGTCTGGTATAATAGCATTGGCTCTTTCGATGATGAGCATCCCGAGCAAGATAATCCCGATTGGGAACAGGAGCTCGGTGTTCGTGTTCAGGAAATCCTCGACCGCAAGCGCAGCAGCGTGCAAGGCCGCGAGGAAGCTCTGCGAGCTTTCTGTCGCCTGACCAAGTATCATTACGCAGTTGAAGAAATCCACACCGTCGTTGGCGATCTACTCGCTGCATTTGAGCGAAGCGTCCGCACTGAGATCAGTGTGCGTGAGGCCACTCTTGGCTTACGCGCGATTGAATTGCTCGTCATCTCAGTTTTTGACGATACTGTCTATGAAAACACCGAACCCTTGCTCACCCGTACCATCCGTGACTCGGCATCCTCTGTCGTCAAGACTGCCGCTATTAACTGTCTCGGAGCATGCACTATCTTCGGAGGTGCTGGTGAAGATGGCATTCTTGAACAGATGGGCTTCCTCTTGGACATTATTGCCTCTGACGGCCAATCCATCGATGCCACCGACGACGCCACCGTCGTGACTGCTGCAATTCAGCAGTGGGGATTCCTTGCCACTGAAATTGACGATTTCGAAGAAGAAAGCGAAGAAGCTGTCCAGATCTTCATGGACCAGCTCAGCAGCTCTGACTCCGGTGTGCAGATTGCAGCAGGCGAAAACATCGCACTGCTTTATGAGAAGAGCTACACTCCCCAAGAGGACGACGATGAGGACGAAAGTGCAGATTCAAATGATAGCGACGATATTGACCACGAGAGCACAACCGGGCCCAAGCTCATGAAGCGCTACAACGCCTATCACAACACCCCCGAGCTCGAGAGCCAGCTGCACAATCTGGCTACCATTCACGGCAAGCAGGTTAGCAAGCGTGACAAGAAGTCACTCCACAGCAACTTCGCCTCGATTCTCACGACTGTTGAGAACCCTCGTCGCGGTCCCCGCTACAACACCGCCATTGACCAGAACACCAACCGCCACTACGGCAGCACGCTCACTGTCAAGATTGGCCGCCACGGAGTCATGACTATCGATCGCTGGTGGAAGTGGGTGCGTCTCACTGCGCTTCGCCGCATTCTGCAGGGTGGCTTTGCGGAACACTATTTCCAGGGCAACCGTTCCGTCCTCAACAGCCTTCCTGTTATGATGCGCATGGCAGACCATGGCCACGGCTCCATGGATCGCCAGAGTGCACGCAAGGCAGCTAAGATGCGCAACTCGCGTCGCTGGACTACACAACATTCTGATGATGATGAATAAATGATGCGAACACATACTCGCATTGATGAGCTTTCCTAGCAATTGGGAAACAATGGATACAAAACGGAGGAATAGTATGCGTCTGGAGGGGATTTGGTTTTTTTTTTCCAACGAGACAGTGACACAGGATATGACAGCTTAGGATTTGATGCAACACGGAGGCTCTCATGGTATTTTTTTTTAGCTTGATTTTGTTTTGTTTTTTTTTTTTTCTTTGCTTTGATGTTTCTTATGTTCGTCTGTCCCACCGACATGACTTATTCTTGATCCGAAACTCGGACAATGTTAACGAAATGACACTGCTCATTGAGCTATTAATACATCCAATGAACTTGAGAAAACACCCAAAATACGAGGAAAGAAATCAGTATTTATCTGTATGTAGAGTGAAGAAGGTCCGGCCCAAACACCTCGCCCACAGAGCGAAGCCTCATGTCTTCTGTATAGGTCTTGCATGTCCAAAACAATCCAAATATCTACCAAGTTTAGTCTAATCCTCAAACACAGGAATGACATTAGACCAGCTCCCTCGAGCCCTCTCCTCCCAATATCCATCCTTCCCACCCTTGAGCCGCCAAGCAACTTCTCCATCCGAGTCATCACTCACCCGCGTAAACCAGCGCGGAGTCCAACTCTCCCCAGCAGCCTCCATCTCTCGCCTGCGCGCACGCTGGCCCTCCTCCAGCTGCACCTTGATCTCCTCCGCGCGGTCGAGGTCGCCATCTTCCAAAGCGCGCTGATCAGGTCGCAGACGCGAGTCAGTCGGTGGAAGGTGCTTATCCTCAATCGGAGTGATTTCGTTCAGCGTCGCCGCATAGGCCGTGAGACCATAATGCTTTGGCGCGGAGGGGACAAGGGGACCCGCGTTCCAGACGGTGTTACCGGTCGGGTTGCCGTCACGGGTGAAGGTCAGCGACGAAGGCCAGGATCCCGTCAAACCGAGAGGAAGGGATTTATTGTTTGCATCGACGGCGCGGGTGGAGACTTCCTCGCTGCGACCGGAGAACATGCCACCGGCCTTGAAGGTGGAGATGGAGCGGTGGCCGCAAGACTCGTTTGTGATGGCCAATTCACCCACGGGCTCAACGTACTTCTCACCGGCGATGATGTTGCGTAGGAAGGATGTGGCGGGTGTCCAGCTGTAGCGGTCACCGCAGCCATGGAGGGTAATGCGGACGCGTCCTTCAGTTGTGATCTCGGCGGATTTGCCCCAGAATTTCTGGCTAGGCATCGGGGACTGCGAGAGACTCCATTCTTTGCTGTCGGCTTGGTAGGCGAGTTGGACGGGGCGGTGGGAGACTTTCTCCGCGATGAAGCGGAAGCCCCGATCTTCGCGGACGAGCTCGAAGGTCTCGCCTAGCATGGGATTGAAGGGTTTGCGGATAGAGCGCTCACGAACACGGTTGCTGGAGAGGGAGGAGAGCGCAAATGCGGTTACGTACATCAGGCGTTCTACGGGGTCTGTAGATTGGGCGGCCTGGTCCAGCAGGGATGAGTATTCCAAGACCTCGGCAGCGCGTTGCAGGAGTGACATGGGCTCGTTTGCGGATACGGGCATCGATATCGTGGACAGGTCCTTGCCGACATTCTTGCGCAGGAATCCAATCAGACTAGGGGGCAAGACTGTTGGGGCAAGGATATTCGCACGACGTTTTACAGGGTCCAAGGGCAGTGGGATCAACGACTTAGGTTTGACCGGGAACAAGCCCGATGCAGCGCCGCTTTCTTGGCGGGTTGCTGCCGCATCGGATTCGCCGTCGCTATCAGAGGGAGCGTCATCCTCGACCTCTTCAGCAGCGGAAGCGGGTCGGTCCTCTTCGGGCCCTTCATCGTCGCTATCCTGGATGGTCAAAAGGGGAGATTTGTCACCACCTCCATCCGTTGCGTCAAAGAATTCTTGCGAGATGTCAGACTCCATGCTCCGCCGGGGAACCATGGATGGCTGGGGTGGATGCCGCCGCTCTTTGCTCTCGGCAATTAACGTGGAGAACTCAGATACAGCATTGTCCAGATCGCGCAATATCGCCATCAAATGATCGTGAATCTCATCCATATTGTCGGAATGGCTGATGATGCTGGCAGGCCTTCCCTTGTTATCCCCAGTGGGTACCACCAGCTGTGACGAACTGGAGCTCGCAGCCACCGCCGGTGGGCGTTTGCTGCTGGTCTGCGATTGACCACTCGTCTTGCGCTTCCAGAAGGGCCTCTTTTGCTCCTCGTTAGGTGTAGCCTCATGAGCACTTGGCTGTGGGCTAGGGGACCGACCACGTGAACGAGGCCGGTCAACTGGAGTTGGGAGCGGCGAGGCAAGATACTTAGGATCTGTGTCCTTCGCAAGTCGACGTATCGCGTCTCGCGATCCCGACACATGACCAACGAGGCTTTCAACACGGATCCATTCATCCTCCTCCGCCGGGGAGGGTTGCAGTGGAGCGTAAAGTCGCAACTCGGGAGGGGCGGTTAGACCAGCTTTATTATTGTCTTTGGGAGCTTCCTTTGAAGAAGCCTTCTCGAGAGCTCGCTTCCATGCGTTGAAATCCTGCTCGTTACTAGCACGCAGATGCCAGATCTCAGTACCCGAGTCAATAGAGATCTCACGGGACTTTTCATTAGTCGCGACAGCCGCTAACGACAGTGGGATTGCACCTCGCAGAGCAGCTGAGTTGCGGTCATGGTAGTACGACAATGTGCACGAGGTGAAGTCCAGGGAAAAGAAACGACGCGCCCAGCCTTGGTGGCGCTTTCTTCGTCGCTTTTGTAGTACTCCCGTGTGCACACTCTGATTGGACACATCGACCAGCTGCGAGCTGAGTGTAGCTCGACTATTGCCTCGTCGGCGAGTTTTGGGTTGTGGCAGCGACTCGGTTGATTCCTCTGGCTGAAAGCGGGCAGTCGCAATCGATGCAGAGCCATGTGGCTGCAGGCCGGTGGGATAGGTGAGAAGGACAAGTGTCAAAGTCTTGGAGATTTGTTTGGAAAATGTATTGTCGAACACGAGCGCATAGTTGCCCGCTTCGCTAGCCGGTACATCGTAGGTGCCCTGGGTAATCTTATCTGCCTCACACTTGCCGGTCCATCTGATTGTCTTGAGACCAATCCCGGTTAGCTTGTCAATAACAGCGGATTGTTGTCGCGCGCCAGAGGGTGCTGCTGTTGCGGGGAGATTCTCGGTGGAATCTGTACTCTGGGAATCGGATGCTGGAAGATGAGAGCTCAGCGCAGAGGATTGGCCGGGATGTTTAAAGATGCCAAAGTTGACAGACTTCTTGTGCGGTTGAATGCTCCACGAAATGGTGTGGTTTGCGCTGACATTGATCCAACGGACAAAGTACGACTAGAAATGTTAGTTAAGCCCACTTACACTCGAGGCAGTTTTCCTACTTTACTGTGAATCTCCAGCTCCTCCATGGCCGCCATGGTTGCGCAATGAGGGGTTGGAAGAACCTCTGTGTCCCGTCACGGTCCGGTGCGGCTGAACGTGGCGATGCGGGGACAAGCCACACTATATAGCTGATGTCACAGGAACGGGGATTCAATGGCCTCGCCTCCTCCGTTTGAGCCAAGAAAATAGAGAGAGGGGCGGTGGAACAATGTTGAAACCGAGGCTGAGGATTTCACATGGACCATTTCGCTTTGGACTCTGTACTTCTGACAATAGTCCTGCGTAAAGCCTACTCCATATAGTCTAGTTCATCCTGAATCCACTATTCGCTTGAATTCCTTGTCCATTGGTGAAAAAAAATGAGAAATAATGTTTACATGCCCGATGCCAAAGGTGTATCAAATTAAAAAAAAAAGACATTCCATCCCTTTTCCGGGACCCCCCTTTTTTTGTCTGGAAGTGGGAAAAACATAGTACACTGTACAAACGACAAACGCTCATCTCCGTCCCTGGCTCATGTTGCTGAACATAAGCTTGAAGCCATTGCACAGAGCATGCATGTCGGGGTAAGGGTTCTTCTGTAGCTCGTAGCCCTGCGGAATCACTTTGACAGGCCAGTTTTGAAGTCGCGCATGCTCGCCTGCCTTGAAGCAAAGGAAAAAGTAGCCGGGGTATTTGGGGTTGATGCAGAATGCATATGCCGAACGGCGGGGATTGGCCTTGGTGTAAGTCTCGAGCCATTGATCTAGGGAAGGTTAGTATATCCATCTCAAAGGAAAGCGGGCAATCAGGAACGTACCGGTCTCGGTCTTGCTGCCATCCTGGAATTTCTCGTTCAGCATCATCTCATCCACCTTCTTGGCCATGGCTTTGACATGATTGACAATGAGGTCATCCAAATCGCTGTAGCTGTACCGACCGCCGACCTTGAGAACACGACCGACAGAGAATTCGTTCTCCTTGTCTAACTCCAGAACATCAATGTGCTGGTACACACCCTGTGCCACCTTCCAAGTCACGGCCAGGTGATCGGGGCCGCGAGAGGACGGCCGAATAACAACGTCGCCTCGGCTTTGAGAGCCCAGGAACTCCTCGGCCTGAGTGGAGTTGAACGGCCGGAAAAGCGGGTGCTTAATGACACGCATGGCTTGGCCACCACGCTGTTGCTTTTCCTGCAGGGACTCTTTATCGGCGCGCTCTTGTGCATCATCCCAATCGCCGAAGCCGTGGTCTGGGTTTCGCCGAGATGGCTGGCTGACCTGTTCTTCGCGCAGGGAGACATTGCAAGAGAAAGCCTTGCGGTTCAAGAACATGATCTTGGCCGGGACAGTCTGGTGTACTTGGTATGCGTTCCGTACGGGAACGTCATAGGGAACACCGAGTTCAGTCTCCGCCACAAGCACGTCAACTCCACAATCCAACTTGGCCTCAATGTGATCCTCAAATACTCGCTTGATGGCAATTGGCACGACCATACCAGGTATTAAAGAGTCGGGGGTCTCGCCAGTGAGCATTGTGAAGATATCGTCGGTGCCAAGGAACACAAATTGCTTGCGTAGTTCCTCGTAGGGTTGCTGCAACTCAGCTCGGATCGTCTCGAGGGTGGCCCGCTTGCGCTGGTTGAGGTTTCTTTCGAGCTGCTCTGCATATTCCTCCAAGATCAGATCGTTGACACGATCTTGAGCCTCTTCCCGGAACAATTTGCGCATGATAGCACCAGTGCCATTCTCGTCAGTCTCGGCCTTGATGTCTTCCTCATCCAACTCCAATGCATCGGCAGCCATTTTGCGCGCGATGTCGTAGTCTTCAGGATGCACACGGGTGTTATCAAGCGGATCGGCATCTGGATCGGCATTCTCAAAGTCGATGTAGACGAAACTGGCGCAGTTGTTCCAGACCTTGACACCCATAGCCGGATATGTGGCATTGACACCAAGCAGTTCTACTCGGTTGTTGACGATTCCACCGTTCATATTCACAATCTTGAGCAAGTGAGCTGCCTTTCGGGGACCGAGGCCACAAACATATGGCAGGAGGTTGGCTGTCGCAGTGTCAGCCACTGCCTCGTTGAGATCAACGCCGACTAAGTTGACCATGTCCACCAGGGCGGTCTCCAGCTGCTTGAGAAGCAGATCCTGGGACACTAGTTGCTGGCCTGGTTTGAACTGGATAGAAACAACATCACGGCCCAAGGACGCATATTCCTTGAGTGGGCTCTGTAAGTAGCGACCAAGAGCCACGCAGTAATGGGTCAAAGGTCCAAAGCCGGGATTGTCGGTTCTAGCACGAGGGCTGTTGTGGTATAGCCGAGCAACTTCGTCATTAACGATGACCACCTCCAATGGGTCACTGACCTCTTCATCATGGTCATTTGTGTAGGATGCGCCACGCAAATCTTTCTGGTCGACGAGCTCGGACAATAACTTGTATAGGCGGCGGGTCTCTGGCGTCATACCTGAGACACCAATGACATCTGGTCGACGACGATCTACCAAATCCACAAGAGCGGCCACATTCGCACCGTCTGCAATGCCACGACTCTCGTCTCCTAATGAGAGATCCACGAACTTGCCATTCTCCAAGACACGGCCATCCTCTTCTGTGTAAGCCCAATGAATGGGATCCCGGCCCACTTGTCCAGATCCAGTAGACAGAGTGAGCACACGAGGCACTGTACCCAGCACCATGCCCTTTGGTTTGTAAGGGGCCTGGTCGAGACGCTGAGAGAATGCTTCACGACACTCCTTGGCCACATGATTCTCACACTCCTGTCGAATGTTTTCCTTGACACTGCGATTGATAAGCTTTTCCAGCTTTCCAAGGGCCAGATCCAAAACCTCGCGGCGGACACGATTCCAAGCATCAGCAAGCTCACTATAGTTGTCGGATTCAATATCGGCGTAGAGGCGTGAGCGGAATTGATCGAAGTTTTCAAATCGCACTCGAACATCAACTAGTCCTTCCTCCTCGGCCTTGAGCATGCGCAAAAACATCTCTGGACGACGGGCGATATCACTGAGCTGTTGGTTCCTCAAGTATTTAAACTCAGCATACGGATGCTGCTCATCAATTCGGCGAAGTCCCTTCTCTGTGCGGAAACAATCGACCACTCCGTTCATATAATATGCCTGACGAATCACTTTGCGCATTTTCGGGCTCAGGGCAAGTTCTTCGGCAAACATTGACTTCGCGGCTTTAAGGACATGTGAGCTGTTAGAAAAGTCGTTATCGACAAACTGATCTGCCACTTCTTCGGGGTGCTCGGTGGGGTCTTCGGTGTACTGCCGGCGACCCTCCTTGGACGCATTCTGAGCAAATGCGTCTGCAGTGATGCCAAATGCACGTACAAAGCCGTACGCTTTGCCATTGCGGACTCGTTCAAAGAAGGTTCTGCCGGTCGCTTTTCTGCGTTGGGTTTCTCCATTGGCCTCGCCATTTACTTGGTTCAGGTCACGGAGTTGTGAGGAGTATTGGAAATGAATGTAGTCTTGTACATCCTGAAGCTCCTCCATGGTCGCAGCCGCAGCAAGTAGATCCTCCACACTAGAATCATTCACGCTGAAAAGGCTTTGGAGGTTATCATATGTCTTCTGGATGGTACCACGCTTGTCAATTAAAGCGCGGAATTTGAGGTCATAATCGAAAATATCCCAGAGATCGGTCATGTTGAGGAGCTTCTCGGCGCGTATGCTATATTGTGCAGACTCGTCACCGGGATCAGCATCGTTGGCCATGTCCTTGACGGCATGAATCATGTAATCCTTGCGATGCTGGAAAATGAAAGGCACTTCCCAATCATCCGTGATCAGGAACTCCAACATCTTGGCAACAGAGCGCTGGAACGGTTCGCGCAGTTCGGGCTCCATGCGTTTCTTGAGCAACATCAAGTTTGAGATCCATACTGCTTCCTCCCGGAACTGATCCTCGGACAGTGTGACATGCTTGTAGGGCTTGCGAGCCACTTGGTGGCGTTCGGGCTCATCGAGCAGACGAATCTCATTATCATCCTCGGTCAACATTCTCTCTGCCAGCTCGGACGGTTCGAATACGTCTTTCAGGTCTAAGTGCCGTTCTTCGGTTTGCTTGTCGGCGTCCTCTTGATCTTCCATTTGCAATGCGAAATCGTACTCCGTTCCATCGCCAAATGCAGCGCGCATATCCTCAAGCGCATTCTCATCCAAGCCCGAGGTATCGGTCGGAATCAGCCCGGTCTTGTTGACCCTGGATGCAGGCGCAACCCCTAGGTCATCGCGTTCACGCTGCGCTTCATCATCGGAGAAGGTGTCCTCTTCAATGAAGTCGTCCATTTCATCTCGCATACCACGGCGTTGGCCCGGTCGAGCATATTGCTGCGCTTCTTCTTCTTCGTCCGAATTGAAGATATCATCGACGCCATGGGAAGGCTGGAAGCTCTCGCGGTCCTTGCCTCGCTTCAGGCGCTTGAACTTAGACTAAACCAGGGTATTAAATTCATGTTCAAGCTATAAGTAGCACCTCACTTACCTCAGTAGTCGGTCCCCGTTGCTGACTTGGAGTGACGCCGATGAGTTCCAGATCTTCCTCGTCAAGGTGCTCTTCTTCGCGAGCAGCGCGTGGGCGTTTCCTATGTTTGCGGGCGGTGCGTTCGTCTTCCTCGTCTTCATCAACAATGAAGCCCTCGCGAACCTAATGATTCATCAGCATCAAGGCCAAGCCCAATATGAGGCCAATACTCACGGCGCGAGCAGCCTCTTCGTCGTCGTCTTCTTCATCTTCCTCCTCACTGGAGTCATTGTAGTGATTGGTGGTGCCTGCGCCCTGACGACCCTCGCCATCATATTCATCGGCAAGCTCCTCGTCGTTCTCATCGTCATCCATAATCGCCTCCCCCTCGACCAGGTCGCGAAGGCTCATCTTGCCCGAAAGTGAAGATCCCTACTCCGAGGGATCGAGGAGATTGCTACTTCGGGTGAAAGTTTCAAGATGGAAAGGCGCAGATGCGACACCAGGTATTTCCCAGCTCGTTAAGGCGGTGAGAATTGAAGTAGGGAAGGTCAGATTGAAGCAACAGTTGTAAAGAGGAAGAATCACGGTCATCGGCGAGGGAGGACGCGGGTGGCGGTGATTGGCTGGTGCTGCTGTGGCTCGACGCTAATCCTATTCTGGCCAGCACTCTGTGGCTTGCGCAGTTGATGTCACGTGCTGTTATCTTCTTCGCGTGGATATGGGACATTCGACGATGTACTCCATACTCCATACATAGTACTAGTTGGATCCTCAATATGCATATCACTTCCGCGGGATTGATGTAGGGCCAAGAATACAAAATGTGCACTCTACTGTTCGCTATCCAATCCATATCCTCCGAGATACGATGTACCACGTAAAGCCTCAAACACCTAAGCTCAGCCTAAGACTAGTGGAACCCCCCCCCCCCAACGCTTGTTGTTTCATTGACCGTAGCGGCCTTTGTAGTTGAAGATCATCTCTCCTTTTCCGTGTCCACCCTTCCCCTAATACTCAACCTAACGTCTGTTTGGCGCCGACCGGCACATTTTAGTGATAGTTTGTCGAATCGACGCGCCCGAAAGGTCCAATCAGCGTCGCCAAGAACATCGCAAGGTGATATTGGTTTCCCCGCTGTTAGCTCGGGGGCTCGTTTTGACCACTTTGATCTCATCGGCTTCGGTAACGCGGACTTGATATCGTTCGTGTGGCAGGGCTTTTCCTTCTCTTTCTTTCACAACTTTTCCTGAATCGTGCAACTCCGACCCCGCGGCCTCCAATCAAGCGCTATGGCGGACCAGTTCAAGGCTCGGACGTTAAAACGCAAGAACGTCAAAGGCCTCGCTCTCAATGCAGCCCCTAAAGCTACCTCCACACCCGATGGCGATGCGCAAGTCCCCGGGGCGGTTGGGAATAGCGAAAGCAACCGCACAGATACGCTCGAAATCGGACTGGAGTTCCGCCTTGATCTTCGCAGTGAAGACTTGGTCACATTGAAAGAGCTAGGCGCTGGAAATGGCGGTACTGTTTCCAAGGTGATGCACGCATCTACCAAAGTGGTGATGGCTCGAAAGGTGTGTGTCTCGTCCCTACTGGTTGGCCAGCGCTTACTCCCTCGCTCCCCCCCCGCAGATTATCCGCGTTGAGGCCAAAGAAAACGTGCGAAAACAGATTCTGCGAGAACTTCGAGTCGGACACGACTGCAACTGTCCTAATATTGTCACTTTCTACGGTGCATTCCAGAATGAAGCGAGAGATATTGTGCTATGCATGGAATACATGGATCTCGGGTAGGTGGAAGGGTGGAAGTGATGTGGGCAAGGAGCATCTAGCGCTGACGAACAACCAGATCCCTCGACCGCGTTTCCAAGGATTTCGGACCTGTTCGAGTTGATGTTCTAGGAAAGATAACCGAGTCGGTTTTGGCTGGTCTCGTCTATCTTTACGAAGTGCACCGTATCATGCATCGTGATATCAAGCCATCCAATATCTTAGTCAACTCCCGGGGTAATATCAAGCTCTGTGACTTTGGTGTCGCTACCGAGACAGTTAACTCCATCGCCGATACATTCGTTGGTACTTCTACATATATGGCTCCCGAGCGAATTCAGGGAGGCGCCTACACTGTTCGTTCCGACGTGTGGAGTGTAGGCTTGACGGTCATGGAATTGGCCGTTGGCAAGTTCCCCTTTGATCACTCCGACTCCGCCGCTGGAAATCGTGCTAGCGCAGGACCAATGGGTATTTTGGATCTCCTCCAACAGATTGTCCATGAATCAGCGCCCAAGTTGCCTAAAAGTGATGCCTTCCCACCTATTCTGCATGACTTCGTTGGGAAGTGTCTTTTGAAGAAATCGGAGGAGCGACCAACCCCACGAGAGCTTTATGTGAGTTCAGTTCTCATCTAACTCGAATTCCTTTCGGCAGTTCTAACCCCTACTAGGACAAGGATGCCTTCCTGCAGGCCGCGAAGCGTACACCAGTCAACCTCGAAGGATGGGCATTGAGCATGATGGACCAACACAAACGCAAGTCTTACTTGGGACCACCAATACCACCATCACTTAGAGAGACCTCGACCCCATCCTCCAACCCGACCTCGTCTCCTGTCGGGGCTCCCACGTCAAGCACTATCGGCAAACCCCCCGTCGGCAAGTCAACCCGCACCCCACAACAGTCTCCATTCCCGCCAAACCCACTATCAGGCGACATTCCTTTAAGAATCGCCAACGAGATTCCTTCAACTCACCGCCACTACAACCCCCAACCCCAGCCTCAATACTACTCATCGTCTTCGTCCCGAACCACCCGCTCTCCGCCACCTCCTTCTTTGGAGCACCTCTCGCTTGAAACCAGCGATGACGACAACCGATCTGGCCGTCGTGCGATGCGCCAGCACCTCGGCGATCCTGTTTCCGCTATCGATGCCCCATCCCGCCCATACATGAGCCCCCGCTCTTCTAGCTCTAACAACACCAACCCCCGCACAAATCTGCACTCTTCGACAATGCCTATTCGCGCCGCGCCCCCGACTGGCCCGCCGCCGCCTCCACCGGTTTCAGCAGGCGGGACCTGGCGCAGCCAGTCAGGCACTGCGCCCCGGTAAACGAGTGATAACTGATGTACTCGGATATGATCTTATATATCTTTCCCTTTTCATGTCTATGTTTCATGTCCAAATGTACTTGCATGTTCATACAAAAGCCGATCTTACATCCCTATTTCAGACTTGATGATTATGGGCTTCTGCTGTTGGCCTGGCTGTTCTGTTCTGGTGTTCATTCAAGGCGCTCCGGATGGAACCAACTGGAGAAGTCGGAACCACTTACGATAGCATTCCTTTTTACCCTCACCTATCCCCCTACGGACCTCCCTCTTTATATTTCCTTGATAACTTCTTCAATGACTCTGCTGTGACTGAAATATCTGGCAAGCTAGCTCTATGTTCATTTCTACCCTGCCTCTTTTCATATGCTGGTATGTCTTGCTGCATTACACGGCGTATATAAATCAATTCGTCTCTTTTCAAATCCTTTACAGTAGAAGCATATACGGAGTTTTATATTTTTCCTGAAGATCAAATACCCATTCATTCACTAGTATATATGTGAATTCCTCGCTCAACTAAGATGTGGTATATTTGCTGCCCAAGTATCTGTAAACGCCCCAGAGGGAAGAAAGGCCAACGAGCGAACGACTTCTACCGTTATGAACAGTCTCGCCATAATAAACACGATCACAACGTGAAAACTCAGAACTGTTTCCAGCAATTTTACTAACCTCGGTTGGCTTTCGAGCTTGAACACTTTGATCCAAACTGGATCTAATAGTTGACTGAGAAAGTAGAGAAACGGCAAAGCAACAGCCGTTATAATCGAGCTCAGGCGCCAGAATCTTCTCTCTAGATCAGTAGGGAAGTCAAAGTTCCATGCGACACAATGGGCCGCACCAAAGAGAAGGAGGGAAAACAAGCAGCCGAGTATCATCACATATCCCGGCCCTTTCTTCAGAACATCCCTGTGAAAGGCGTCATTGGGAATCCAGACGCTACACCGGGGACCAGAAGCCAGGGGGCCCGCGTTGGCCATGTAAATCAATTCTTCAGCGGTTGGATATCTGACAGCTTTGATGATACATGACGTCTGGGCATTCTGGGGCTTGTTGATCAACAATATATAAGTGATGGACGCACAGATTGCAAAGGACAGTGTGAAAATCTCCAGCTGGCTCGTTGGCAGATTGCGGTCCAGTCGCACGCCAAGCTGAATAAACATCCATGACATCTGCAGCAATGCCAGGAGCTTGACGACTATATCACCCTTGTTGAGGTCATCCAGGGAATCCTGGGACAGGAAAGGCAGCTTGTCGACTATCCCGCACTCCCGTGCAAGTAGGAGTTGATTCGCATCTAGGACCCATACATTACCACATAGCAGAGTAAGATTGCCAGCCCACTCCCTATGTGGCATGTTGAAGATTCTCCGTTCCTCTAGATATCCCCGAGAGACCAGAGTAATTGCTTCTTGGATGGCACGGATATTGGATCTATCCAGTTCCCAATCAACTTTCCCTATCGCATTCGATATCTTCTGCATAGACTTCTGCAACGTCTGCGGAGTCCGTATGCCCTTGGGGAAATCTCTCAAGGAGGGTATGTCCTGGGTGTTGGTGGTCGAGTCGAGATGGGCAAATTGAATCGGAAACCCCCCCATATTGGCGTAGTGTATATGAGCATCTGTCCATGGAATGCCGTCTGTTTTTTGATACTGCTTATATCGGTCTTTGAGCATCCTGACAGAGCACACGTTACTGCAGGCCATTCCAAATGCCCACTCTGGAGCGAGGATATGGACGATCATCCATTTGAGTTTCTTTGAAAAGCGCCATAACGTTCGTATATATCTCTGGCGTTTTCTGGATGGGGATGACTGGATTGGTACATTGAGATGGAGGACAGACCAGGTGCATAGACCTATCACGCTGAGACAGGTCCAGACAATATCTAGTGTGCTCCGAGTGTTCGGTGCCCAGACGAAAGCTACGGTCTCTGGGGGAGAGGTACAGTTGATGTGAAAGGTTTGCATTCTGGTGGAAATGAGTATCGAGCGAAGAAGACTCATTGATAGAGACTGTGGCCCTCGTTGACAGCCAGCCCGGCGTGGAGGCACGGATATATATTGTAGATAAGTGAGGAAAGCGTTTCAGTCTCGCATCGGGCTCTACCCTTCTAATTGGGCACTCCTTGTAGATCTACATACATTCATATTGATGGGCTGTAGAGAGTGCTTATTGGTCGATTCATTAATCATTTTGGGTGGCCCCGGGCGTTATAGTTGCGGTCAAGCCTTTCTGATAGCCGCCAGGGGCTGGTTGCATATATACTAGAGTCCATGCAATAATTATAGAACAGATGGCTATAGAACCCACTCTGGAATGTCTGCTACGCCTGTAAATAACATCTGCATATGCTATATTCACAATCGAGGACAGATCAACGTACTCTACATTGATCCCGACCTAACAACTATCTACATATACGTACTCTATGACATACCTATAATTGTAGCATGTGAAACACATGCGAGACAAGAGAGCCTACAAGTTGTTTCGTAGCTCAAAAATAGCGGCAAACCAGAGAACAATGCTGGTTGAGGTGCACCTCGTTAGGCTGCAAAGTGTTGTATTAAAAACATGTCGATGGCTGGCTAAGAATATCATATATCCAGCTTTAACAACGAACCGAGTTATACATACAGAGCCCATGTGTTCAAAAAGGCAACGATTTCTCGGGACCCAACGAAAACGTATAACAAGGGCAGATCAAGTCCATAAGCCAAATGATAGTGCCGACAAAGAAAACCAGACAAAGCGAAAGAGCCAGAACACCGAACCCAACAAATCAATCAACGTAGTCTCTATTTCATCATGAGCTCTGGACCAGCCAACGCGCTGGGACCAGAGGGTGCAGGGGCAACCCCCGGAGTCGATGGTGTAGGAGCGATATCGGACATCGGGGTCGACACGGCCGACTTCCCGCCCCGGTTGCTATTACTTCCACCGCGGCCAGAGCCTGCTGCAGCGCCACCTCGGCCACCGCGGCTCTCGTGGGTTCCAGAGGCAGTGGTCCCAGCACGCTCGTTCACATGCTTCTCGCCATCGGCCTTTTTGTTGCCCCGAGGACGGCGTGAAGTGCCACCTCGAGAGCCAGGCCCACGCAGTGGTAGCCCAGTATCCTGAGAGATGGGTACAGCAGCTGCTATAGGGACATGTGGATGCGAGGCTACAGATCGACCTCGACCAGTTCCCCGACCACGGCCACGGCCACGTTTGATTGTACCATCGGCGCTGCAGACAAATTAGAATAAATATGCAATAATCGAACAGTAACAAAACATACCGTTCCACCTGGACCTTCTCTCCCTCCGGCACTAGTGGCCCGCTATAAACAAAGAACCCGTCCTTGCTAGCAGCAGCTTGCTCTTGCCACACCATTTCAGTGTCATCGACAAATGGATCATCACGGTCATACTCCTCTACCTTCTTGCGTCGCCTTTTCTTTCCATCGCTAGCCTCCGAGGGCGCGCCGTTGGTTCCTGCTCCGGTGCCCCCCATGGCAATATCACCGTCCATATCACTATCGCGTTCCGCGTCGAGGCTGAGATCCTCATCCGCACTTTCGCCCGCAGAAACCCCCTTGGCATTTTTATCATTACGTTCCAATGCCGCCCCGGCTGCTGCAACACGAGCCAGGCGCGCTTTGTGGGCAGCCAGACGAGGATGCAAAGCAGCGAAGCCATATTGTTCTTCTGCAAGTCGCGCAAAGTTAACGATTTGGTTGCCATTGAGCAGTGGGACATGGACAATGATATTGGGGGTCGTGCGCGAGTCGGGCGACTTTGTGGAATCATCTCCACCGAACAACGCATTTGTAATGAAGCCAGATCCTTGAGGCAGTTGAGGAGCCTCCTTGGTTGGCCTGGATGGCTTGGGAGACGGAGCCTTGGATGTTGGCGCAGTAGCTGTGCCCTTTTCCTTTTTGGCGCTGGAGATGGAGTGCTCCTTGGTTTCGACCTCCGTTGCTTCAGATGGTGGCTGCTTGGAAGGAGTCGCTTGCACTACGGGTTCCGGTTGCGCGGGCGGCTGAGGCTGAGGCTGAGGTTGAGGCTGGCGAATCGCCGGCGGAGAGAGTTCGATTTTGGGAGTCTGTGCTGGTGGCAGCTGCTCTGTGGGTGGGTATGGGGTGGTGTAATGGTTGGACTGCGATACCGGTTGCGGGGGGTGTAGGATTCCATGCGATGGGGATGGGGTTGGAAGAGGCGATGGGGCTAAGGACAGACGAGCGGACGTAGGGCCAAGCGCAGGCGGTGCTGGTGAAGATATGCCTGATACATGGCCAGAAGAGGAACGCTGCAGCGGGGTGTAGATTGGTTGAGAGTTTTGAGTAGGGGGGTCGATAATGCTCGAGATGGCCGGCGATGCACTGGCGCGATAAGCATTGCGAGGAGAGACTGGACGAGCAGAAGGACTATATGCTGGTGCCGGAGAAGGATTGTCAACCGCAGAGCGAATTGGGTCGAAATTTTGCCCACTGGTTCTTTGTGGTTGTGGCTGGGGCGCTGGAGGTTGCGACTGTGGGCGAGGGGGTTGGGACAGTTGATATGAAGCTGTAGGAGCCGGCGGAGGATGTGGATGTGAGTACGAGGTCGGAACAGGTTGCGTAGGTAAATTCGGCTGTGGAGGTAAAGCAGGTTGAGTGGGCTGAGCAGGCTGAGGCGCTGCAGGGGCATGTGGAGGGCTTCGGGCGTCTACCGGAGTAGACCCCGTCTCCTCTCCTGCAGGCTCCAGTTTGGGCTTTTTTCGGGAAGCAGTATTGTTTGATTTCTCCCGTTGACGACGGGGAGCTCGGGCCGGCTTTTCTTTAGGTTCCTTGATCTCTTTGGGTTCTTTGTCCTTCTTGGTTGTCTTAGGGTCGTCGTCATCCTTCTTACGACGCGACCGCCTGGCGGTACCGGAGGCACGTCGGGCGCCTGTGTCGGGTTTGGCATCGGAGTCAATGGGCCCTTCTTCTTTGGGTATCCCGATATTAGGAGGATCGGACATAATTATTTGACAAAAATCACAAATTGATAAATTGACAAATTGATGGGAATTGATCAAATCAAGATGGAAAACGTGAAGTGGCTGTGTGTCGGTATCAGGTCGGGAAAAACAGAGGGAAAAAGAAACACCAAGAGGTTATATGGTGAAGAGGGCGAGAACACTGAAAAAGCAAGAAAAAGCGGGAAAGTGAAAGAGGGGGAAGAGGGAGGGAAGGGAGGGAAAAGATGAACAGGGAAAAAAAGGGTAGCTGAGAGAGAAAGGGAGAAGAAAAGGAAAAGAAAGGAAGGGAAAAAAAGGGCAGAAAGGGGAGAAAGGCAAGCAGATTGAATTAAAGCCCATTACATACGGCAAAGTACTGGAACTGCAACTTGATATGTCGAGCTCCGAACTGGGAATAAGCAAAAATCCCTATGATAGGATCAGACAAAAGCCATAGGACTATAGGAGAGTACAAATGCTCAGCTTCAAGCTAAAATTCCATTGTTCTTGAGGTCTTAAGTATCTGGGGAGATCCAATTCATATTCGCTGATCCTTTAGCCTAGAACCGTAAGTTGGACCTCAGATGCTTCTATACACAGATGATGAGATTGGGTCTGCTTTGGACATGGGGCCCTCTCGATGCACAATTCATATCGGCGCGAGTGATCCTGAGCTGTGTTTCACTTTTCAACAAATACTTTGATATACAAATCAAGGTAGCATCTATTCTATTTATGTATTTCCGAGGAAGCTTATGACAGGTACCACAAATAGCCCGATCGTCCACTTTGTGAGCATCGTTCGTCCCAGGAGGAAGTAATCATTAATACATAGCTTCTTTATGAACCAAGGTAATGAATGATCTAAATAGTGTAGTCATTTTAGCTGTGATCGAATATGGACGCAAGGTGTATACACGCATGTACAACAGGATAATATAGATGCCACGGATCAAGGTGAGGAACCCAATTGGGACTAGCACATCCGTCGTTAGTCACTAACCCAATCTGGTTAGCCTCTTCTGCAACCCCATTTTAGCTTTGGGAGCCGCATCTCCCCGCGCTGACATAACTTTTTTTCTCCTCTTCACCTGAACACATTACTTGTCCATCATGGCTTTTCGTGGCGAACGATTCGTCCTCAACCTGGATGATGATTCTGGTACTCCTGAAATTCCCTCTCCATTCTCCCTGATCGGGGAGATTCAAGAACGGGCCCCATCATCGGCCGTGCCCCCCGCGCCGAAACCACCGACCCTGTCGGCCTCATCAACTGGGTTTCCTGCACCTCGCCAGCGGAAAACATCTTCGTTCAAACAGCGACGAGCAAATCATTCCAATCCTCCAGCACCTACCACCACCCCACCGACTCTCCAAGATGACAAAAAATCCATTGACGAGGAGAACCGACGTCAGTTGGCAGCGATGTCAGATGCGCAGATCGAGCGGGAACGAGAGGAGCTGATGGAACAAATGGATCCGGGGCTGTTGCAGAGATTTCTCCGTAGAGCGAACATTGAAGAAGATCAGCAGACTGATTCGGCACCGCCACCTGCACCAGAGGAAAGACCTAAGCCGAGAAAGTCAGTCTCGTTCGATATCCCTGCTTCATCTGTGCCAGTCTCTGCACCACAAACTGCACAGTCCCATTCTCTATCAAAACCACGTAAACCACAGCCTCGCAATGAGGACCTCCCCCCGAATGCGCTTCCCGAAGATCTTCACCCGGCCTCTCAACGACCCTCCCTTGACCCTGCTACACTCGAAACCTTCCACTTCCCCCAGCCAAAAATACCAATGCCCATCCTGGACCCGTCCTCACCATCGTTCTTGTCCGACCTACAGTCACATTATTTCCCAGAAATCGCACAGGATCCGTCAACACTTTCGTGGTTGCAGCCTCTGTCCGCCGACGAGGAAGACCCCGACTCGACCTCAGCATACCACCCAGCCAGCAATGCCATCTCAATGGCGCCATCAGCAATTCGTTTCTCGCTGACAGGCACTATCCTCGCCCCCGAAACATCCCTCTCTCTCCCGACAACCATGGGCCTGCACCACCATGGCGAGGACCCGCATGCTGCGGGCTACACGATCCCTGAGTTAGCGATCTTGTCACGCTCTACTTTCCCCGCTCAACGGTGCATCGCATGGCAGGTAATTGGCCGCATCTTGTTCCGCCTTGGCCGGGCAGAGTTCGGAGAGCGGGGTGGCCAGTTGTCTGATGGACTATGGTTTGTCATTGAAAAGGAGGGTGTTGTTGCTGGTATGCTCGCTGAAGCCGATGGTGCTGCCGGTCAGACACAAGGCAGAAATAAGAGCAAGGATCAAGAAGATGCCGAGAGCAATGGTATGCCTCTTGCATCTGGTATTGGTCGCCATGCTAGTGCTGCTGCGTGGGCCGTTGAGGGTATATGGTTGTGGCAGAAGGGCGGTGGTGGTGATCGCGGTTTACTGAAGGAAGGCCAACACCGCTCTCTGTAGAATTTTGTGGCATTTTGGTCTTGATTATTAGTAGGCTGGAAAAACGATTGGAGCATACAGTATGAGATAAGATGAAAAGTAAAAATCCAATTTTGATAGCTACCCAGATACAGATTTACGATTAATTGAGATGTCCCATCATGCCCGTATTCACTCACATCCAACTCTGGCCACCTCTCCTTCTGCCAACCGCGGCTATCGATGTAGTATTCGTCAACAGACAGACCGGCATCCGCAGCAAACCAGAAGAAAAGATGGGAACCCAAAGCCAAATGCAATCTTTGCAACCAAATATCGCAGTGCAACATTCAATTGCAATATCAGGGCTTGTGCATAGCACATTTTGTCATGGTCATTGATATATCGCATCCGATACAGAGCTTATTCACCCCCGAGGGAGGAATTTCAAGGCATGGTTCTCGCCTTGCGCTCCACCTTACAGCGCGAATGGTATCCTATGAGGGGAAAAATGTGAGCAAAACAAGAACAAGAACAAGCACTTTGGAATATGGGTATTAGTTGTCTATGGCTGAATTTAGGCAAAAACACGAGTCCGCTTCACGGGGCTGCCCATGCGCATAGGTGCGTTTGCGTTGGCTATGCCATTCAGTAGCCGGCCCATTCCCTCCACATCCAGTTCGCCTCGTCGAAGCATCTGCTGATCGGTCTCTGATAATTCTTCCTGTTTCACCACGGGCTGACTGTCTTCGGGGGACTCTGTCAGCTTCGGAGCGAGGATCGTGAGATGGTGCTCTGCTGCGACTAATACATCGAAGCCCTGTCGTTCTGCCTGCCGGGAACGACGTAGAGGCGCAGGTAGGTGACCAATCGCCTGGAAGTTCTGGCCCATCAGATTCACGTCCTGGAAAGGCGAAACCCGGCAGCGGTTTGATGAATCAAATGTGCCTGTGGATTTGACAGCGTTGCGCCACAGCGACAGTAAGCTTGTGATAACTGCGCTCTGGCGGCCATGACGGAGCAAGATCGATTCGTCGGGCAATACGTCTGACGATGGGTTTGTCTGTAAGACTGCGATTTGGCCGCGATGAGACGGACTGGCTGTGCTCATAGACCCCTTCAATAAACCGTCTTCACGAACACGTCTTGTGGATGGTGTCATGGGCGCAAATCGAGATCGCTGTTCTGTTTCAGAATTGGCGTTGGAAAGCGGCGTCATGATACGGCCACAGACTGCATAAGTTGTTAATGAACCACCAGTAACACCTTGAACGCTTGTCTGGCGGTGCAGCGGGCCCTTGGCGGCACCAGGGCCGGCACCTTCGATATCCCAGACACCCCACTCGCCATCTTCAAGGAGTACCATGACTGCCCGGCCACCCAGTACCCAATTGGCGTCAATGATTGTTTTCCGCCGGGGCAGTCCGTTGGGTCCTTGCTCAAAGCCAGGGTACAGGCTGATCAGCCAGCGACCTTCCGTGTCAATAGTTTCGTGGTCCTCCTGTGGCATGGAAGCCCGCCGTGCAGTTCTCGCAGACTTTTTGACAGAGAAGCAGGAATAAATCTTTACACATCCGCGGTGGAATGCAACAAGGAGGTTGGCGTGGCGAGCGGATGGCCACGCTGATGGGTTAAAGGCGATCGTCTGTGCGGGTGCTGGCAAGAGCCGTCGCTGGGAGACAATATCTTCCTCCACAAGGCGGAATGAAGTCTCTTCACGAATCGGAATCCGGTGCAGCAAAAGCGCACCGCATCCCTCTGCAGAATGCGTAGCCACGAGCAGATCCCATTTACCAAAATTCCCAAACCGGCCCCGCGACTTCCGTTGATCTTGCTCGTCTTCATGTTCCTGACAGGTAAAGGTCATAGATACGCCGCGTGGAACATCTTGATGGATGGTGGACCCATTGACTGTAAGAGTTTGAATGCGCCAGTTCTTCGAGTCTGTCTGCGAAGGGTGAGGAGGCACAAGTGGCAGAGTCACAACCTTGGTGGACAGGTCGGAACAGACTACTGACACAACAATGGTATTCCTCAGAATAGGTGGGAAAGGGTCCAAAGGCGAGCGAGCTTCTTCAGGGAGAACACGAGGCACATCAACATCTAGCACTCGGCTTCCAAGGGGAATATCGATCTGTCGCAAAATCTCTTCATACGGAGCAGCAGGATCAACTTCGCTCTCCTCGAGATTGAATTCAACGACTGGCTCCTCTTTTGTTGGTTCAGGCTCCTCTTCCTCATCAGAATCGATGATCATGACTGAATCAGGATCCGCGTTGTTTGCTGCAGGCTTCGGCTTCACTTGAGACCCAGTCGGCTTTAGTTCTGCGAATCGCCTTCCTCCTCTCCATACAACTTTTAGACCGGTATCATAGCCGTAGATAATGACCGAGGAGCCATTTGGGGCTCGGAGTGGGTAGCCTTTGGCCGTGTGGATGCGATGGGGGAGCGGATAGCTAAAGAATTTGCAAAAACAACATTAGTCTCAATTTCAGCGTGCTCACTGAGGCGCATTAGGCGGACCTGATCTGGAGACCATCTTCCCTTGACCGGATCAAAGGGGTAGTGGGAAATGAGGGCATTGTGCCGGTTGCGATGCTCTCGAGCTATTAGCAGCTTCGAGCACAGGCGCCAGAGGGCACCCCAGGGATAATAAACAGTCAAAAACCCTTTCGAGAAAATTAGGCTTTAGAACTGAATACCTGATTCCAAACAAAAGCAGGCAAATGAATAGACGTTGAAGTTGAGGAGAGTTGAGGGTTGTGTAGATGGAGAAAGGAAGTTGTTGTGTCGGGGAGCAAAGAGAGGTCAGGTCGATCCAATCCGCGTTCCAGCGCGTCCTCCAACTTCGACATTCAACCCCTCCGCATGCCTTCTGGGCGCAACGTTACTTGAGATTATATGAATGATGGAAATGATTTTAACAGTTACGACCGCAAATTTGTTTGTGAAGGCGCATCCTAATCGCTATTCCGGCTGTTAATCAATCCATAATGGCGTCAGTTCGTTCTCTGGGCGTCCACGAACCCTCGGCCATCTCCTTCCTAGTTGCAGAGGGGATTCTTCCCGCCGAGCCCTCAGAAGATCATTACAAATGGACGATATGCGTCGACGAAAGCGGATTGACCGGCCCCGTGGACGATGAGCTAGTATGGACGAACCACTGTGTTGTATGGTCTCGCGCAGGGATGGTGAAGCGAGCCTTTCGAATGGATCCTGAAAAAGAAGAGGTTCGACACGCGCTGTTCACACAGTTTTTAGCCGGGGATATCAAACGCCATACTACAGGATCGAGTCGACCAGAGACAACAACTGGTGCTCAAAAGCAAAAGCGGACTGAGACTATCTCGACATTAGATCTGCATGGAGATGCAGGAGTGTCAGTTATAGCTCCTCAGCAATCCACCGAGGGTCTCTCCAGAGCTTTGGTGGTTGTCCTCAAGTCGCAAGCCCACATCTTCTTCGTGGCAGGAAATAGCCATACGATCCCTCTTCCGTTTGAAGTCGAATCTGTTTTTGCAACGCCAAGGGGTCTCATTTTCCAAAGAAAAGTCCAGGACAATGATGGGGGACGGCAACAGCCAACAGCCCCACCGAATTCCTTCATGTCCTCTTCGCTATTCGACCCTGGGGCCTCTCAGTCCTTTTCTCTCAGCAGGAACAAGCGTCCATCAATGAAATCATCATCTATCCCAGCTAGCTCTTGGGTGCCAAATGCTAGTTCAAGCACCGAGTTGCCCCGAATTTTCTCTTTGATCAATCCTCATTCAGAGATGGGTCTGGTTGTGACATCGCAGAGTTCCCGGTGGCTCCAGAGCAGCGTTAATAGCTCTAGAAGAAGGCCATCCGGACTAGAAGTGTTGGATCCTGTGGATGAAGTTGTGTATATCTCTCCAAGGGACGAACTTCTGGGCATAAGTAGGCCGAACAGTGCCCCCTTGATTCTAGTCGTGACCATCAACACAACTACGGGGATCTATACGATTTGGACTGCGCGTTACAAAGACGATGGATCTGGGGGCTCAATGAAAGATAAAGCCAGGCGCGAAACAGGGGGCACCCGATCAGTCAGGCGCAGCTCGCATTTCGGTATGGCGACTGGCGCAACAACACCGGCCGCTCGATCCGGAGCCCGAGAGAGCTTTGGGCCTTGGTCCGAAAATTGGCCCTCTACCCAGCAATCCGAAGGCAAGACAGACCCTGAAGATGACCTGGCCTCGCGAGTAGCCCAAGACTTCGGAGACGTCGGTGTCCCTCTTAAAGCATCAAGGCGGGTCAGCTCATTGCTTGCTCGAACAGACCTTGCAATTAGCCAAGATCGCATCACCTTCTCAGACCTAGCCACCGGCAGCCAGTCTAGTACCATGCCTCATGGTGTTGGATTTAGACAGTCTATAGGAGGCGCCAGTACACGTGGAAGCTTTGGTTTCAACCCTCGAGGCTCCCTACCTCCAGGCACGGGCTCTGTTTACAGCAATGCAGGCAGCTTCCTGGATGCCCCAGTGGACAAATTACTTGAAGAGCTCAACAATGACAGTCTGTCTTCCGGGTTTGAGAATATCGCTTTGCGCGAGTCGGCATCCGGACTTCCAGAAGAACTACTTTTGAGTAAAGTTGAAAGCTTCTCGTCCCAATTTTCAGGCAATTTCCAGAAAGAGCCAGCTTCTCGCCGACTGAAGGTCTCTACTCTAGTATCTACTGACTTTGGAAGCGCGCAAAAGGGCAATTCAGCTTCACTGGCTGTATACATCGTTGATCAAGAGTCGCAGAAACTAACAATCGTGAACCTGAGAGCTGATCGCGAATCAAACCATAAAAATCGAAAGAAAAAAGCCAAGACGACTGAACAGCGTCCTCTACTCGTACGCGCGGTGAGAATTCAAACGATGTCAAACATCTTAGATGCCTGCAGGATCTCAGATGGTGAGGTCTCACGAATACTGTCGCTCAGTGAAACGGAAGGGGGACATCATGAGCTATCTTTACAAACCCTATGGGGAAGTTCGGTTAAGATTGAGGTTCCTGTACCACTACAGCTTTACGAACCCGATGGAATCTCTGCCAACAAACTTGAGAGTCGCCCTAGAGAAAGTGGTGTCAATCGGGTCATGGCAGATCCCGACCTCGTCTTCAATAAACTTGATCATGTGTGTTCTCGGGGTAAAATCGACCTGGTAGACACCTACAAAAAACGCCACAGACTTCAGATTCGAATGGAGCCTCGCAACCACTTTGTGAAAAAAATACTCAAGACCTGCAAGTTTGCGTTGCGTGACTGGGAGAAAGCGGGCGATGGAATTATGGTCGCGTGGTGGGAGGTTTTCAAATGGCTTCAGGACAAGGAGGAAAAAAACATCGAGTGGACCGCCATGGTTATTGTGCTTTTGAGTCTGGCAGTCCCGTTTGTCACCCCTCCGCCAACCCAGGCCCCTAAACGAACGCGTCGCAAGAAGGGCCTACTCAGATCCAGTAGTGGTGGACATCTTGATCTGGAAAGCTGGGAGTCCATGCTGGATCTGGAATCTGGCGCAGCTGGAGTTGTGGCTCCGTGGATGATGGACAGCTCCTGGGGATGGATTGTTGAACAAGATGCAATTGAGGGCTCAGCAGCCAGAGATGCACACAAAGGAAGCAATACGAGCCGGTCTACATATCGTCAGAACTCGTACTTGGTCCGGTGCATTGCCCTCAGCCGCGAGTTCCTCCAAAGCCCTCAAGGCCTCAGGGCTGCTGGTAGTGACGGCTACCTTCCTATCACTGAAGCATTCTCCGAGAACACAAGGTGTACCGCATTGTGTAGTGTTCTTGTGGCATTGCATTTATTGCGTGAAGAACAGAAGCTCTCAATCTGCGATTCGGAGGAGTCTCAAAGACCTTTGGGCTTGCTTGCACCTGTTCTTGCACAATTGGGCGGCTGGCTGGGGTGGGAGTCCTGGAAATGGACCGAGGATGCTTACTATGCCACCGAAATGGCCAGTATGGAGCGCTGGCAGTTTGAGGATAACACCCACATCTCCGGGCTCAAAGTCCCTGATGAGCCGTTCCCGCCTCCATCCATTTTCGAATTTCTCATGAGTGCTGCTGCTTATCGGAGCCCTGCACCGTTTGTCTCTCTCCTTGATATCGTGAATGCTTCGGAGCGAACTCCCAGGAAAGGGCGAATGTGGCGTGAGTGTTTCAGCATCACACCAAGAACCTGCGCGTTGAATGGTTTCTTCGCCGAAGCTCACAGTGCATCAACACCCCTGGAAAAGATCAAGCTTTTGCAACGCTGGGGGTTCACCAAAAGTATAATTGATAGCTTCCCAGAAGGTGTCAGTGCACCGCTCTATGAAGCAGTAATGCAATGCCAGATTGAAGCATCCACATCCTGGAACGCAGCGCTCCTAGAACTGATAGACAGAGAGGATCTCTACATGTCGATGAACCCTGTCCAGACTAATACATTGGCAGTACCACAGCAACTCAACCATGCCGCCATCCGTGATTTCCATTTAATCAGCAGCTCCGCATTGGACATCGATGCCATCAACGCCTTCGAGGCCTCTGCAGAGGCTGACCGATACTCGGTCACCAGACTGATCTTCCGAGAGGATAAGCGGTTCCACGAAGCATTCAAGCTACTTAACCAGTCCAAAGCGCCTGTGGCAGAATGTATTGCTGAGCCTGGTTGGAGCGACTCTGACCTGTTAGAGGCTCAGAAGGAGATTGTGCAGCTTGTGACAGTTCGAACATTGTCCACCCCCGCAGGCCGTGCGATGCTTGCTTTCAGTGGTCGATTGCCTCTGCTGACCGAGAAACTGCCGATCCCGTCCTTTTCCTTACAGTGTGTTATGAAGCCGGACAATGTGACCGTCAGTGCGGACAGATCTGCATTCTCAGAGGAAAAGGTCTGCTGGGCCTTCTTCCACAACGGAGTATCGACCGGTCTCGCAATCTCCAAGGCTTCGAAGGGCATCGATACCTCATGGATCTTGTTCAACAAACCACAAGATCTTACAAACCGTCATGCCGGGTTTTTGTTGGCTCTAGGCTTGAACGGTCATCTTAAATCGTTAGCTAAATGGGTTGCTTTCAAGTACCTCACTCCCAAACACACTATGACGTCCATTGGTCTTTTGCTCGGTCTCTCTGCATCGTATTTGGGAACAATGGATACTCTTATCACACGTTTGCTTTCGGTACATGTTACACGAATGCTTCCACTCGGGGCAGCTGAGTTGAACTTGTCGCCATTGACGCAAACTGCTGGAATCATGGGCATCGGTTTACTTTACTGTGGCTCCCAGCATCGTCGTATGAGCGAGGTGATGCTCTCAGAAATCGAAAACAGCGAGCAGGATGACCAAGCTGCCACCGCTAGTGGAGAGGAACTCCGTGACGAAGGATATAGACTGGCTGCAGGCTTTGCCCTTGGTTTCATTAACCTTGGGAAGGGTGACGATTTGCGGGGTATGCGCGACATGCATATCGTTGAACGACTTTTGTCAATCGCCGTTGGAACCAAGAACGTTGATATTGCCCATGTACTCGACCGTGCCACGGCCGGGGCAACCATTGCCCTGATGATTATCTTTATGAAGACAAACGACTCGGTCCTAGCCAAGAAAATTGATATTCCTGATACGACTGTTCGCTTTGACTACGTGCGGCCAGATCTGTTCCTGTTGCGAACACTGGCACGACACATTATCATGTGGGACAGCATCAAGCCCACAGCTGAGTGGATTAGCCAGAGTTTGCCCGATATTTACCAAGGACGATCGAGGCTCACGGATGTACGTCGGCTACGCAGCGAAGATATGCCGTTCTTCAACATTCTTGCAGGCCTCTGCTTCGCACTTGGTCTCCGCCATGCTGGATCGGGACACACGCAGGCCCGAGACCTTTTGTTGTTCTATTTAGACCAACTGATTCGTATCTCGCGACTACCTGTGCGAAGCTATGACTCAAAACTCGCACGCAACTCGGTTCGGAACTGCCAAGATGTGGTGGCTCTATCTGCCGCAGCAGTCATGGCTGGCACGGGCGATCTGGCTCTGTTCCGACGGTTGCGCTCGCTCCATGGCCGAATCGACGCTGACACGCCATATGGCAGTCACATGGCCGCACACATGGCTATAGGAGTACTCTTCCTCGGAGGTGGTAGTTATACACTTGGCACATCCAACCGCGCCGTAGCCTCGCTCATCTGCGCGTTCTACCCAATATTCCCGACGACTGTCCTCGACAACAAGTGCCATCTCCAGGCGTTCCGCCATCTTTGGGTTCTCGCCGCCGAACCCCGTTGTCTCATCCCTCGGGATCTTGATACTCGTCGACCCATATCAATCCCCATTACTATAATATTTCACGACGAATCCACTCGCACCATCGGCGCCCCATGTATCCTTCCAGATCTTGCCAACATTGCCCGCATTGAAATCCGCGGGCCAGACCATTGGCCCCTCGTTCTAGATTTCAGCCAGAATGATGTCTTGCGCGATAAATTCCAACGTGGCGACCCATCCGTTTACCTACGCCGCAAAGCAACATTCACTCCAACAGGCTCCTCGAGTTCCATTTTCGCCTCCACCTTGACCGGTCTGAGCGAAGCTCAAGACATCCTTCCAGCAAACGTCGGCCCCCTCCTACACCCAAGCAAGGGTCTTCCACCCTCGGCATGGCCAACCCGTGCTGCCCTACTCGCTGGCAAGTCATCTACAGCTGCAAATCCTTCCCAAACCCCTTGGGACTGGGTCTTCCACCTCCCTTCACTACAAGGCCTCGACATCCGCGAGCGCTCTCTCGTCCTCCCGTCTTCCTTCCCGATGCGCTCTGCACGCATAACTACAGAACTTGTATCTGTGCCACCTTGGCTGCGTACCTCACCGGTAGATGCAAGACTTTCTCTGTCCCATACTGTGCGCAACATTGTGCAATCAGCTCGCGGCCGTGGTGCCGATCCGGATCAAATTCGTGATCGGATCTGGCAACTTCGGCTATTGTTTGATTGGCTGGATCGTACTCAGCCTGGCGATGATCGCGATCACTTCTTGGCTCGACAGATGACGTCTCCGGCGCAAGTCCAACCATCCGGGCTCTGGTTGCGGAGAGACTTTGTTGAGGATGCGAAGTGGCAGGTTTGGGGTGTGCAAGTTGGGGATCTGGAAGGAAAGACCTCACAATAATTGTATTCAACTTAGAATAGAAACATGAAGTTATTCCCATGTTCTCCTATGCTTTATGCATCTCACGTCTCTCTTCCATTGGCTTCCATTGCCTTATAAATCCGGAAATCCATCTCCGCGCATCGAAGCTGATAACACAATCTACAGCGTCCATCCCGCAATTGCTCTCCCTCTTGTCTGCGCTTCTCTGTATCTCTGTATCCCTTCAGCTCTTGAGTCCTTCAATCCAAATCTCGCAGTCCAAATCACAATTTTGATCGCAACCAACACACGGACTATGACGCAACAACAGCCCGAACACTCCCCTCCCAAGCGGGGTTAGTTCTACAATTAAACCCCAGACCAAAAGACACAGAGGGATACAGAACTAACAATTGCTCTCTTGACAGTATGGGCCTCCCTCATAACAAACATGTCCTACCTCCCAGGTCTCCTAACCCTCCACCACTCCCTCAACCATCCCACCCCGGACCCAAATATCACCCCCACCTCGACATCCTCCCCAGCAAACCAAGGCACCAAATACCCCTTCATAGCCTTCTACACCTCAAGCTTCCCAGTAGAAGGCCTCAAAGTCCTCCAAAACCGCGGCATCCAAGCCCAATGGGTCCCAACCGTCACACCCGCCAGCACACGCACCTACACCCAAGACCCGCGCTTCGCCGAAACATGGAACAAGCTCATCGTTTTCTCGCTCGAGAAGTATGAGCGCATTGTCCTGCTCGACGGCGATATCCTCATCCGCCGCAACATGGACGAGCTGATGGAGCTCCCACTGGACAGCGCCACCGAGGGCGACGGGAGCAGGGTCTTGGCCGCGGCGCATGCATGCGCTTGTAACCCTATGAAGAAGGCACACTATCCTACTAATTGGTATGTTACGTTTGATCACGATGAATGATATAGCCACGATATTAATATCTACAGGATCCCCTCGAATTGTGCTTACACGACGCAACATCATATACCCGCCGATGCGCAACGCACGGCACCAGCGCCGGGGAGCGGTGTTGGTATGCTGAACAGCGGCGTGTTGGTTGTGCGGCCATCCGCGCGGGTCTACGACGAGATTACATCGGCGTTGCAGGAGACGGCACGGATCGAGAAGTATGTCTTCCCTGATCAAGAGCTGCTGTCGGAGGTATTTGAAGGGCGGTGGGTGGCGCTGCCGTATGTTTATAATGCGCTGAAGACGCTGCGGATGGAGGGGGTGCATGATTCTATTTGGAGGGATTCTGAGGTTCGTGCTGTGCATTATATCTTTGCTACGAAGCCGTGGCATGAGGAGGTGAAGGAGGGGGATTTGACTGAGATGGATGAGACGGTGGGTTGGTGGTGGAGGGCTCACTGGGAGAGGATGGGGATTGAACGGTTAGCTGGTGTGGACGATCAATTTTCTCGGTCTGAATGAGGAAGAGAATAAGCATGCCTCTGGATTGGGCTAGACATAGATTTACTGTTTTGCATATATTTTGTACATAGTGATGTTTTATGTTTCATGAATACGAGTTAGATGCCAGTGATGTCCATATTGATGAGTGATATTGATATTGATAATGATATTGTCAACTGAACAGCTCCTATACCAAATGCATACATGCAGGTTGATCTAAGTATATCCATGCAGGTGCAATTTGCATCGTCAAGCCGTCACTCGTTCTCATCTATTCAATTGCAATCAACCCTCATACCCGACAGCCTGGAGCTCCTTCCGCACAGCATCCTCGGTCTGGATCTTCTTCATCTGCGTATCCTCGAGCTTCTCACCACCAGCAAGACGCATCTTAAGCTCATCGATAGCGCGGATCTTCTTCAACAGACCGCGAATCTTCTTATCTTGGGCAGAAGGATCCTCAGAAACAGCGGGGGCAGCAGGGGCAGCAGGAGCAGGCTTGGCGGCACCGCTTCCATTCACGGCACCGGCATTCTTGCCGCGGCTGCGATTGCGGTCTGGGCTGGGCCCAGTCGGGGCATTGGTGGGGGGAGCGTTGTCAGCTTCTTCCTTGGCCTTCTTGGCCGCCTCGCGCTTCTTCTTGTTCTTCGCGGCGGACTTAGACAGGTTCTCGGAAGGCAGCGCAACGCCGCCACCGGGCGCGGCTCCAGGAGGCAGGTACTCCTCCACGGGCTCGGCACCGGGGATCTCACGGCGGCGCGGCTTACCGAAGCCATTCATGCTGGCGCCGGGGACGCCGTCGCGGACAAAGGCGGCACCACCTTCATCTTCACGCTTGAATGCGAGGGGAGTCAGCTGGCCACGGGCACCAGGGGGCCGGTAGGCACCTGCTGGCTTGACAGGAGCCTTGCGTGTGCCCATGTAAGCGGTGGCGGAGGGGTGGGGCACAGGAAGCTTGGTGAGCGGATCACCCAGCGGGTGCTGGTCGATGCTCTGGGGGCGCCAGGTAACATCGTACAGCTCGGTCATTTCCTCGTTGTACATGAGACCGCCGCTAACGTGCCAGATGCGCACACCGTTGTCGACACGCAAGCGGGGGCTGGTGGTGGCAGTCAGGATGTACTGTCCGTCAGGCGACCAGGCGCACACGCTGGCGTTAGAAGCCTCCACGGTGGTAATCTTGTGGTAGTTCTTGTCCATATCATAAAGATCCATCTGTCCCGCCAGGTTTCCGAAACCGGCAACCAACACAAAGCGGCCATGGGGCGAGAACTGAATGGTGTTGCGTGGGGCGAGGGGGAAAGTGTGCTTGGGCACACCGCGGAAGTTGAAGATGGTCGTCTTGGCGGGCATGTAGCCGTATACAACACCGAACTCCTTCGAGTTAGGGTTCCAGCTAACATCGTGAATAGGTCCTTCCTTATCTGTGGATAGTCAGTATAATCCTATCGGCAAAGTGACAGGCTGAACAAAATCAAAACATACCAAGATCAATGCGCGAGTCAAATGCGCCGCTGGCGCTGAGCAAGTACAGGGTCGTCTCGCCGTAATAACTCTTGCCAGTGCGGTCCACTTCGGTTTGTGCAAGCACGATCAAGGTGGTACCAGAAGCGTTCCACTTAAGCTGGACCTTGTCTCCCTTGAAGAAGCTCTTCTGAGACACAGGAGCAGAGAACTGCGGCACGATAAACACCTTCACCTGGGCAGGCTGACCCTTGCGCTCGGGAATGAAGACCGCAATAGACTGGGTCTGACCAGGTGAAAGCGCAAAGTCCGAAACTCCCTCAACGCGCAACTTATTCCAGACAGTAGACAGGTTCTCGCTCTGGTAGAACTGGACCTCATTGGTCACAGTGCGGGCGCACAGTCGCTCGTCCGCGGTGTACTGCAAGTTCCAACCGGTCTGCGACTTCTGCACAAAACTGCCCACAACCGTGTGCTCGTCTCCGGCCTCAATGGCACGCCAGACCTTCAAGTTCTTGACGGCGTCTCCGTTCTCGTCTTTAGACGTGCGTTGCCAGGTGATCACATAGGTGCCGAGTGGCGAAAAGCCCAGTTCGAACACGTTCTCGGCGGGGATGGTGCCGACGACATGGCCCACGGAAGGATCGATAATGGTGACCCTGTTTCAATGGAGAAAATGATTAGAACCCTGATGTAGGTGAAACTGGTAGAGATTTCCTTACTTCTCGGGAGATGCCCATGCGTAGTACCGGCCACACGGCGAGTAGGCGCTGCAGCGGAGGTTGCCCTCTGGTCTAGCGGAAACTCAAGTCAGCAAATCTTCCTTTGATTATCCTTTTCGATACTCACTTCACAAACCCAGACAGGGGTGCATAGACAGGTGCAGCATCCATGATGCCGATGCCCTTGAGCGTGCGGACTGTGCGACTATTAGCAACCTTTCATCCACTTCTCAAGACGAATACAATTCCGAGTCGCATAGAGATCAGATATGGAAGAAAGACATACAAGCAAGTTGCGTAGGAGCTGCCATCTTGATTTCGACTCGCGTGTCTAGAAGAATCCACCAAAAGAAGAGAAACCAAATGCTTTTCCAACAGAAAAGGTAGAATGAGTTCTTCTTGGGAGAAACACGTCTCACAAAGCGAACTTAACCAAAAATATCTCTAACTCGCAGCGGACAGCCGGTTAAAGGGAGTCGGACAAAGCGAAGCGAAAGGTGAAGGTATTTCGTAAATCTCTGGATCGTGGGGTTCTGGGCTTGAATGGAAAACGGAAAGTCAATTGAACGGAATAGAAGACTGCTAGACAAGTCAATGCCAGCAATAAGAGGTCGGGGCGAAGAGGGTAGTTGGGAGGTTGAAGAGGTGAAAGAAAGAGAAAATTCAAGTTGAAGTGGCTGAGGGCGGCATATCTGCGTCATAACGGGTGTCCTGTATCAAGCTTCTTTACACCTCGGCTTTGTCTATTTGTTCTATGAGTTTGAAATTGGCCTTTCTACGTTGATCTTGGTATCTTCGAGATCATTTGGTAGGTGCTGGGTCTATGTATCCTCACGAAAAGACATAGTGGCAACTTCGACAGGTCTGTTTGGAGGGGAAGACCCAATCACATACCCATTCTCCAGTTGTATGGCCTACAAGCAGACACTGTTCAGTATTCAGTTCAACTTCAATACTCATCGGCTTTTTTTTCTCTTCTGAGTAGAAATACATTGCTATCATTAATTCAAAACGAGCAGTTCAAAATGAGCAGGAAAGAAAGATGAACTCCCACTTCAAGGCATCATGCCAGTCAAAGAGAAAACGCCATCATAACCTCTTCATCTACCAAAGCTGTAACCCTCTTACTCCCGGGCCGGCGAGCCAAACCCATTGCCATTGCGACCTGGAGTAACCAGCCGGGGGGTCCTGGCAGTAGTATCAACCACATCGGAGTCAAAGGTCATACCATCGAGCATGCGAGCATCATCATTCATCGGCTCGGGAGCGATCGATCCAGCCGGCGAAGGCGACATCATCGAGCTCTCCCCGGCGTGATGTTGTTGCTGCTGAAGATAAGATGCCAGCGGATTGGGGCGGTTGTTATTAGAGCCCAAGGAAGTAGGCCGGGCACCGATTCCTCCCGAAGAGATGCGATTGAGTCCGGACGGACGAGAGGTCGGGCCACTGATCGTGCTGTTGGCACCTTCACCAAAGCCGACCAAACTGGCATTGCCCTCATCGCTGATATTGCTGATGCTGGAAGTGCCGTCGTCCTCGTGGTCCTCGCTCATTTTGTCGGCGTCGTACGCATCGCTGCTGCTCGCCCAGGTCGTGCGCCCGGCGACACTGCCCGTCGCGCTGGCACTACCGACCGTGCTACGCTCCTTCACTGCTTGGCTTTCGAAGTATCCCGGCGCATGGGGCTGCGGGACATGGCTGGAAGATGTCTGGCCACCGGCGCGGGCTGTGGCTACACGCTCGAGGCCCGCGAGACGGGAGATGCGGTCTGCGCGCTCGGCCTCGAGGGTTGTGGTGGACGAGGTGGAAGCTGAGGACGATTGATGTGCATGACGGCTGTGGGGAAAGGGATGACCCTGGTGGCCATCCTTGATAGCGGTTGTCGACAGCGCGGACAGGGATGTAGTACCGGAGTTGGGGGTGCCTCTGGTTTCCCCAACCAAGTCAGTCAACCAACAAGTCACCTATATACATGGGGGAAGACAAATTCATGGAGAGGTCTTACGGTCCCATATCCGATGGAGTGACAGGGTCCGATGGGGGAGGTGGCAAGTTAATCAGAGTGGGAGTATTCATGATGAGAAGACACGAATTCAGTCAATAATCCGAGGATCAAGTTAGTGCACGAAGTGTCGCGAAGATGAGATTGGGGGAGAAGGCGAAAGGAAGAGTTCAGTGATAATTTGCCCCGACGTCATGGTCTCGGGAGTAATGGACGGGGTTGCATGCGCCAATTATTTCCCCCTTCTGGCTACTCCTTCAGGGACATTCGACTCACAACTGATTCTATTTCTACCACGACAGATATCACGATAGTGTGAGAGAGTCAGGTTTCATGTAATTAACTAGGCTCGCTTCTTCGAGTTCTAGCTGTGGACAACAAAAGTGGCCATTCTTCTAGCCTACCTAGGTACATATATGTACCTATACCTGCAAACGAGACCTTACTAGGCTGGATGGTAAACACTGCGCCAAATTCATGCATTCGTTCATTCATGTATACAATTGCCTATGCCAAAACACCGAAGAGAAAACAGCCTGCTGCTCCCTGGAATCCCTAGCCAGATTTTCGATTTTCATAGTGACCACGAAGATCATCCACCTCTTTCTGGAGTCTGGTCAGGTCAGCCAGGATGTCAAGGGCATTGGATGGCTGTGGAGATGGAGTCTGGTTCTCTTTTGAGCCCGTCAGATCGTTACTGCGCGCGATGGAGTCTCGAGTCCGTCGAGGCGGTGGAGGCGGAGGGGGTCCAGTAGAAGGAGCCGGTGCATTGCCATAAGACGACGCACGTCGTCCAGCCTTGAGGGATGATGGCCTGGAATTAGTGGGGGGAGACAAGTTGAATGAAACGTCCGCCAAGGGCGCAGCCCCCTGGAAGTCTCCCGATGACGGGGGAGGCATACTGACCCTCTTTCTCTCCACGGCACGGGAAGGGCCAGGGCTAGGAGGCTGAGAGCTATCATTGCTCTCCGAATCAAAAGACATACTCAATCGGCTAGCAGGTTTAGACTGAGTGGACTTGGATCTTCGCATCTGGCTGTGCCGCCGACTGAGTGGAGGTGTCGGAGGTCGCTTGTGCTGGGATTGACTGCGTTGAAGCGACTCTGTTGACCCTGTCGGTCTCTGGTCTTCCACACGAGGCGAGAAGTAGTCCGCAGCTGACGGTAGAGACACCGAGCTAGGGTGCGAGGCGCCCGGTGTCACATTGCCAGGCAAATTATGAATTGACAAGCGATTACTAGAGCGGGACCGAGTCGCCTGAGAGGAATCTGCTGTAGAACCGATTCTTCGACCATGATGACTCGGAGGCGGAGGCGGCGGCTTCTTGTCTTTTGCTCGACTCCGAGAGGGATTGACATCAGATTCAAGGGATGACTGTGACGTAGCATTTATTATGTGTTGAGAGCCGTCTACATCTCTTGCAGACCGCCGTTTTTGGTCGGTTGATATGAAGGATCCATCTGGTAATGGAGCTCGGTGTGGAGCTGACCCAAATGCTCGTGGTCGATCATTGTCACGGAAAGCTGAGCCCTTCGACCCGTCCGTTTCACTCTCACTGTCGCTTGCAGACAAGTCTGGATTGAATGGGTTTGTTTCCTCCGAGCTCGAGTCATCTACCTCCCGCTCGAGCGATATCGAAGACTTTCCGGGGTACCCGCTCGGAGCTGGTGGATCAGATAGAGGCTGGGAAGGCACAGGAACAAAATGACTCTTGTCTGTAGGCAATGTCGCTGGATCTGTGGGATTGCCTGTCTCACACCTTCATTAGCGTTATGTGGTCATGATTCGGGTCTGATGGGAAGCGGGTAGGTTCGATGAGAGGAAGAGGGGCAAGATCACCAACCCAGATTTCTAGCGCGAAAAGGATTTGATCCGGACATCACGAGAATGGATATGTGAGGACCTGAGAGAGAGGGAAAAGAGAAGATTGAGGGGTCCCCCCGCCGAGTTCCTTATCCATGAGGTTCCTAGGCGCCGCTTTCCGAAGCGGCAGCCCCGACTACTTCGTACTTCGAAGAATGCAGCACTTCATTAAGATCGAAATTAGAAAACAGTCAACTTGGAGTATTGAAACGAAAGTATCCCAATTCCTTTAGAAAAGGGTACGAGGTATGGTACAAAAGCATATAATAAAAATAAAAGGCGCTCTCCAGTGCAGTACAAAGCCCGATTATGCCCCATTGCTGTGAAATCGAAAACAATAACCTCCCAATATTCAAATCCATCACCGCTCGTTATAGACATGCCATGTCTCTTCATCCTCGAAGAACTTCTGAGCCAGGCGCTTGCCACTCTCCGTAGGCTGACTGAATGCAATTTGTGCTTTCGATATTTCCATGCCATAAATAAAGTTGATGACCACGCAGTCGAGAAGGTCTAAAGCAATGCCCTTTCGTCGCGAGGACCCGGAGGTCCAGATGCGAGAGACCCCAACAATGGCCGGGCGGGGTTCCTCCTGCGTAGAAACAGAGGAGCCATTGGCACCGCCGGGCTGCTCTTTTGCTACCGGTCGCGATTCCCAGATACGCTCGGTCAAGCAGAGTCCGACACAGCGACTATCCTTCATATGTAAAAAGACCCGGTACCGATCGACTTTCTCGGCCGGACCGTCTTGTAAATGTTTGGGGGGCTCCGTCTGGCCCCAGAGGACCTCGTCTTCAATTTCCGGCGATGAGAGCTCTTTGTTGACCACCTCGAGAACCTTCTTCGCTTGACTTTTCGCACTGGGGGACGCCTTGCGATCGACAATCACCACATACCCTTCATCAAATCGAGTCGCTTCGTAAACCCAGCGTGAGGCATTCGCGCGCATAAATGCCTTGCCCAGGTCAATCCCAGTCGCATTCATCTCGTGGAACTTTTTATGCAATGCCGCGTCCTCCGTATTTGACGGGATATATTCCATGCCGCAGGTCGCACATGTCTTTCGTGTATCATTTCCCAGATCGATCTGCATTTGCCGCATCACAGGCTGCTTTTGACCCTTCTGCTTGGGTGGATCCACGGATGAGCGCACACTGTTCGAGTTGACCTCGGTCAAGGGCGACGCGGCCGGCGCATCCTTGTTCTTGCGCTTGAGAAATGCAAATGTTGGTTTGCGAGTATTTGCGGGTGGTGGGGATAGGTGTGGTGGTGGCGACGAGGGGGGTGTGGTGAGATCGTCAATATCGTCGAGCGTGCCTTCTGACAACACGATGGAGTTCCGACGCGACGGGCTCGACCGCACGGCCGCTGACGATTCACGGATGGCATATTGCAAGTTCGCCTCTGCTTCATCGGAGTCATCCACGCGTCTTTTCTTCGCGGCGCGCTCATCGTCATAGACGCGCCATGTTGGTCTTCCGTATGTTTTCATAAGGCCTCTGCGGTAGGATGTTAGTGCGGCCACGGGTCAGGATCTCATCACCCATACCTCTTAAATGAATTCGTAACTGTCCACGGCATGACCCTGACTATTTTCCAAAATTACAAGACATTCAAGGTGGGATGAAGAAGTTGAAGAAGTCCACTTGAAGGTGACGGCACGCGCTGGACGCTAGTCTGTTTTAGGTCATATTGTTTCGATTGGTTCACAGTGGCTTTGGCTCACCTCCAGCTTTATCCCTTACTCGGATGTTTTCTTTTGTGAGGTCGTTTGAGGTTTTAAACAATATTGAGGGAAATGATCAGAGTTGGAATGGATCAACAGTCTGTGTCTGGTGGAGAGCTTGAGGGGTTTTAAATAGAAAAAAAAAAAGGAGAGAGACACTGTCGCCACCAGCCGGGATTACTACCGGGCCACAGAGAGGGATGAAGATGAAGGCAAAGTGTGAAGATGTGAAGTTACAAAATCAAACATCTCCAGCCTTGTGTCAAATTCCTGTGGTTGGTATGCTGGACGTTGGGCACTACCCTTTTTCGCCCCTTTCTTATAACAATCAAAATTCACCCAATTTGCAATATAGGCTCCAATCTTCCATTTCAACCAATGAGACTATCTTGTTGCAACTGGGCTTAGGTGACCAGGTCGGGAGATTAAAGATGACGCTCTGATGAGGCCCCTGGCCGTCCCTTTGCCAAGACGAGCAAGGCTTGGAGTCACCAGTTAGGCCTCCGGGTTGCATTGTGCAAGGAAACGCACGTTGGGATCGTGAGGATCTTCATTGACCGCTCTGATGCATCTTAACGTTCAGCGCCTACAGAGTACAGGGTGCAGCCCATGGTCATCATTTGATTTGATTTCATTAAGTCCTACAGGGAAGAGACTACAGCCCTGGGGGCCAAGCCGAACCATTCCGTGCTGATTGGATCAAGACCCCAAGAGGATCGAAGATCTTCTCCGGTGATTGGCTTGCAGCCGTTATCCAGCTTACGAGGTCCCATTGACTCAATATGGGAGGCCTCGTTCCCCCGGATTTCACTCTGCATGGGTTGACAGCATAGAGTTCCCAGTACGGACTCGGTGGCGACTAAGCTCTTGGTTCTCAGCCTGTCATCTTGCACAAATTACAACCGAGGGTGCAGTGCTGGAGCCTACATCGATGTACATGACACACATGCGTCCCGGTCGCTCTGCGGATATGGGGCCCAGAATCACGGCCGGGTGACAGGTGGAAGCTGCAACTCTGAACTTCTTGTCTCCCATGTCACCTCAGGCCTAAAGGAGCATCTCCTGGTTCAGGGCACTTCTGATTGATTCTTGTGCTGATTTGCTACTTTGCTGTCCTGGTGACAGAGCTTGTGCGACTTGGTCTTTCTGAACCATTCATGATCTTCATAGATACGCTGACCTTTTCATCCACTGGACGGAAGCCTCTCGACCCATCCTAGCCTTGGAGAGACATTGCTGGGTATGGACCAGTCAGATTTGGGTGTTCCGGGTCACAAACGCACCCTGCAGAGCATGTTACACATCCTCATCATCTGGTCTAATCAAATTCTCCAGCTCGGCACGGAGTACTTTGTCTCTCATTTGAACGGAACAATGATCTCCAAAGCGCCAAAATCATCCCGGCCAAAATCACCCCCGGTCTTGCCAGAGGTTTAGTGCAAGAGGGTCATAGGTAAGCTGGACGAGCGCACGGTTATCCGGGCTTTACTCTTCAGGGGTATCTGATATTGGAACCAGTGGAGGACAGGAGGCTTGTTGAGTTGCTGCCCCTCCTTGATGATTTGTGGCTTCACAAAGAAGCTCCTAGAATCTTCAGGGCCCGTATTCCTGGCTGCGGGCTTCGTATCTCATTGGCACAAGGAACCTTGTCACCTCTCCATGGAGGGTACTGCCGATCTCTCTCCAATTGAGAAATTTGGCAACATGAGCTAGAGGCTCGTGACAATTGAATCTAGCTCATCAGGAGCACTCTGAAGTGTATAGAGTACTACTCGGTATATAGTATGATGTTCTCAGCATTACTCCATGACTAAAGTTGAGGAAAAAGAGGTCCGAAAAAAATTCGATCAAAGTATACCAAATAACAGGAGCTGAAAAGCTGAACAGCTGAAGATCTGATGCATTATATCTGCAGTGAAGTCCACACGTCCATCGCAGTGGTCTGTTGTATGTTGTAGAGTCGCCCCAAGTTTCCGCTTTTTATGTCCGGGATCTCCCCGACTTGGGGCCCGCTTCCTTTTTCATCCAAATTTTTCTTCTTCCACACCACCGCCTTTCATCAACAATACCGCCTTCATGTCTGATCAAGAGCAAGCAGCAGGCAAGAGAAAGCGTGCCAGTAAGTTATCCCCCTTGCTTTCAGTCTGTTCCACTCGAGCGGTTTTTTTCTCTCTCCGCAGTTACGTTGGTAGCTGTTTGAAAAGTCTCAAAACACACTACTTCTAGACCAATCGTGATTTGGGCTGTGTGACAGATCGCTGGGCCAATTAATCCTGCCCTGTCACATCCCAACCCGATTCGTTTTTTTTCTCGTTTTCCCCCCTTACCCCTCCCCGCGCCTAAATCCATGTAACTCCATGACAACATGTCTAACACCTTGCCTCTAGGGACCCAGTCCTGCCCTCCTCCGGAGCTTCCCCAGCTTGTCGCAGAGCAACATGTCCCAATTCCTTCTCATGATAAGGATACTCAGCGCTTGATCGTTGTCCTTTCCAATGCCAGTCTGGAAACCTACAAGGCCGTCTCCAGCGGACGTGGAGGAACCAAGGATGAGAAGTTCTCTCTGTTGAACAGTGATGAGCACATTGGTATCATGCGCAAGATGAACCGCGACATCAGTGAAGCTCGTCCGGATATCACCCACCAGGTACGATTCAACATCGCCAGTGGTTAGAGAAAATGGAAGAAAAGCAACTAACCCGCCGTAGTGTCTGCTTACCCTTCTCGATTCCCCCGTGAACAAGGCTGGTCGTCTGCAGATTTTCATTCACACTGCCAAGGGTGTGTTGATCGAAGTCAACCCCTCTGTCCGCATTCCAAGAACGTTCAAGCGATTCGCCGGTCTGATGGTCCAGCTGCTCCACCGACTCTCCATCCGCTCCACCAACTCTCAGGAGAAGCTTCTGAAGGTGATCAAGAACCCGATCACTGATCACCTGCCCCCCAACTGCCGCAAGGTCACCATGAGTTTCGAGGCCCCTGTGGTCCGCACCAGGGATTACTTGGAGACATTGAAGCCGAATGAGAGCATTGCTATCTTCGTTGGTGCGATGGCCAAGGGCCATGACGACTTCGCTGATTCCTTCAAGGATGAAACCATCAGTATCAGTAACTACAGTCTCAGTGCTAGTGTGGCCTGTAGCAAGTTCTGTCATGCTGCTGAAGAGGTCTGGGATATCCTGTGAAGAATCCCCACCAAAGCAAATTCATAAAAAAAAAAAAAAAATCGCGCTCAGCGAGTGCGCGTCCGTGTCGCCACTACCAGTGACACCTTTACCACGATGCTACAAATTTCATACAGGGGGACTGAGTTGCACACGAAACGAGGGTACAGCATATCTCTTGGTGTAGGTGTTTCGGCTGCCGTTTTTCTGAAGAGTCTCAACCTCTCTCTTTTCTGGGGACACTGGACACTGGACGGGACAGCTACCAAGCACCGGGATTCATCCCATGTTGTCTGTTTGGGGAGGGATTCTTTCTCCCTCATACATTTCCGGGTCGGATGGCATTTGGTTCCTTTTCGCCAGTCCTTGACCCATCTTGCTGCCATCCACACAGCTTCACCTGTTGGGATGTGTAGAATAGAAAAAGTGAACAGCACATAGGTCAGGGGCCATTTAGTTGGATTCTGAGATACATATCTTCAGCTTCTGTGTTCAATACATGGCTTTATTTATTTGAACGACAACATCGTAGGAGAATTGGTCATGGGTATTACTCTAAATTCTAGTTGTACAGTTATGTACGTGGCATGCAAATGAGCCCGCCTCACTTTGAATTCGCGAATCGGAAGGCTGGTGGCGAGGGAATGCACTTCTACCCGGAGTATTTGCTACACCGTACACCGTACACCGTACAACATCCACATCACTACCTAGGTAGTTAGGTCTTTCTATCAGACCTCTCTCGGAAACAAACCGAAACAAAAATAGATCCCAGCCTTCGAAATAAAAAGAGAGCAATGGCGGTCAGCATCACTACGGAGTACCCAAGGCAGTATTACCCCTCCACCTCCAAGAGGAACAAGTAAGCAAACCCACTTCATCTCTCTAGGCCCCTGCACCTCAGGGAACAGACGCCCCATCCGCCAACAGGAAACCCACCTTTGGCTCCCCGCGATGACCTGGCAGTGACCCATTTGACCCCTCCAGCCAAAGAGCGTTTCATCTCGCTCAGAATTGGGCCCCCGAGGTACCCGAATGCAGCCATGAACAGCTGCTCTGACAATTGTGACATGCCTTTCGGCCTTTGGGCCTTCACGCCGTAAAAATACGTGAACCGTCCGCGTTCTTGGGTGTGTTTCAACTTTCTCCATGCAGATCTTTCGATCGGGGATTGGATATCACACTCGATCTTTGGTCAACTCGTGTCTCAAGGGCCCACTGGCAGCGACTCCATACAGGTATCGCACAGTGTCCACCATACTATCGTCTCTAGAGCCTGAGCAGCCATGCGGTATTCTCGACCCCGTTTCGGCCAGCTTGGGCAGGATTTCGGGACTTGCTAGTTTGATTCCGCTCCCTGTTTCTGGATTAGAGTCATGTGGCATTTCTCTCTGACTGGCTCAAGGTGAGGCTTCATGTGGCCTCATTTTCTGGCGTCATGCTCTTGGTCTTTTATAGACTGGGATTCGCTCACCGTATATATCCTCCATAGTCTATTTAATTTCCCGTCCTCTTTCCATCTGCCTTCGTTTCTTTCACATCTTTACTTCTCACTCTCGATACGTGCTGGTGATCTAGCTCGGCTTCAATCTCACAATGCCTGTCTCGCATATCACCTTGACCGTCTCCCACCTTCCTACCTCCACCTCCTTCTTCTTATCATGTTTACAGCCACTCGGATACCAGTTCATTGGCAGACATGACGACTATATAGGGTTCGGTCAGAAGCAGGGGGAGCCTGCTGATTTCTGGATGACCGAGGCCAAGCCTGGGTGAGTCGAGGAAACCTCCATTGAACATGAACAAAGCTAATCCATTTTAAAGAGCCCCTCCTGGCGCGGTCCACGTCGCCTTTCCAGCCCCGTCAAAAGACGCAGTCGGCTCGTTCTTCATAAGCGCCCTAAAAGCCGGCGCGAAGATACATGGCGAACCCAGAATGCGAGATTCGCAGTCCGGGTACTTCAGCGCAGCCGTCATCGACTTTGATGGCAACAGCATTGAAGCCGTGTATCGGCCGAGCAGTGCCTCCGCTGTATCAGCAGCCAGTGGGCCGACAATGGCTCTTCTGGAGAGCTCGAATCGCTCGGTGGTCTCCAAGGCAAGCAGCAGGGCCAGCACCGTCAGCAAAGCCAGCACCCACAAGCCAGAGAGCGTCGCACCCCCCAGGTCCGAAGTCTCCGAGGCACGATCTGTAGCAAGATCGGAGGCGATGTCTGAGGCTCGCTCCGAAGCTCGCTCTGAGGCCCGATCCGAGGCCCGATCCGAGGCCAAGTCTCGCGCGGTTTCCAGAGCACCCACAACCATTGAACGGTCTCCCCCAACTGTCATCTCTCGCCATTATGAAGGCCCACCGCCACCAGCATACACCGTGCAAACCGTGCAAATGCCTGCCCCGAAAGCCGATGATGGCACCAAAGCAGCCAAGACCATCGTTGGTACCCTCATTGGCGCCGCTGCTGGCGCAGCTATCGCCTACGCAATGGTCAAGGGCGAGGGACAGTCTGAAGAAAACGAACACCAACCCGCCCAGTTCGCAACCAACTTCCCACAAATCAAAGCGGCGGCCCAATCTTTCTTCGGCAATGAAGACCAACAATCCCAATACCGCGCAATCGAAGCACCCCCAGCACCACGTAGCGCCTACACCACCGCCTCAAACCCACGCTCAACTCTCACACGCAGCGTAACCTCCAAGAACCCGCGCGCCAGCACCATCTACGAAGGCTCCGAGTTCATGCACGACAATCCCCGCCGCGCCTCAGAAGGCAGCATCTACAGCATCCCCGAAGACATCCCGCTCCGCGCAATCGAATACCCACCCGCCAGCAACGCCTCACAACAGCGCCACGCCTGCGCCCCCTCCACCTTCATCAGCAGCTACCACGACGAGCGGTCGCGCGCCCCCAGCAGCGTGCACAGCTCATCAACGATCAAAGCATCGCAAAGCGGCAGCCGGCGACACAGCCACGACGATTACGAGTCCGTCGTCTCCCGCCGCTCCGAGAAGAGCCACCACACCTCGCACTCGCACCGCTCGTCCTCCCACGCCGGTCACCCCAAGGACAACGCCAGCGTTGCGTCGTCGACTCGCTCGGCCCGCAATATCCCTCTCCCCGCTGGCTCCACCGCCACATACTACTCCAGCCCGAGTATCCACAGCAAGGACGGGAAGGACTCGTATGTCTCCGCGCGCAACGTGCCTCTCCCCGAGAGCGTGGTAGATCTGGACGTCAACTCGGTCGTCACGCCCGACGACTCGATCAGCCAGGTTGGTGCGCGGTCGACGGCTTCGCATCGCTCGCACCGCTCGCATGCCTCACACGCCTCGCACGCCTCGCGGTCGAAGAGCTCTCGCATCGATGAGCCTGTTCGGCCGGCTGATTCCGTGAGTCAGGTGTCCCGGGCTAGTCAGCGGACTGTCAAGGCTGAGGGATCTCGCGCTGGAAGTCGGCGGGGAAGTCAAGTCGCATGAGTGCCGATTAAAAGACGGTTAACTGGTTCCTGCTTGAGGGAACTGGGTTTATGTGTTCTTCTAAATTCTTTTTCTTTCCCTTTTCTTTTCTTTTCATTTGAACTAGCTCGGACGCTGAGTCTGAGTGTTGTTCGGGGGGATATTTCGATACGACAGATCTGATGTGACTCATGGGATTGTTTCCAATATTAATTTGTTTTGATTTGCATTGACATAGATATACATACTATACTATACTATACATATATGGAGTTGGGAGTCGGGGAATGCATATTCTTCAGATCAGTGTTCAGAGCTGAAGCTATAATTGATCCGCACTGCGAACAATCTATACAATCTTCATATTACAATTTACGAAGCACCAAAGATGTACTCGACACAGAGACGGGCCTGCCTAGATTGTGCTATAAGAAAAATCAAGAAATCTCCCGGACACAAGACGCAGTACACGGTCATCTCGAACTCATGCCCCAGACTACATCTCTCTGAACCCCTCAGGAGCAACTACTCACTGAGTTCAAAGCACCTAGTAGCTAAGCAGCGATCAAGACACCGGATAAAACTCAGCAAAGTCCATATTCCGATCCTAGAAACGCAGTTACCAGCAAGAGAAATGGATGCCATGAATGCATGAGAATTTGGTCATAAGGATCGTTGGATATGAAAAGTCCCAGAAACTCAACCCAACAAGACAAGGATAACCCCGGTACACATGAAGTTGTTTTAATACGCACGAAAGCGAAGCCAACGCGCGCAAGAAAAGAACATTTTGAAATGAACACAGAGTTTGGGGGGGAAAAAAACTGAAAACGTTTCTACGACCACGGGTACGCCAGGCTTTCGCGCATTCTGAATCTAGAGCGGGAGGAAAGCGGAAAGATGCAGAGAGCGAGGGTTGAGATGACAGAAAAAAAAAAGGTCGAGTGAGATAGGGGCCGCAAGGAGGGTTATTGTAGGGAGCAGAAGACATAAGAAGCGAGGAAGGAATCAAATTTGTCGTTTCACTCAAATAGCGTACTTGCGCGTCCACTCGCGGGCTGTCGCCTCGTACCGGGGCCGATCGGTCTTGTAAACGTGCGCGATTTCGGGCACCAGAGGATCGTCGGGGTTGGGGTCTGTGAGCATCGAACAGATGGAGAGCAGCACTATGAAATTGATTAGGAATGGTATGCGACGAAGGAAGGAGGGGTAGTTCACCTTTAGAGATGGTCAGAGCAGGGCTCCATTGGTCTCTCAGGATGTCCAGACAGATGCTGCCGTTCGAGTTGATGTTGGGGTGGTAGATGCGAGTAGTGAAGTTGACCTTAGGAGGCTTGAAGGGGTAATCGGTGGGGAAGTGGATGGCAAGGAAGAAGACACCGCCAGAGTATGGGGAGTCACCCTGTAAGGATTGTTAGTATGATGAGTCTCGTGAGGTCTATGGACCTCGCGGGTAGAATATCTTCCCCCCAAGGTCCTCCAGAGAATGGAGAGCAACTTACAGGACCCATGATAGTCGCTTGCCAGTGGAACTACAAGATATCCAAAGTCAGTCATTTATGATCCCCTTATTGATATCACGCCTAATCAGGACAGTGCCCCGCCACATGGCGCCAACCGAAAGAACGAGTGTTCATACCAGATCATCTCCAACAGGGCCAGCGGAGCAGGAAGAGGGTGGATCCCTATAAGAGTTAGAATCATCTAAATGAGATCGCAGATGATGGTATCAGGATAGGCTTACCGGCCGAGGTCAGTGAGTTCCTTGTTAATACGCTTGAGAGCCATGACGAGAAAGAGTGTACAGAAGGTACAGAGAGTAAAAAAAGAACTGGGTGATGATCGTCAGTTATTGAATCGAGTGAGAGAGGAAGTAAGTCGACTTACGATTACGTCTTTGTGTGGAAAAGAAGAGGGAAGAAGAGAGTCTCAAGAGGGGGAAAAGTGCCCCAGGTGGGCGGAATCAATTCTGTCGTATTGTACAGCCCAATACCGGGCGCCACACTGACACATCATGATTCAGCACGGCTGTCCCCTAATGAGGCTGGGATCTGAGATGAAGAAAAAATTAGAAGCAAACAGAAGCAAATGGTCATTGTCTCACATTTGGCTGTTCGCATTCAACAGAACAAGCGTCTAGATAGTGGTTGGACTACATGTATTCTATATGGCGGGGTTAGGCAAAGCCATCTGCGAGTGACAGCATTGAGAGACATTTCGGAAAGGGGATAGAGTAGTCCTATGTACTCAGAGTGTCAGATATACCTTACAAGACAAAAGAGCATATGATATCTTAATCTTATATCTAGGTACATGTACTCTAAATGTACCTCTAAATGTATATTCATCTCTTGGTGATCTTAATATACCTCTGTATTCAAAATCGGTATTACACCTATTCCTGATACACTGCCCCTCGATGATGTCACGTGCGGGTGAGGCGCCCGCAAAATCCCGCTTGTCCCAAATAGGAAGGAACACTGCATTTACTACCGACAACATACATAGGTACTCTTATGTCCATGTTCTTATTGACTACATCGGTGGTTGTTGAGGGAAAGGTATAGGCATTTATATGTTGTATAAAACGTTGCATTGGGATATCTTCTATGTACAAAAGCGTTCTTTTTATATTTAGACAAAGGCCTGCTTGCCCGTAATGGCACGGCCCAGGATCAATGCTATAGAGATGCATTAGCCTCGGCCCAACACAATTAGACTGAGATAACTTACCATGAATATCGCTCTGACCCTCGTAGGTCTGAACCACAAACAGATTGGCCACATGACGGGCGATGTGATACTCGTCACTGGCAGCATTGCCACCGAAGACTTCTTGCAGACTAATACCAATGTCAGTAGTGTAAAACGGAGGAGAAAGTCAAGATATAACCTACATTCTGGAGTTAGCCAGAGCACGATCGCAGTTCTGGCGCTTGATCATCGAGATCATCTCAGGTGTGGCCTTGCCAGCATCCTTCAGACGGGCCACCTGAACAGCAGCCAGGTTGCCGTAAGCAGCGTCAGTAGCAGCGTTCGCCAGCTTCATCTGAATAAGCTGATACTTAGCAAGGGGGTTACCCTTGAACTGCTTGCGGTCCAAGCTGTACTCGCGCGCACGGGCAAGGCAGTCCTCGAGAGCACCCATAGCACCGAAGGCAATTCCCAAACGAGCACTGTTCAAGCAAGTGAAGGGGCCCTTGAGGCCCTCAACATCGGGCAACATATTCTCCGCCGGCACGGGACAGTCATCCATCTGGATCATACCAGTGATGGAAGCGCGCAGGGCGCTCTTATTCTTGATAGCAGGGGTCTCATAGGTGCCCGGAGTGGCCCGCGAGCGCTCCACGATGAAGCCGCGGATCTTGCCCGTGGACTCGAGCTTAGCCCACACGAGCGCGATATCGGAGATGGGGGAGTTAGTGATCCAAGTCTTGCTGCCGGAGAGCAGATACACGCCCTTCTGTGTGGGGTGCTCGCGTGCCACGGTCTCCATGGAGCCGGGGTCGGAGCCGTGGTTGGGCTCTGTCAAACCGAAGCAGCCAGAGATTGTGCCCTTGGCGAGACCTGGAAGGAAACGCTCCTTTTGTTCTTCTGTGCCGAACTCGTAGATACCGGTCATGGCCAGCGAGCTCTGGACCGACATGCCCGATCGGTATCCGGAGTCCACACGCTCAACTTCCTTGGTAATGAGTCCCGATGCGACGGTGCTCACACCAGCGCACCCATAACCTTCAATTGAAGCGCCGAGGAGGCCCAGCTCACCCATTTCCAGCAGAATACGGCGGTCGTAGTCCTCATTGCGGTAGGCATCTGCAAGGGAGTCACTGACGTCAGATTCCCCATTCCCAGTAAAAGTAAAGCAGATATCGAAGACGTACCCAAAACGCGGGGAGCCAGCTTATCCTGGCAGTATTGGCGAGCTGTTTCCTGAATAGCCAACTCCTCCTCTGTGTACAGCTCCGCTGCGGCAAGGGGATCTTCCCAGTTGAAGACGGCGGAGGAAGCATAGCGGCGGCCTGCCACGGAGGTAGGACCAGCCTGAATAGAGCGCGCCGCTGCGCGAAGGAGGGAGCGGTTCATCATGGTGAAAGAGGTATGAGAGAGAATGTACAGAGTGGAGAGAGAACTGAAAGTTAGAGCAATTGCTGCGGGGGAGATCAATCAAATATGCGGGAAGACCTCGGCAGTTTGCTAAGATGGAGGTATACAAAATCACCGAGCGCACTGGACGTTGTATCAAAGGAATTACCACAACAGTCGGCCCGGTTATTTTGGCTATTTGCACCAATGTGATTCGATCAAATCCCCGAGCAATTGCTGTTCGGTTCCGTGTGCTTGACCGGTTCGGACTTTTTCGGTCTGTCGGGGTGGAGCTGGGGGCGAGACTGGGGCTGCGGTATGCCAAGCGCCGAGATGGACCCTCTACCATTACGTGTGAGACGAGTAGTTGTTACTGGAGTCAAATGGTGTTGGTGAAAGAACACAATATACAATATAGGCAAATTGATAGCTGATTCAAGGATGTTCTCAGATTAGCGATATGTAGGAGGCAACGCCTGGAGGAAACCTTTCTCGGCATATTCTCGGTCCTCTGGACTATCCTAGAAACTAGAGACATCCCAAGGAGGCTGATCCTCGCAGAACGCACTACGTGTGCGATGTTGGAATTGACCATAACCCTTATGGCCGGTGATACCTACGTTATCACGATCCCAAACCACTTGCCCCCGTAGAAGTGTATAACGAGGCCATTGCGAGACTTCATGACCTTCGAAAGGAGTGTAATCCGCAGCGTGGTGGAGAGACGAGTTAGTGATGGGGAATGGCTCCAACTTGGGATACCAAATGACCAAATCTGCGTCGGAAACACCGGGAATGAGCGCACCCTTTCGCGGATATAGTCCATACAATTTGGCAGGATTTGTGCTTGTCAATTCAACAAATCGCTCAGGGCGAAGGCCGTTCACATTGAACACCAAAGATAACCGAGTCTCGACACCTGCGCATCCATTTGGGATGTGTCTGAAGCGTCCAAGCGGTGCGTCTTCTGTGATTGCCGATTTCTTGCCGTTCTTTGCATCGTTATACAAAAATGTGCAATGGTCCGAGGAGAGAATAGTAAAGGTCCCATTCTTCATTCCTCTCCAGATAGCCTCCAAATCCTCAGGTCCATCGCGCGGAGGAGGCGAGCAGACGCATTTGGCACCTTCAAATCCATCTCGATCGAGGTCCTTGCGGGTCAAAAACAGATATTGTGGGCAAGTCTCCGCATATACCGGAAGACCGCGTGTCTGCGCATCTCTAATGCGGTCGGTCGCCTCCTGAGCTGACACATGAACGATCAGGATTGGAGTCCCGATGAGTTGACCCAGTGCAATGGCTCTGTTTGTGGCCTCGCCCTCCAAGAGAGGTGGGCGAGAAGTTGCATGGTATTTCGGTGCAAGCAGTCCTTGCGCTTCCAGTTTCTCTGTCATCCAAGACAACATGTCTCCATTTTCGGCATGAATCATGGTGGTGATCTCATGGGCCCGTGCCTGTAGGAGAACATCTAAGATTTCCTTGTCGCGCAATTGTAGGGCCTCATAGGTCATATAGATCTTGACTGATGAAACACCACGTTCTCGCAAAATAGGAAATTCATCAAGGGCTTGCTGAGTAGGATTTGAGACGATCATATGAAAAGAGTAGTCACAGAATGCATTGCCAGCGGCTTTCTCATGAGCATCATCCAACACGCCCAGTAGTGACGTATTTGTCTTCTCTTGCGGCGCAAATGCTATAATGGTAGTTGTGCCACCGGCTATAGCAGACCTAGTTCCTAAATTCATAATTGGATCAACGACAGGTCCAATCGATGGATTCTCATCAAGCTAAACCAGATTGCAGTCCCTACCTGAGGTATAATCGTCAATGCTCTTTCCCTTGCCAAATAGTTCCGGTTCGGCAAGGTGAACATGTGCATCCACACCCCCAGGCTGTAGTTCGCAGGTCAGTCAATCGATCACTCCATTTAATGCTTGGGTGACCTATCCATACAGTAACATATGCTCCCTCGGCATCAATCACGCGAGAGGCCGGGGCGTTCGCTAACGCCATAGCTGGTGCAAGTAAATGGATCTTCCCATCCTTGATACCAATGTCATATCGGCCAATGTCGGTAGCTGTGACCACAGTGCCATTCAATACCACACAGTCGAATCTGGTGTTCAGTGACATGATGGATTATCCAAGTGGGCGTAACAGTTCTAGTATGCTAGTAGAAAGAAACGGCAGTTTGCTCAATACGACTAAGTCTTAGGTACCTAGGTAGCTCGTCTTTGCCCCTGAAGTTTGGAAAATCACCGTGGACGAAAGAGCCACTTTTAGACCCCGCACCATCGCATTGCGGTTTAGGCAATAGGGCTGTTCTTTGTAACTTGACGGTATTGGAGGGGAATAATACCGTATTTGGTTGCCCTAATCTTCCTTCAAATGGCTCACAATGTTGGTGTTCGTTACATATCTAACGAGTAATTTACAAGGCCTGGTGAAGAATGATAGTCCTGTGTCGTCCCCAGGGAATGCTACCTACCTGGGTACATATGTAGGTAAAGACCCTTGCCCAGAAAATATGAGAAATCAAGACGCCTTTTGACTACTCATTTCTGCGCTTGATAACGTGGGTTGCAGAGGGGCATCGTGTGTATAGACAAGCAAGAGTCCCCAACTATCTGTATACCCGCAAATCGGTGTCCATGGGGAAATTCATGGAACTCACAGCCCAACTCGATGAGTAGTTCGCTATAGATGTGTATTTCTAGTATCCATGCTCCCTGAAACAACCGTCACTCGTAGGCCGTCATTACTATGTACAAAGAGAACAATCCAGAGAATGCATCCCAACTCGGGCAAGGTAATCACGCCGGCATCTGGCTCTGAAGGAAGTCAAACACCCCTGTAGGAAAATAATCCTCATCGAATCCCCACAAATCTGCCATCATCGGGTCAATCGAACCCTCTGACAGACCAGACTCCTGTTTTCCCGGCGTCAGGGGGGGTTCAAGCCCATTGCTACGTTCAGCGGACAGCGGCGCCACTCCCAGCAATGGGGGCGGGTGATTCAAAATCGTGTCACGCTCGCCTAACATCTGGGCACCGGGGATGACCACCGGCTTGAAGAGGGGTTCCTGCGAGCTGGATGTCATGGATTGCTGGGTGCCAGTAGTGCGTTTCTCCCATTCCTCGAGCCCGGTCAGCATCTTGCGGAGTCCCCGAGCGATGTGGTGGCTCAGGTGACGTTCGCTCGCCCGCTGGCTGCAGGATACCATGAGATCCACCACGCGGCCAACAAGGACTCGCACGTAGCTCACGTCAACGTTTAGACCAGCCGAAGCAATTGAGGTCCGTTTGCCATGGCTTCCTGGGATTGCTCCATTGGAGCAAATCTTCGCTGCTATTTTCAGTAGAAAAACTGCCGCGAACGTAATCATGCTGTGGAGATAAAGTGGGACGCCGACGAGCGCCAGCTGAATATCTCGCTCGTCCAGGCAGACTTGAAGGGTGGCAATGGCTGATTCCACGGCTATGTTGGCCCGCTTCCTGCGTTCAAATGACATTTGTGCTGAGGAGGTTGATGAGTGGTATGTGCGTAAGGCAACTGAATTCAGTTGCAGTCGAGAAAAATGATAATGCATATATACAGCCTTGTAGGGATACGCGCCGACGTAGCGGCTCCCCGCTAGAATGAACTGTCAGATGATGTATCATTCTGTGGAAAGGTCAGGCCTTACCAAGTCTTGGAAGCCATGCTGACTTCCAGTTCCCTATATCGATGTCGTATTGATCAATCTTGGGGAAATCGCTCTCGGGGACCTCTAGGTCAACATCGGGGCCGAATGCGAAGTATATACGGGTGAGAATAATAAACAGATCAACCTGGCTATGCAGTCGAAGATCTCCTTGTGATACGGAGGGGCCCTGTGTCAGGATATTGTGTTGTGTGATGCTGGCGTCTTCGTGAATCATCGGTGGCCGGCCGTATGCAATAGAAAAATGATGTTCTAGGGTCTGAAACAGTATGAGCAAAAGCGATGAAACCATTCTGAGCCAGTAATAACTAACATATAGAAGATACCATAGCCTCGCCTGTTCTAAATGTTCTGGCGATCCTTGCGTGGCTTTGCGAAAGAACTGATGCAGGTTGCGTTCCGTTGCAATACGAACCGCATACCCAGAGAGCTTCCAACTAACATCTGCGAGCCAGAATGCCCCAATGCATAGTCCTCGAATATCATCCAGCGTGTGATGATGGTCTAGCATAGACTCTGAAGCTAATCTTGCGAACTCAGTATAACATGTATCAAACACGCGCTCCTTGGTCGGCATGTGAAGAGCAGTGACAGCCAGAATGGCAGCACAGAGCATTGATGATGAACGGCGGACAGAGGTCAAGTCTTTGTGTGCTAACAAGGCCCCGTCCCATAGATAACGGTTGAGTAACTGGTCGAACTGGAAAAACAGCTCCTCTGCTTCCTGGACATCAATCACTCCACGCGAAATGAGATCGGTGACTAGTACCTGGTCTGGGGCGAGCTGCTGTCCAGGCGAGCTCTCGCGGTTTTCACTGAGCTGCGTGACCTCGTATAAACTGCCCATGGGGGCTGTAACCAATGAAGCTGCGCCAGTTTCCTCCCGATCCAAAGAATATCGTGGCTGCTGTTGGGGAAACCCATAATTCGATCTTGAAGACATACCATTTCTCAATGCATCGTCAACCGGCTCAGCTCTATTATGTTGTAGGGGTCTATTGTCATCAATCGAAACCGTGGACTCTTTCCGGGCTCGCTTATTCGAAGGTGCCTCAATCGAACCACCCCCTGTTTGGTAGTATGATAACTCTGGTAGTTGTGCTTTTCTAAGTAGGTCCGTCATTGCTGATTCGATCATTGTTTTCCAGCTGTCGCAGACGGCACAATTAGTATACATCGCGGAGGTAAACACGTCACTGAAGATAAGACACTCACTCTGCTTCATCCTCAAGTAATGTTTGAAGGCTTTTGTTCACAATACACTCGAGACCCATGCGCTGACATCGCGAACACACTGAGTCACTTGCCTTCATGTCACAGCGTACCTTGTGCCGCTTACACTCGGTGCATGCCCGTATCCGCCGCGAAATCTTCGGGACATGCTGAGGGCGGTCCTCCGGAGTAAAGGCACCTTGCGGAGGAGAAACAGACGAAGCCTCACCATGGGCATCAAATTGAATGCGATTGCGCTTCATGTTGGTGTTGTCGCAATATTTATCCTCCGCATTGCGCATTCCGGGGAAGACAGAAAGGCGGGGTCGGGAAAGCTTCACACCCGTGGGCCACTCGGTTCTGGACCGAATTACTCATTGCCGATTTCTTGCCTGAGGCAGACTTAGATAGCCAGGCATAAATAAGGCATCAGTTGAGCTCTTGATGGTCACGTGTATAGATAATACACTATGCCCGTTTAGGTTTAAATGGTGTCGCGCTTCCAGCCCAGCGCGTTTCGCGAATTGCGGCAGCTCAAGCTTGACACTTTACACAGACACGGAACTTCAACCTGAGAGAATCTGAGCTCACAGTCAAAATGGGTATTAAACGTAGGTGACTTTCTTCCAATCACTTACTGTTCTATGCTAAATACCTCCAGATCTGTACCAGGTGATCTCCGAGAATGCCCCAGATGCGATCAAGACGGGCGAGATCAAAAATCACTTTGGCCGTAAGGTCGCAATTGTATGTTTCTCACGAGGCTCAGGTCCCAAAACGATATTTCAAATACTGACGCGCAATTTCTTCCGTTTAGGATGCGTACGTCATCGGATCGTCGCAATAGCTCAAGAATCCCTCATCGCTAACCCCAGACAGGTCCATGAGCATCTACAGTTTCCTGATCGCCGTGCGTTCGGAAGGCCAACAGCTGATGAGTGAGTCTGGTGAGACCACATCCCACCTGATGGGCATGTTCTACCGGACTCTACGGATGGTGGATAACGGCATCAAACCTCTTTACGTGTTCGACGGCGCCCCGCCAAAGCTAAAGTCCGGTGAATTGGCGAAGCGTGTTGCACGCAAGGCCGAAGCAACCGAGGCCCACGAAGAGGCCAAGGAGACCGGAACCGCAGAGGATATCGAAAAGTTCTCACGACGGACGGTCCGTGTCACCCGTGAACACAATGCGGAGTGCAAGAGGCTTTTGGGGCTGATGGGAATTCCTCACATTAACGCGCCGACGGAAGCTGAAGCTCAGTGCGCCGTGTTGGCTCGCGCGGGTAAGGTCTACGGAGCTGCATCAGAGGATATGGATACTTTGTGCTTTGAGTCACCAATTCTTCTACGCCACCTGACGTTCAGTGAGCAGCGCAAGGAGCCTATCCAGGAGATCCACTTGGACCGGGCGCTTGAGGGCCTTAATATGGATCGCGCACAGGTAAATGTTCCTCTCATAGTACGAGAAACCCCAGTGACTAACGACTACCGTACAGTTCATTGATCTTTGCATTCTGCTGGGCTGTGATTACCTAGAGCCTATTCCCAAGGTCGGAGCCCACACTGCTCTCAACCTGATCAAAGAGCACAAATCTCTTGAGAACGTACTGGAGTTCATGAAGAACGACCCAAAGAAGAAATTCGTGGTTCCTGAGGACTGGCCATACCAAGACGCGCGGGACCTTTTCGTCAACCCTGACGTCCGGCCTGCCGATCACCCTGAGTGTGACTTCAAGTGGGAAGCGCCTAACGTTGATGGGCTCATTGAATTCCTGGTCAAGGAGAAGGGTTTCAACGAAGACCGTGTGCGCAACGGTGCCGCGCGTCTGACCAAGAACCTCAAGACCGCTCAACAGTCCCGACTTGAGGGCTTCTTCAAGCCGGTTGCCCGCACCGAGGATGAAAAGGCATCCCTCAAGCGCAAAAACGATGAGAAGATCCAGCAGCAGAAGAAGAAAAAGAAGGATGATGCCAAGGCTAAGAAGGATGCCAAGGCGAAGCCGCGTGGAGCGGCCTAGTGTCTCAACGCGAGATGCTTCCGACAGGACTGGCAGCTATGCTTGTTTTGTCCAAAAGAAACTTATGATACAAAATACTTGGCTGATCTAACATGGGCTGAACTGGCGCGGGCGTTCTATGGTTTATTCTTCACATTTCATGCATCATCTTCCACAGAGATCCCTCATCCCACCCCGGGATCAAGACTGAGCATGAAGTTCCATGTAACATAGCAAAAGATGGATTAATTTGAAATCAAACTCGAGAAATCAATATTCCGATGCTTCTTTGTTCTTCTAGTAACCTTTTACAAACCCCTGTGCGCCAGGATCAGACAGGATCAAGTAGGGCAGACACAAAATGATCGGTCTGATCTTCACCGCTACAGGATATGAAAATGTCTGAAAACTAGATTTTTGGTATCTTGCATCTGTTTTTACTGAAATTAGCCTCTCAAATTGTAGTTCTCGCGTTCTGGTGTCGCGGTTACAAGGTGTCAATATCCAGTTTTCGCGTAGAAGGTTGTATAGATTGGGCCGGATTAGCGAGACTGATCCGGGCCTCAGAACACAACCCCCAACTGATCTTCAGCAAGTCAAGCAGCAAACGCTTCAAATGCAGGCAATAAATGTTGGCACCAATCGCCAGAATCTATTTCTCTCCTTGAAATATACCGCAGGAGCCCGTGTGGTACAGGATCAGCATTCTGGATCAATCGACCCTGGATTCGGCACGCCGGTTGCGGGTGCAGATACGATGATCCCCTCTACACTGACGGACCAATCATCGGGGCTAAACAGTATGGGAGCCTGTAAAAAGAGGCCAATGGGACTGCGCCCCTTATGATCGGTCTGATTTGGCTGTGAGGTGAAGACGTGAAAACGTGCTAGAATGGATTCCAAGACTACATCCAACGTTGCAATGTCTGGACGGGCACTACGCCGGGTCGATCTCAGGCCAACGAACTTTGGTAACTTGAGGAGTGCGTATCAGCGGGGATGGTATTGTGCCATTACGCAGTCTCTTATTGGTTGTATCTGCTGATCTTAATGTGATCAGGTTGTGGCGTTGCCGCAGTCGAAGAGCTTCCCCTCTCTTGGGATTTGGAATATACTGCACGCCACCCTGCTTCGGAGCAAATATAGGCTTCTGGGATATGTTTGCTTGGTGTGGCTTTTGGGGGGGTCTGGTAATGGTTGGCAGCGTAACATAATCTAGTGAGCTCGAAGGAAAATTGGAGACTTATTATGATGGGTAGGAGAGTATATATAACAGTTAGCTCTACTACTGAATAAGGATGGAGATGATTTCTTTTACCATTGCAACCACTGCAATTACAGCAACTGTTGCTATAATACGTGTTCATTGACATTAATAGTATGGCTATCATCTTAGTGAGATTTATTCCTCCTTTCACGTGGAGTAAACTGCCAATATCAACGCTGAAGTGAGGTGTGCCCACCACATAAGTAGCGCATAACGCGTCAAGAGGGAACACCAATCAATCCAACGCCAAACAGTGCCCCAAGCAAAGTCCAGAGTCTCGACATCATCGACATCATCGAGTGGCCTATGGAAGGAGTCGGCTCTGAGTTTAGTACGGGAGTGGCAACGTGACCTGCCAGCAAAGCACGGGGTGATGCAGGTCCCCAACGCAAGGAGTCGATATCCCAGTTCGCATCAACTTTGTATGACCCATATCCACATTGACATGTACAGATGTATGTTGTATACATGATTTACATGTATTGAGAGTGGTTTGAACATCTGGATTCCCCGTACAATGGCTGCCAGATCCGGTCTATGTTGTAGAAAAGAAAGAGGTCGATCACTCCAGACCAGTGGAATGCGTGTGCTAGATGACAAGGATATCCCCTTAGTCCCTGGAAGATATGTGCTAGGTGCCCAAGTTACGACCAAAGAGAAATAGATGCGCGATTTTGATTGAGGGGAAAGAGACGCGTTGAACTAGCCCAGCCTGTTCACCTGTATAACATCACGCTCTCATATTATAATAAATAAAGTACTATAGTAGAGTTGAAGATCCTGAAGAAAATAAGGATCTGAACTATCCCAAGTATTCCATCTAGAGAGACACAGAGAAAGTATCACGTTCAGCGCCATTCTTCAAGTTGAGACGCGCCAGAGAAGCAAAGAACTCAACAGCAAGACAGAAGAGAAACACCGAACATGAATCAAAAAAAGAGTCAGCTTGATGATGAAACTAGAAATGAATAGAAATGAAAACAACTCCGTGCTTTTTTTTACTCCTGATCTTGTGTCAACACCGGCCGCCTATAAATCGCGGATGCCCCGCGGCCTTCCCTTTCCCTTCTGCTCTTTTTATTTCTGCTCCCACAACTCTCCCCACGTTTTCTATTTTCTCAAGTCCTTCGATCTTGATTACTTCTGACACTTCTTGCACTTCTTCTTGAACACCTCTCATCATCTCTCATCATGCCTCCCAAGAAGGTTACCGCCGCATCCAAGAAGGCGGCTCCTGTTACTCACACTTCCTACCGTGGTATGTCATTCCTGATCTTAGATGACCACCACATCGCGTAAACGCGATTCTGGCATCACTCTCGTCGCGAACATCTGCTGATTCGATTGATATAGATATGATCAAGGATGCCATTATCAGCGTGAGTTGATCACTGCCGGCGCGAGCCAACCTGGTTGTTGTGATTCAGGTCGCGCCCGACCGTGACACGTCTTTGCCTTTGGGCCTGGACAACCACAACGATTTTTTATTGGCCTTGATTACTGACCTTTCTGTGTATAGCTGAAGGAACGCAATGGTAGCAGGTATGTTTTGTGCTGTTTCCATTTCCCCTCGTCGCCGATGCCTCTGAGATCGGCGACCCGGATCCTTGCAATGTTTATCGCAGAATAAGCCACTGACAGATTCTCTCCCTTCCAGTCGCCAGGCTATCAAGAAGTACGTGCAGTCTAACAACAAGATCAACGTCACTTCTCAGAGCGTCTTCGACTCTCAGTTCAACAAGGCTATCAAGGCCGGTGTTGAGAAGAATGAGTTCACTCAACCCAAGGGTAAGTCTGATGCATCTTGCCCACGCGCATGGAATCTATCCTGCTTTGAGCCTTTCTCGATTGTTGCGACTCGCACGCGATTTGGGATAGTTTCACCCGTTTGATCATCTTTCTGACCCACCCTTTAGGCCCATCGGGACCCTTGAAGCTCGCAAAGAAGGACGCTCCCGTCAAGGCTGCGGCTAAGCCTGCCCCAAAGCCCGCTGCCAAGGTAAGCTGTCCTAGAGGATATCTTCCGAGTTGCCTGCTAACTGCAATATCAGCCCGCTGCCAAGGCTGCTCCTGAAAAGGCCGCTGTTACCCAGGCCCCTAAGAAGACTGTCACTAAGAAGGCCGCCCCGAAGAAGGCCGCTCCGAAGAAGGCCGCTCCCAAGAAGACGGCCACCAAGACCAAGGCTAATTCCGGCAAGGTTCGCAAGACCCCCGTTGCCGTAAGTTGATTCCCTCATCTCTGTCTTCTGCACCTTTTATGGACCCTTGACTCACACTGGACCTAGGCTCCCGCTATCATTGAGCAGCCCAAGATTCTGGGGAAGACCAAGTCTGGCCGCATCACCAAGAACACCGCCCCGCCGCCCACCCGGGCAGCTCCCAAGAAGCGTGCTGCTAAGAAATAGAGTGCCCTTCTCCTCAGGTCCCGCTCTCCCTATCTTTTCACGTGCGCATTTCCAGGGAGAGCGGTCGTCATTTTGCTCTTCTCCTGTAATTCTTTCCTGACCCCTTGATCTGATGGCTTTCCTCGTTTATCTTTGGGAATTTTTGTTCTGAGGGCTTTGCTTTTTCTCGCGTTGAAGGGATGGCGTCTTGCGGTGGAGTTTTGCGATGGAGAATTGGTCTTACTTTTCTGATGTGCAATCAGTGTCAACTTCAAATTTCTTTTGGTCAAATGTCCGCCTTTGAAACGGGTCTATGTTGTATGTTGTAGTGTTGTCGCGATAACCGCGTAGCATCGGTACGCAAAGTGTAGATCTCTGCATTGCGGGATTTCCTATTTCTTTTTCCTCCTTTGACAGTTGGTCTGTTGACTCCTACAATTCTGACTCTGAGTATTGTGTGGGAACTTTGGCTCCTGTTCTGGGGTTATATGCTCTTGACGGCGACCCTTGAGTCTCGGTGAATGACCCCCACCCAATGTGATCAAGACTATCGGAGATTAAGCACCAGACATCCACGAACCTACGCATGTTGTATGTTGTACGTTGTACATCATCTGTCATGGACCGGGGATGTGCTGTTTGCCAGCTGATGCCCGACGCCCAGCCTAAATGATCTTGCCACACACTCCGTATTGGTATTGCGCCGTATGGGTGCATGATGTTTCCCCTGACTTCCAAGGTCTATATATTTGTATGATATTCCTCCAGTCCGATCGAATATCTGTGTATTGGAGTATTGGAGTGGAGAACCTTGGAATTTCCCCTGATGATTTCATTATGGGGATCCTATTTTTGGAACATCTGGAGAATCAAGAAGTTGCCAGCTTTTGAGGACGTGGCTCAGGGACACCCGCTTAACGTGGTTATTGGCCGCTTTTGTCTGATGGTGGACAGTCTTTAACGTGTGGTGTATGGTGTATGGTGTATGGTGTACACGAATTGATGATTGATGGAGAATATCCAGGTACTCAGGTACCTCTGGATTCTCCAGTGGCGTTGTGCAACTTCTCCTTGCATAATTGCTGAAGGGGAAGTCGACTATGTGCAAAACATAAGTCCTGAGGACATACTCCGTACTCCGTAATGCCTGATGTGATTCGGGGAACATCCGATTTTTTATGCAGCAGCCTGATCAGCCAGTTCACTGAAAGAGAAATAATGACCTCGGGAGAACGAGAGATCAAATGTAGAAACGAGTACTCAGTAGATATATTATGTACCTAGTATACCTGTACATAATCGAAGTAGAATCAGATAAAAAGTGAGAACGCGAGTGGAGTTGAAGGTACAATACTCCGTACGTGTAATTCTCTTCTCCCAGACAACCAATCTCCTCTTCCCTCTCCTCTCCCCCCCCCCATATTTCCCCCATTCGACAAACCTCATCTATTCTTTCGTTATACCCTTGCATTGTGTCAGCAAATTATGATCGGTTGAATCCCCTCGCCCTGGGCACCTGGCTATCGATCTCTTTGAATCCTCCCTTTCTCATCCTCGGTCCGGTTCACAACTTTCCTGAATCTCCGCCAATAAGGGTGACGGCCGTCACTTCGGGTTGCCGGTCCACGCAGAACTCACGTCACCCGTTGAAAATCGTCGCCATGCCATCCTTTAACGACGTCTCCTATCAGACGGCCCCGGCTACCCATCCTCGCTCGTTCGAATCCTCTCGGAAGTCGCACGACAAGACCCCCGTCGGAAATACGTTCCTGTGGACCAACTGGCCCAACGGCAACGACGCGAACCACGACCCGCACCAGAATGACCGACAACTGCTAACCGACCTGAAGAACGGCAGTGCATATTCACTGAATGGCCCACGGTCGAGTGTCGGCTCCTACACGCGCGATCCGCTGTCCATGGACGGCAGCATGCATTCGGTAGCCAATGGATCCGCGAGGGATCTCCGCGAGAACGGTCGACCATCCGCGACCTTGGACCGTAAACTCTCCGATACAGGACCGGGTGCGATCTCCACAACGGCATCCCCGTCCCATCCACAGCCGAATGGCACCAATGGTCGGCCCGTCACAGGAAAGCTGATGGTCAACGGCGATAACTACCGACCCTCGGTGGATGAGTCGTCAATCTCGCCATCGGCCTCGCTGTTGCAGATCCCGCAGCAGGATGACACGGGTCGTCATTCACCGGACCCCGACCGCTTGGCTCCAAATGCGAAGTCAGGACCTCACCGCCAATCTCCTCCCCCTGTCTCCACGATCGACGCTGCCTCGGTACCAGAATCGCAGAACTCCAGTATGCGACAACGACATTCATTACAGGTACCACGAACGCCCAGTGTTCGACGGGATAGCCGAGAATACAGCGAGGATGCGGCGAATAGCACTGGCCGAATGTCCCCGACCACCGGCTTCAGACGCACTTCGGTCGGTCTGATTCGACGGGCAACGAAAACCAGCACCCAGCAAGATGTCACTTTGGACGAGGCACCGCCAGATGAAGATGCGGCCCGATGGGCCGAAGCTATTAAACAAAAGCGAGCCTCGCGACGCCGCCGCGAAGAGGAAGATGATGAGCGGGTGATCGTGGGCACTAAGGTGGATCAGAACCACGTCAACTATGTGACAGCATACAACATGTTGACGGGTATCCGCTTCACGGTCTCGAGAATCAATGCCAAAATGGACCGAGAACTGACGCCGGCAGACTTCGACGCGAAACACAAGTTTTCCTTTGACATGTGTGCACCCCTTTCCCTGGATAGACGACTTGAACATGACTAACAGTTTGGCAGAACTGGCAACGAACTGATTCCCTCCGCCAAGTATGACTTCAAGTTCAAAGACTACGCACCCTGGGTGTTCCGACACCTGCGCGCTAAGTTCCGTCTCGATCCTGCCGATTATCTGATGTCCCTCACAAGCAAGTACATCTTGTCCGAATTGGGCTCCCCTGGCAAGAGTGGGAGCTTCTTTTACTTCTCGCGTGACTACAAGTACATCATCAAGACCATTCACCATTCTGAACACAAGCTTCTCCGAAAGATTCTTCCCGAGTACTACCGGCACGTGGAGAAGAATCCCAATACTCTCATCTCCCAATTTTATGGATTACACCGTGTCAAGATGGCATACGGGCGAAAGATCCACTTTGTTGTGATGAACAACCTGTTCCCACCCCACCGTGACATCCACCAGACTTTCGACCTGAAGGGTTCAACTATCGGCCGCGATCTGCAGGAATCAGATCTCGAGAGGAACCCCAGAGCAACCATGAAAGACCTGAACTGGGTTCGTCGAAATCGTCACCTGGAATGTGGCCCGTCAAAACGAGATTTCTTCGTTGAGCAATTAAATCGTGACGTTGTGTTGCTCAAGAAACTCAAGATCATGGATTATTCTCTTTTGGTAGGAATTCATGATGCAAGCAGGGGGAATGAAGAGAACTTGCGGGACAAGACTCTTCAGGTCTTCCAGCCAGGAGGCAATCGGGAAGAGGAAGCCAGCCCCAACAGCTTGATGCGCACTCCATCAAAATTGGAAAACGAACGCAAGGCTCGAGAGTTGCGCATGCTCATCAAACGTGAGCGGCCTGTTCCTTTGGACAAAGCAGCTGCGAAGATGCCGGACGAGATCCTTGATGAACGGAACTATCATGTTTTCTATGCGGATGATGGAGGTTTCCGGGCCACTCATGAGAATGGCCAACCCGGTGACGAGATCTATTACCTCGGTATCATTGATTGTTTGACTCACTACGGGACCACCAAGAAATTCGAACACTTTTTCAAGGGACTCTCTCACGACCGAACCCAGATCTCGCCTATCCCGCCAGAGAGTTACGGAGACCGCTTCATCAGTTTCATCAAGGGAATCACTATGTCCAAGGAAGAAGCCGAACGATGTGATTCCCGAGTTGACGCTCATGGCGCACCTCAACAGTCGATCGATAAGCGATCGAGATCGTCATCTGTTGAGCGAACAATGCAGGCAGCGGAGAAGGAGGCATCGAAGGATGTGTCCGTCACACATCCTCGCACATTAGCCACTGTCTGGGACCCAGCAGATGCCAATGGCCCTGGCCCCACCTCGACTCTTCCCATCGTGGACGAAGCTGGCGAGGCAAGCAGCCTCGGAGGACACAGCTCACACAGCCGACATGGCCCTCCAGCATCGGACAAGGAACTGCCTCCTATCCCCAACGATGCACCACCGTCAACACCCAGCAAAGGCAAGGGAGTTGATCGGAGCAATCTCCCTCCGAGTCCCCTCCGACGTTAGTCCTATGCAACGGCTGACATCGCTTTGATATCTTTATTCGTCTCTTTACCTTGTTTTTGTTGTATTCAGCGAGATATCCCACCTTGTTGCTCTTGCTCTTGATAGAACCACCTATTTTGTTTCCCCAGCATGGGTCTGCGCGAGGCATCTCATCTTCCCATCCTATTATTCTCCCCCAACTGATGTTCATGAGTGACATGTGTATAATTTCCGTTGACTGTTGAGCGACTCATCTCCATCTCTTCGTTACGTGCTGTCTTTCCCCATTGCTTTGGTCTTGGGCCAAAAGCCAGAAGCCTCAAGCCTCAAGCCTCGAAGCCCGAACGCCGAAGGCTCAAACCCACTGACTTCTTTTATCTCTTTCCGCCCGTCTCGAACGTCATTCCTTCTAGCCTTGCTTACCAAGACCCTGTCCTGCCATTGTCCAGGTCTCAACTCTCATTGATCGAACATACCATTGCCACACTCTCTATATCATAACGAAGAACCCCCGGTTTTCGGCCCAATAATTCTCATTCTCTGTGCCAACGCACATCGATCACCAAATCTTTTCATCAACCATTTCTTTTTGTTTTTTTTTTTTCTTCTTCGTCATCTTTGTCTCTGTTCTCTAAGAAAGACTTTTGTCCTCAAAGAATACCATTGGACCCAGAATACAGTCCTCACCTCGTTCATCGAACGCCTTTTTTTATTCTCTTTTCTTTTTGTATCCTGTGTCCGCCGTGTGTCCGCCGTGTCTTTTCTCTTTTGATTTGTTTTCTATCCTTCGATCGAGTCCCTCTCCATACCCTGTACCAATCACTATACCACATGTTTTCTCTCCATATTCGTGCTTATTTGCTGAGACAGCTCAACTTAGCAGAATCCAGCGTGGAAACATTCTCCATTACTTCTCCTGTTGGGTGTATCCTGTAGATGGTACCCGTCAACAAACAATGTATGTGTATGTATATGTAGATGAGAATCTGTCAAACCATCTCTATAGACAGCAACCTAATCTAAAATTTACGACCAAGTTCATACATTTATGGGGTTGAGATGACACTGGATAGAGCCTAGAGAAGCTAGGGTAGCAATTTATTATTCAATTCGCAGCTGAGACTGGTTGAGCAAGCACGAATGGGCCAGATCTAGCAAGAGACCACGGAAAAGACCCTTTGTCTCCCATGAACAGCGAGAAAGAGAAATATCAATGTTAACGAGAAAACAAAAAGATGTGAAGACCTGCCCATTCATCACGTAGACGCCATATTCTCAAGAGAATCACTAGAAAAAGATAGCAATAGAAAAGAAAACACCCCTATTTGACCTCCGAGAAAAAGGAACCTGAAACGTAAAGGGGAAAGAAAAAGTAATGTGTGCAAGAAACTTAAAAGAAACCATCTGCATGCAACACTGCAACACTGCAGATATGAAATGGTATCTAGATCTACTCAGTTCTGCCCTGGGTAACCTTGGCAGCCTGGATAGCAGACATCTTCTGAGTCCAGCCCTGAGTAGGCTGGGGCTTCTTGACGGTACGAAGATCATCGGTCGAGAAGCCAGAGATACGCATGTTGTAGTTGCGTTCCAGAACGAGCTGGATATCACGTAGCTCGAGGGTTGAGGAAGGGCGCAGCTTGGCGAGACGACAGGCTTGAGTGATGACCTCGTCGACGAAGTCATCGGCCATTTGGAGGATGAACTGGGGAGAAGATTAGTTTTCATTTTATTTGCCTCTCACTTTGGTTCTGCACTTACCTCTTCCGCGTCAGGTGTGAGCATTTCTCCTTCGCCGCCGCCGGTGACTTGGCGTACGAGGATGTCGAGCATCTTCTTGCTCAGCACGCGCTGGCCTTCACCTTCCAGGACGTATCCCGGGTGTTTCTGAATGGCGGGCTGGCCCATCATGCCCATGGCGCCGTGGCTGGGACCGCCGGATAGAGAGGGGCGGGAGCTTGGCATCGAGACGGGTTCGGGGGTCGAGACGTGGAGGTTCTTGGGGATTGCCATGTTGGTGTTGCGGGTGGAAGCTTCACCTGGGCGGTTGGAGAGATAACCTTGGGGATGGCCCTGTTGGTTGGCTTGGGCTTGCTGGTTCATGGTCTGCTGTTGGGGGGTGGGGTTGGTGTAGGTCTGCGCGGCTTGTGAGATGGCGGCTTGGTGTGAGAGGGGACGAGGTGGGCCTTGGTTCACCTGTTGAGGAGGTCCTGGTGGTGTGGGGGTGGAACCATCAGGATTGGGGGTTTGGCTGAAAGTGACTTGTGTTCCTGGAGTTCCTTGCTGAGATGTTGGTTGTGGACGTTGCACTTGAGCCTGTGGCGCATTGATAGGAACGGGAGTATTTCCAGCGGATGGGGCAGGAGGCACTTGTCCAGGTTGGGAAGTAGAAGGGGACATGGCAGTTTGGCGCGCTGCGTTCACCGCTGAGTTAATGGTGTGAGGAGCTGGGGCTTGGGGTTGACCAGTTTGCATGGGGTTTGCTGCCGTTCCTGCCTGAGCATTCTGTACCGGTTGGGTTGAGGGAGGAGCGACTGAGCCCTGATTCAGATTGGCAGGTGCATTCGCTTGTCCGGTTTGATTCATTGTTTGACTCTGTGGATTCTGCTGCGATTGAATCTTAAAGCTTTCCTGTTGTTCCTTGAACTTGTTCAAGAACTCGCTACCTTCTCGGTAAAGCTTTTCAGCCGCCAGTTGTCGGTTCTTGAACTCTTGCATTTCCTCCTGGCTCATATTACCTTGTGCCTGTCGCTGGGCATATGATGAACGAAGGTCGGCCATACGAGCCCGTCCAACCTCTTGTTTCTGGAGTGCGATACCATATCGCAGCCGAGCCTCGGGTATCCATGTCTGCACCTGCTCAGGTGTCACGTTCGGAGGAAGGAAGAAGTTGAGAGCGTTGACTCGGGCTTGAATCTGCGGGATGAGCTGGTTGATGGTCTGAGGGTTGTTCGATTGTGTTCGTTGCACTGGCTGTCCCTGCGGCCCCTGGGTCCCCTGCTGCGGTTGCTGCGGTTGTGATTGCTGCGGCTGTGGCTGTGATTGCTGCGGTTGCTGTCCCGGGTGTCCCTGTTGCGCCGCAGCTGCTTGAGCCTGTTGGTGCTGCTGCATTGCCTGCTGTCGGTTCTGTTGGAATATCCGCATCCCCTTCATCAAGTTCTGGGATAGCTGCGAGAGCTTTGTATGCGCTTGTTGATATTCATGTGTCTGCTGATCGCGTGTGTTCAAGATTTCCCAGAATCCGCGCACCAACTGGGTGTGCTGGACCTTCTGCTGGTCACTGAGGTGCGGCAGCTTTTGTACCTGATCGGTTCGAATAAGGTTCGAGTGCTGTGGCTGTGGAGCAGCCATCTGCTGCCCAACTTGGCCCTGAGATCCATCCATCTTTGCGATAATGTGTCGGCCAGTGCTCTGCGGAGGATCAAGAGCACGAAGAGCTGAGAGTTCGCGACGGGATCGGGATATGCGTGGTGGTATATGCGATGAGATATATCGATCGCGAGCGCTTATTCAATTTAGGCAGAGACTCCTGCACTATGTCGCGACAAATTAACGGAATAGCAAGGCCCGGTGGAATGGAGCTTTGGTAAGTTGCAACTTTGATGCCGATGGAGGTTGGGCCCGGTCTTGGCGTCCGCCCTTACACACCAAAGACCGCTCTGTTCATGTCTCTTTTTTCTTTAACCCTGGCGAAATACTTATATGATGCCATTTGGTTTATAAAAACTATCCTTTGTGTTCTCTTTAGTTTACCTAGAGCGGCTATTAGGTCAACCCACGAGCTGCATGGCACTGCATTGTTCCAGGTAGGTCCTAGCATAGATTGTATAAAACCTTCTGGCTACCCGATTTAGCATACCCATGGCGATATAGTGAGTAGTTGATCTTGGTCTTCATTACTATCGTAAAACATGATGAAGTGTATCGTACAAATCGCCCATAGATAACATAACCTGAATGAGATGGGCGCAAGACAGTGCTAATGGCAATGACTTGCCCTAGAACGCAATCTTCATTCTCGGTGGCATTTGGAATTGATCCACCAGCATAATTCGGCCACTGCAACAAGTAAAGATGGAGAGCAGACGGAAGGGCTGGAAGGACCGGCCTGGCACAACATATTGCTTCATCCAATGTTGTTCAACTTGATGCCAACAAACATCAGAGATGGAGTTGGAGCAGGGTATCCCCAGAGATAAGCCATGAGCAACAAGCTCCCTGCGTTACCGTAATTACCGTGGGTGAGCGGCAAAGAAGATAATACACAGAGTATAGTGTGCTTTCTTCCTGGATTGGGAACTGAGTTTGGTGTCAATAGGAAGTCTGCCCCAATGGGCAAACAACACCATGAAGTAGAATAGGCTCAGCCTATCAGACCACCCAAATCTCGCTCCATGCCTGTAACCCTTTCTTCCAGCCTCCGTTTCCTCCGTTCTAGATCTCGGATTTCAGCCAGTTCCCGTTCGATATCCTCATCGGTCACCTCCGGGGTCTCTGGTTGTGTCACTGACACAGGCGCAAAGTCATCTTCGTCATCTCCATAAGAGTGTCTCATTTGATCAAGTTCTGCAGTGTTTGTTGCAACCCTGTCTTCCAGCTGCGCTATGGACTCGCTGATCATCTCATGTCGATAGCGAAGGCTGGCAATCTTTTCCTGTGCCCCAGCAACAGGACTATGGGTTGGTTAGTCTCAGTAATAGTTCAATATGATGTCTGTGACACTCACTAAACACCGCACAGGATCTCCGCGCCCCGAAGAAGAACTTCGATATTGACCTCCCCGCGGGGTCCCCTGGTGGAGGTGCCTGCGGAGCGCTTGATCTCTTCCATCATGTCATGTCCCAGAACTCTTGCCACTGCAGATTGATTGCGGTTGTCCCTTGCCGAATAAATGCGGCTTGCCATCGACTCTCTCTCTGTTTCGGCGGGGAACATTGTCCCGCGTCGTGTGGCACGTCTCTGTGATCCATGAGCCTTAGTAGAGGGATCAACCTGGAATAGAGCTCGTTCATGAGCTTCTGTATCTCGGATCAAGGCTGTAATGTCATGGGAGCCCAACAGCGCAGTGGTAAAAATACGCGGGGGAGGAAATCTGGACGGATGCGTCAGTTCAAGCAGCATGGGTGAGGGATATCGAAAGCACGAACGGCAAATCAGCAATGGCATTGGATGAGAGTGTAATCTGTTCAAGATGAGAACTGAGCAGTGTCATCTTTGCAGGAAATCCGAAGCTCTGGATTGTGAAGGAAGGGTGGTTGAATGCTTCTACTTTGCACCGCAACTGTTTACTTTGGGAGAGAGCTGCAAAGATGCCTGAGGCAAAAATTCAAAAGGCGCCTGTGTATCAGCAACCACGCCTGGCCACGCTGAGATTGACTGAAAATAATACCTCCAATTTGCTTTAGATCTCCAGGTTATTCTTTGTGACTTTTTGGCGGATTTTAAATCAATTTCTTGTTATTTTTCCAGCAGCTCCGACAATAAGGCGCCGAGTTGAGGCCGGTAAGCTCTAACTGACTAAGCGCTCGTCTGGTCTCTTGCGCCCGTTCATCCCATCTCTTGACATCACATCACCCATCCACTGCATCAATCTGTCCGCACAAGTTTTCCTTCATCATATTCGTGCTATTGACGGCTTGGCTCTTTTGGGTTTGATTTTCTGCTTCCTATCTTCTACTGTGCTCATTCGCCCTTCCCCCTACATCTTCCGATAGCTTGGTGGCTGTCTAGCTGAGCTCGATAGCTTGAGAAAGATGCCGGCCGAAAGGCGCTCTCTGCGATCAAACAATAAATCCGACACCTCTTCATCTGCTAACGGTGAAAAGGTAAACTCGAACTCACAAAACTCGGGTGCAAAGGACAAGGCACCTACCACTCGTGCCGCCGCCAATAAGGCCGAGTCAGCTCCGACCAAAGACACAAAGGGCGCATCAAACGGCAACATGGGGGAAGATGATCAGTCGCGTACGAATGGATCGAAATCAACCGAGAACGGTGTGAATGGATCCGAAGATGTTGAGATGGGAGAGGATACGGCAGGTGCGCCTACATCCTCATCCAACGCCAGCAAGGGCCGCAGAAATGACAAGATGACTGTTGTAGTGCCCCCAACCAAGGGTTCCAGATCATCCGGCAAGGGTAAAGATGAGGACGTGACGATGGAAGGCGCAGAGGATGGCGATGCTGAGAACACCGAGCCTGAGGTCGACCCAACCACCAAGGCCATTCAAGGTTTGTCGAATCTTCTTCCTGAATCAAGAGATACCCAGACCTCTAACATGATGAACCTGTCTGCTCGGCATGGTGTAGACATCAAGACCAATTTTACTTTGCTAGAGCGAGCCGTTGCCCACTTTGACCCCAGATTTACCCTCCGTGTCCTGCGGTCGATATCGTCGATGCGCAAGCATCTCACTCCTGGGGTTATCGCTGAAGTCATTGTGGAAACCTATCCCGCTTCTAACTCGACCGCCACATTCTTGCTGGAAGCCCTTGGCCAAGCTAATGCTTTCGAGAATGCTCCTGCTAGCTCGCAAATGGAGGTGGACTCAGAGAAGAAGGCTGCACCCAAGGAAACAATTGCCGAGGTGGATGTATATCTCTCAATTCTCGTTCAGATATACTTGTATGATCAAAAAGAGATTCAGAAGGGAGTGCAGTTCTCGACAAGCTTGATTGAGCGCCTGCGAGCACTCAACCGCCGTACGCTGGATTCTCTCGCTGCTCGTGTGTACTTCTACTACTCTCTCTTTTTCGAACAAACCGCACCGCTTCCTCCTTCTCCCGCAGCGGCAGTTACCACTATTCGCCAGCCATTGCTGGCCGCTCTGCGCACGGCTGTGCTCCGGAAGGATGTCGACACCCAGGCTACCGTGATGACCTTGCTGCTTCGCAACTACCTGTCCACATCTCATATCTCACAGGCCGATCTTCTGATCTCGCACAACCCATTCCCCGTGGCTGCGTCTAACAACCAAATTGCGCGTTATATGTTCTATCTTGGTCGCATTCGTGCCATTCAATTGCAATACACTGAGGCTCACAGCCATTTGATTGGTGCTACACGCAAGTCGCCTGCCAGCCCGGTTGCTCGTGGATTCTATCAGGCTTCTCACAAACTGTTGGTCGTTGTCGAGTTGTTGATGGGTGACATTCCAGACCGCGCTGTCTTCCGCCAACCGGCCTTGGAACGAGCCATGCATCCTTATCTGTTACTCTCTCAGGCAGTCAGTGTTGGTGATCTAGACGGATTCCTCAACATTGTCAACACTCACAGTGATACTTTCCGAAAGGATGGTACATACACCTTGATCCTGCGCTTGCGACAGAATGTCATCAAGACTGGTATTCGCATGATGTCACTCTCTTATTCTCGTATCTCCTTGCGGGATATTTGTCTCCGCCTTGGACTCGACAGTGAGGAATCTGCTGAGTACATTGTGGCCAAGGCTATTCGCGATGGTGTTATTGAAGCTACGCTCGATCACGAGCATGGATTCATGAAGAGCAAAGAAGTGGGTGACATCTACGCTACTAGAGAGCCTGGCGAGGCGTTCCACGAGCGTATCCGTGCTTGTCTGGCTCTCCACGATGAGAGTGTAAAGGTATGTTTTGTTCCTAGATCAAATGTCTATGTCCCTGTCGGCTTTACTAACATCAACTTCTCCATCACAGGCTATGCGCTTCCCTATGAACCAGCACCGCTTGGAGCTCAAGAGCGCTCAAGAGGCCCGGGAACGAGAGCGGGAGCTTGCCAAGGAGATTCAGGAGGGAGACATGGACGATGAAGATGCTGGTGGTGATTTTGATGCTATTTAAAGGGAGTATGGTTCCATAATCGATACAGCATTTTTTCCCTTCTCTCTCTTACCGCACTCGTCCCACACACGGGTCTCTGTCTCGTAGCGGCTTTCTTCAACCTGTGTGTTAATTGTGCAATCTGTTCTATTCGGCTCTTAATCCAGATACGAGGGGAATGTGCAAGACCAAGATGGCCGGCGCAGTCTTCTGTGTCTATTTTATTTATTTCTTGCATTGTGCCCTTATTAGAATCGTATGTGAGATTTTTTCGGATGGCTTGTAAACTGTGACTCTTCTTCAAGTGATTCTTATTCAGACGTCATCTTTTTCTCTAGCTTTGAATTGAACAGTCGATGTTGTATATAGTTTGATCGAGTCATACTGAGTACTCCGTACGGTGTTGTGTAGCACCGGGTCCGTGCCGACCCGAGAGCTCGAAATCTTCCCGCCCGCAAGATTGTTCGTCCTTGTACTCCGCAAAACACCTCACATCGGCATCGCTTCCTGGGATTGGGTTCCTATGGTTTGATATTGATATTCTGATTCAGAGCTGAAGAGACCTCACATTGAGCATGGGAGCTCGAACCGTATCGGCCACCGGGCTGGTCCTCTCATCACGAACGACCTCGACTGTCTGTTCCCAATGCCTCCGCGATGACCTCCGTTTCGCGCAAATTGCCCTCCAATCCCGCAAATACCACCCAACCCGTCGGCGAGATGCTTCGCCGTTCGGAGCTGCCGTGTCCGCGGCTCAGGCCATCTTCAAGGGTATGCCGAAGGCGCCTCCAGGTATCTCGGTTGACCCGTTGAGAATGGTTGGAAAAGAACTCAAGTTCCTCACAAAGAATATCCGTCAATTGCTTGGATCGGGTCATCCCGCACTGGATAAGGTTGCCAAGTACTATACTCACAGCGAGGGCAAGCACATGCGGCCCATGCTTGTCCTTCTCATGTCCCAGGCGACAGCTCTGGACCCACGCAAGCACCACACCTACACGGACAAACCGACTACCGTCGATTCTGCCTTCAGCGCGCCATCGATCCTCGAAGACGCAAACCCCGAAATGAACCCGCTCGTGGCCCCGACCGCCGAGAGCAAATATGACGTTGCAGGAGATGACAATATCCTGCCTTCACAGCGCCGACTAGCCGAAATCACGGAGCTGATCCACACAGCATCTCTCCTGCACGACGATGTCATCGATAACGCCGTGACGCGCCGCGCTAATAGCTCTGCGAACCTGGCGTTTGGGAATAAGATGGCCGTGCTGGCGGGTGACTTCTTGCTCGGACGTGCTTCGGTAGCATTGGCTCGTCTCCGTGACCCCGAGGTCACTGAGCTCATGGCCACTGTCATTGCTAATCTGGTGGAGGGTGAATTCATGCAACTCAAGAACACTGCGCAAGACGAATCAAAACCCGTTTACACCGACGAGACCCTTTCCTACTACCTCCAAAAGACCTACCTGAAGACCGCCAGTCTGATCAGCAAGTCCTGCCGCTCTGCTGCGGTCCTTGGCCGGAGTGCCCCAGAGGTGATCGAGGCTTCATACGCTTATGGCCGCAACTTGGGTCTGGCCTTCCAGCTTGTTGATGATATGTTGGACTACACGGTGACCGAGGCGGAGATGGGCAAGCCAGTTGGTGCCGATTTAGAGCTTGGCTTGGCGACTGCGCCGCTTCTTTTTGCGTGGAAGAGTAACCCAGAGCTTGGTCCTTTAGTTGGACGGAAGTTCCGCGAAGAGGGTGATGTGCAGCGGGTAAGTGTTCAACTTGTGCTCGGCCCTTGCTTGGTGTATTTGTACTGACCATTTGATTTCGTTAGGCCCGCGAGCTCGTTTACCGTAGCGACGGTGTGGAACAGACCCGTGCTCTCGCCCAGGAATATGCGGACAAGGCTGTTGCCGCCATCAGCGACTTCCCGGACAGTGATGCCAAGACTGGTCTGATCGAGATGTGCCAGAAGGCCATGAACCGGAGGAAGTAGAGGAGACCGTGCTCCTGTGTACACATATTTGTATTTCAGCTTACTTGCCCTTTGTTGTTTCTCGAGGTCTGTGTCCTTTTTTTTTTCTATATGCCTTTGTATATTTAGATGTCTTAGATGGTTGGATACATATTTGATCTTCACCAATGGATGCATTTTCTTCTCTTCTCACTCGAACACCCTGGCTTTTCAACATTCGATTGATTGTTGAACAGCTACCTCACATGATTGATCTATTGGCCAGTAAAATATCCGATTCCATTGTCAGATTTAACAGACAATGGTGCTATATGCTTCATGCTACCTAGATACAACTTTGAAATAGGACCCTGTATCGAATGTACGTTTTAGTATAAGATCAGCCTTATCACGTTAGGGGCACCGTTGCACTGCATCCATGCCTTGGTACTTTGTACATTTGGGGAAATATATCGACTCCTTGACCTCTGAGGTCAATCCATGATTTGTGTGCCCAGGTGAATATCTCAAATTGACTACTTCTGGATATTATATAAAATCAGGGACACTGTGGAAGATGCAGCTTTTGTTTTGCATTTAGATGTTCCTGACAACTGGTCGCATCAAGCGGGGGTACAGCTCTACAAGTAAACTTACAGTACGTCATTCAAATACACTATCAAGGGCCCCATCCCTGCCCTAAAAGTGGGTAATTTACAAGAAATCGCAGTACAAAACGTGTACTGCCGAGGTACTCAACACCTCCGTCATCCAGTCATGCTTATGGAAGCTACAACTCCCTGCAACTCACTCTCTTGCGCGCTATAATCCTTTGTCCTTTATCTCGCTCGTTTCTCCCAGGAGCCGGTCTCTTATCATCTGCCGTGTTCTTTATTAACTGCTGGAGGTCATTCTCCCAAACTATGGAGCTTTCGGTCCTCCCGCATTGATCGACTGGTTCCCGATGGGTTCGCTCGCTAGCTTCCTCTTCGTTTACGCCCTCGGTGGAATCACCTTCATTCCACTGATATTGTCACTAGTCCTTCTCTATGCCTACCTAACTCTTCCATCTGCGTCGCAACAATCATGTAACAAGGCATCCGATCCTATCCGCCATCCTACCGATGACGACTTCAGTCTCAAGTCCGGCACCGACCAACTGGCCGAGAACTTCCATCGCACACATGAATCCGATGTTGCAGCTGGGTACTTTGCCGTGTGTCGTGAATATGTCCCCGGAGGGGTGAATGGAAAACCTCCAGAGAGAACGACCCCGGCCGGGGAAGTCGTTGCGGCCGAAAGCCCCAGCGTCTATCAGACTATGTACCGGAGTCTGTTCGACCGAAAACAAGCACCCAGTATTGACCCAGCGAAGGCGAATGGGAAGACAGTCAGGCGGGCGCGGAATGTCTTCTACATTGTTCTTCGGTATGCGTCCCTTTGCTACAAGATATAGATCGTGGCTTGAGCGCTGATTGCTGACATTGACGACTATTCTCTAGACATGGCCATCTGATGCTTTACGATGATGCAAATCAAGTTGAGGTACGCTATGTTATCTCACTCGCTCACCATGATGTGACCATATACGGCGGAGAAGAAGGGGACATTCCAGAGGGAGAGTTATGGCTCAAAAGAAACGCCATTTGCCTCTCACGGCGACTGGTATCGCTTGGGGACCTTGGAGGACCAACTCCGCCGTTCTATCTCTTCTCTGAGAACTTGTCCGAGAAAGAGGACTTCTATATCGCCATGCTGCAGAATCAAAATCGGCTATGGGACTCGGCCGACCGTCCACCCAAGCCTCAGGAGTTTGACACCAAGCATATTGTCACATTAGTCCAGCGCTTGCACTCCTCTGAAGAACAGTTGCAGACACGTTGGATCAATGCCTTCCTCGGAAGGTGGTTCTTAGCACTATACCGCACACCCGAATTGGAGCAATTAGTGCGGAGCAAGATCGTGAAGAAGATATCCCGTGTCAACAAACCTAACTTTATCAGTAAGATCGGTCTGCAAAGAATTGACATGGGCGAAGGGGCTCCATTCATCACCAACCCGAGATTGAAGGATCTGACGGTTGACGGCAATTGCTGCGTCGAGGTCGATATGCAATACACTGGGAACTTCCGGGTTGAGATCTCGGCAACCGTGCGCATAGATCTAGGCCCCCGATTCAAGGCGAGGGAGGTTGATATTGTTCTTGCCGTTGTTTTGAAGAAACTTGAAGGCCATTTGTTGGTTCGCTTCAAACCCCCGCCAAGCAATCGTATCTGGATGTCTTTCGAGACCACGCCGAAAATGGAGATGGACATCCAGCCCATTGTCAGCTCCAAACAAATTACATACAGCCTCATCCTGCGTACGATCGAGAGTAAAATCCGCGAGATGGTGGCAGAAAGCATCGTTCTGCCTTTCTGGGATGACGTTCCATTCCACGAAACATTCGGTCAGGCGTTCCGCGGCGGAATTTGGCATCGAGATACCCCGGAGCCAAGTGCTCAAGCAGAGATACCTGAGATACCCGATGAATCCGGCGAGGCTCCCTCGACCCCAAAGAGCGTCGGTGGTGATCCCATTGAAGCACTCAAGTCGAAGGATGAACGTACGATGAGCATGCCTGCCCTTTCTGAGACTGCATCAGTCAAAATAAGGCCACGTAAAGGAAATAAACCTTCTCTGTCGGATTTGCAGTCGAATCAATCGAACGCAACTTCAACTGCTATAGAAAGGCCGGACAGCACACCGCTGCCTCGAGCTATTCGGTCTCAGACTTTCTCTCACGCTGCAGACCCTGTGGTCACTGCGGACAATGCCAAGGTTGATAAGATCATCTCAGATAACAAAGGGGAAGAGAAGAGCCATGCAACCAGCGCCATGATCGAAATATCAAGCCGGTCCCCACCAACGTCTCCGAATCGAACTCCAGGTAGCTCGCCACCCACAGGTGGCTTGACAATGCCGGAACATGCGGTTCATAGCCGCGATTCTTCAATTGCAGAGTCTATTGACAGTGCTAGCTTTGCTTACGACAATGTAATCCAAAGGCCTTCTTCTACTCGCAGGGAGGGGGGATCATTCTCCAGCATGAGAAGCTCTAGAGGCAGTTCCACAACGTCTCTTGTCAGCGACACATCTCGACGGCGTAGCACCATCGAAACAATTGCCAAGACCTTTACCTCATCTGACGACAAGTCTTCGGGCCCAATGACTCTCGGGCAAGCCACTGCTGCTGCCAAGAAATGGAGTTGGAGCGTGTTTGGTAAAGGGGACCCAAACGCTGGCCATGCATCGTCACGGACTCCTCCAGGTCCACCTAACCATCCGATTGGACGTGGCCATCCTCACCCACCACTTGGCACGCCCTTGCCGCATCCAGAAAAATATGCCTTGAAGAGGAATACAGGAACTTTGCCCAAACGCAAACCCGTGCCAGGACACACTGTCCATGAACACCCCAAGACCGCAGACCAACAACTCTCTTCATCGTCTTTGCCCCGTAGAAAACCAATGCCCTCTGAGATTCGTGCTGATGAAGGCACTGATGAGTTGCTCGTGGTAGAAGCACCCCAGGAGTCCGAGCCCAACAGCCCAGCTCCCGGCGATCCGGAATCAGAGCAGGGCCTGATGGTGCCGACTCCTGTCAAGAGTGAGACATCATCAAAGGCTGAACAGATTGAAGCTGATCCTGAAGATAAAGACGAAGTGCCCGATGTTGAATCGCTGCGCTCTGTTGATCAGGCGCCCTCAACCACGGGCAGCCACGAGGCCTTGCCATCTACTCAACGGGTGGAAGTACCCTCGTCATAATGGCAATGGTTCTTGAGCCCGAGAGAGAGGAGTCTGGGGCAGAGGATCTCAAGACATTGGCCCAGATAGTTCCATGCAGATATGGAATTTTCTGGCCAAAGGCGTTGGAGTTGTTTGAATTCTTCGTTTTGTTCCACTGCTAGACAGGAGTCTCCATGCTGGGCTGGTTCTCCCTGCATGCGATCGCTCTTCTGCACAGATCACACCAAGTAGCTATATTGATATCTCTCCATCTTTGCAGGCAATCGCCTGAATATAAAAATACACTTTCCATTTGAAGAATTTGCTAAGTAGACCAAGTAGACCGTACTTTATACGGTAGATTGACCCAGGCGAATAGACCATCTCTTCCTATTGCCTGGCCTGCTGTGTACATTGTACGCGTATGCAGTAGACGCATCCAACTTCATTTGGCAGGGGGTAAAAGCCTCGAGTGTAATTCGCCGTAGCCCAACTCACATCGGCTTAGGCGTCGCCAAGACTCCCGACAGGCGCCAACTTTCCCGTTCCCCATCAACGTCATTGCTCTCCCACGTGTGTCTTTTTTGGTGCTTCACCAATTCTCTTTTGCTTCGCAGCTCATCTAATCCGCTTCATCCGGTCAGCGCAAACTTCATTTAGCGTCTGTGCGCTGTCCGGGTTCGCAATCTATTAACGCGACAAACCTCCCCGACATTCCTCCACTTCTCCCCCCCCCCTGAGCACACATCGATTGTACCCCAACGGCCAACATGAGTCGGTGAGCATGGCCGAAGTAGGATTCGAAAGGAGTTTGTCTGATAATGAGTTGCGCAGGACCGAGGCCGATTTGGCCATTAACATCCGCAAGGCCACTAGTATTGGTAAGTCGTTGACCGGAGATGGGACCGAGGGAGAGCGGGCGCTGACAATTTGACGACCAACAGAGGAAACTGCCCCTAAACGTATGTCCTGATTACATTCCAATACCCTCAATCGAACCGATCGATGCCACTTTGGCTTTGCCTATCCGAATCGAACTGACCATCCCCCGCACCTGTAGGGAAACATGTGCGGAGCTGCATCGTTTACACGTGGGACCACAAGTCGTCGGCGGCTTTCTGGGCTGGCATGAAAGTGTATGTTTTGGAACAAATGGCAGGCATTGAGGAGGTCGATTATTTGAGATAACTGACACGCCTCTCGCTTCCATAGGCAGCCTGTCCTCGCCGACGAGGTCCAGACGTTCAAGGCCCTGATCACGATACACAAGGTTCTCCAGGAGGGCCACCCTATGGTTGTCCGTGAGGCGCAGCAACATTCCAACTGGATTGATAGTTTGATGCGAGGAGTGGGAGGCGACGGCATTCGAGGTATGGATTCGTGGTTAGATGGCTGCGCAGTCGACCCCTACCTGATGAGTGGCGACGTATGCGGACCGGGTAATGACAATTCTGAATAGGATATGCGCCGCTCATTCGAGAGTACGTCTTCTTCCTCGAGTCGAAGTTAGGATTCCACCGCAACCACCCTGAATTCAACGGTATGTCGCCCACAGTTGACCGATTCTGCGGAAGGGGTCTCTGACAGTTGCAGGCCTGTTCGAGTACGAGGAATATATTAGCTTGAAATCGATCAATGATCCGAATGAAGGGTAGGTGCTTGCCTGGGATTTGCGACAATTGAAAGGCGCTAACAGTCACACAGTTACGAGACAATCAGCGACCTGATGGGCTTGCAGGACCAAATCGATTCCTTCCAGAAGCTCATTTTCTCGAACTTCCAGTCTGGCACAAACAATGAGTGTCGAATTTCCGCATTGGTACCCCTTGTGCAGGAGAGTTATGGCATTTACAAGTTCATCACCAGCATGCTGCGAGCCATGCACACAAGTTTGTTGCCCTTCAATTCCGGCCCGGCGGTATATAGTTGCTGATTGCTGTTTTTTGTAGCCACCGGAGACGACGAAGCTCTCGAGCCACTCCGAGGCCGATATGATGCCCAGCACCACCGTCTTGTCCGATTCTACTACGAGTGCTCCAACCTGCGCTACTTGACAGGTCTGATCACCATTCCGAAGTTACCACAAGACCCACCGAGTCTGCTTTCCGAGGATGATGACCGTCCAGCTCTTCCCAGACGACCTGCGAAAGAAGTAGAGCCCTCGCCACCACCAAAGGTCGCTGCTGAACCAGAGCCGATCAACGATTTCTGGACCAATGAAGCCAAACGCCAGCAAGAAGAGTATGAGGCGGAGCAACAACGCTTGCAGCAGCAGTGGGAGGATCAGCAACGCCAGCAACTTCTTGCCCAGCAGCAGGCACAAATGGATTTCGAGGAACAGCAGCGTTTGCAGGCGGAGCAGCAGCGATTGGCACAGGAGCAACTTCTCCGCGACCAGTACCAGACACAAACACAAGGTCGGTTGGCAGAATTGGAGCAGGAGAACCTGAACGCTCGTGCTCAGTATGAACGCGACCAGCTGATGCTGCAGCAATATGACCGCCGTGTGAAGGAGGTTGAGGAGCAGATGAACCACCTCAACTCGAACCTGAACTTGCAGAATGCTTCGAAGGATGAGCAGATGCGATCTCTGCAGGAACAGGTGAACACCTGGCGGTCTAAGTATGAGGCTTTGGCCAAGCTATACTCTCAGCTGCGACAAGAGCACCTCGATCTTCTGCAGACCACAAAGAGCCTCAAGCTCAAGGCCGCCTCGGCACAAGAGGCAATTGAGCGACGAGAAAAGCTGGAGCGCGAGCTTAAGACCAAGAACTTGGAGTTGGCTGATATGATTCGGGAACGTGACCGTGCTTTGCATGACCGGGACCGCCTGACGGGCACTAACAAGGAGGACTTGGAGAAGATCAAGCGTGAGCTACGTCTGGCGCTTGAGCGTGCCGAAAATGCCGAACGATCCAAGGGCACCGAGATTTCGTCCATGCTGTCGAAATATAACCGCGAGATGGCCGATCTGGAAGAGGCCCTCAGAGTGAGTAGCTTGCCCCCCCCCCCCCCCGCATGAGTGTATTTCTCACTAACCATGTAGGCCAAAACGCGTGCGTTGGAGGACCACTCCAGCCGCAACAATGACCGCCAGGAAGACCACGAATTGGCCCTTCTTGAAAAGGATGAGGAAATTGAGGTTTATAAGTCTGGTATGGAACAGGCTCTTATGGAACTCGAGGAGCTGAAACTGGTAAGTGGTGATCCTGACACAGTCTGATGACCTCTCATACTGACAACATCTCGTTATAGAGCCAAGGCGACGTTGATACTGCGCTGGACACTCAAATTGACACTGTGCTTCACGGCACTGTCGCAAAGATCAACGATATCATCGACTCCGTGCTCCAGACTGGTGTGCAGCGTGTTGATGATGCTCTTTATGAGCTTGACTCGTCCATGCAGGCGGGTAACCAAAACGCATCTCCTCCGTATGTACTGTCACAGATTGAGAAGGCATCGGCTTCTGCCACCGAGTTCTCAACAGCCTTCAACAACTTCATTGCCGATGGCCCTAACAGTCCCCACGCTGAGATCATCCGAACGGTCTCCATCTTCTCTGGATCTGTCTCAGATGTGTTGAGCAACACCAAGGGTCTCACTCGCTTCGCCACTGATGACAAGAACTCTGACCAGTTAATTAACACTGCGCGTAAATCTGCTCAGGCGACCGTGCGATTCTTCCGTGGCTTGCAATCGTTCCGTCTCGAAGGCCTAGAGCCCCTGCAAAAGACTGATGTGGTCATCAACAACAACCTCGAAGTCCAGCGTGATTTGCAGTCTTTGTCCAAGATGGTTGACTCATTCGCGCCTAAGAATAGCAAGATCCGTACCAATGGTGATCTGGGTGACCTTGTCGACCAGGAACTGTCCAAGGCCGCCGATGCCATTGACGCAGCTGCTCAGCGTCTGGCCAAGCTCAAGAACAAGCCTCGTGATGGGTTCTCCACCTATGAGCTGCGCATCAACGATGTCATTCTTGCTGCCGCCATTGCTGTCACCAACGCCATCTCGGAGTTGATCAAGGCTGCCACCGAGACCCAGCAGGAGATTGTTCGCGAAGGCCGTGGTAGCTCGTCTCGCACTGCCTTCTACAAGAAGAACAACCGCTGGACGGAGGGTTTGATCTCTGCTGCCAAGGCAGTGGCCTCTTCCACCAACACATTGATTGAGACTGCCGACGGTGTCATCTCGGGCCGCAACTCGCCAGAGCAGTTGATTGTCGCCTCCAACGATGTTGCTGCCAGCACCGCCCAGCTTGTCGCCGCTAGTCGTGTCAAGGCCACCTTCATGAGCAAGACCCAGGATCGTCTGGAGACCGCCAGTAAGGCTGTTGGCGCCGCTTGCCGTGCGCTCGTGCGACAGGTGCAGGACATCATCAAGGAGAACCGCGATGGCGACGAGGGAGAGGATTATGGAAAGCTCAGCTCGCACGAATTCAAGGTCCGCGAGATGGAGCAGCAGGTATGTGATGTCCCCTTCTCCTTTGTATCCCATTCGCCCCATACTAATGTGTCTCCTCCCAACAGGTCGAGATTCTCCAACTCGAGAACAATCTCGCTCGCGCACGCCAGCGCCTGGGCGAAATGCGCAAGATCTCCTACCAGGAGGACTAGGTATCTGGTCGCATGTTGTCTTTCGCTCGAGGTTTCCAGTGTATATTCCGCATTCAAGTTCCGAGGAGTTTTGTTTCGCCCGTGTCGCACTTTGCGTTCTTCGGCCTGGACCTTTCTCCCAGACCTTCCGTAGTTAGTCTCTCGTATTTTGATTTCCCATAGCGAATCCAAGTAACTTACTCAATTCTTCAAGTCAATGTAGTACACGACTACTCCCCTGCATCTGTAGCCGAGTCTTGGCCCCAGTAGATACCCCGGTAAAACGCGCGGTCGCGTCGCATAGTCGCACGGTCCACTGCCAAGCTTTTGTCTCCACATCCTACTGGTGGATCCATGAGTTGCAGTGCATGTCGATCCGTGGGTGGAGCCGGCTAGTGGCGCTCGTCAACAAAGAATATCGAGACGTCACCTCATGGAGGTCAACAAAGAACAGGGAGTCTGGGTGTTTCGGTGTAGTCAAGGCTTTAGAATTGAAGTATCATAGAGGTCCTGAAGACCTGTAGACAGTAAATTGACCTTGTTGTCATCGTATTCTGGAGATTCTAGAAGCTGTCTACTCGCGACCCATAATGCCTGAATGCGACCGACTCCACACAGACTGCATCCTAGATCCGTGTCCACAATTCTACAAGCTACAAAGGTACAAATGTTTTTGTCAATTCATTTGATTCAACTACCTAGACTGCATAGGCTTCATAGCAAATAGCCCAAATGGCAGGACAAAAGCGACAACTGGAAAACCCGCGGGGACGAAAGCCAGTGTTCCATGCACCTGAGAGCTTGTCATGAGCTCAATCAAACAGTAAGTATCCGGACAGAGTGAGACAAAAAAAGGAAGCCTGTAAGAACAGGCAGGGGGAATGCTCCAATTCCCAACCCTTGACCCACCCGGAGCAAAAGACACCGTAAAAGCAAAACGCGGAACGTACGAAAAAATCAACGCAGAAACGAAAAATCAGAAATCAGAAAAGGAAACTAGGAATACAGGGGAATCTGGGAACGCATAGGAAAGAGAAAAAAAAAATCAAAAAGACAAAGGAAAAGAAAGGTTGGGACTGGTAGATCCAGAACGCTTTTTTTTTGGAATTTCTTTTTTCTGAAAACAAAATGAAAAAGGAATCAGGATGAGTAGTAGTAGTCGATAGGATCATTGAAGTAGCGATGGGCATGATTGATGTTCATAGTAATAAGGACCCTCAGAACATGTTGGGGACAAGCGTCTGGTCATCAGAGGTGACCTTCAAGTCATCCGCAAAAGGATTGGAAAGATAATCCATGGTCGCAAGGCGAGAACCTGAAGCCAGATCATTCGAAATTTGAAGGTGGTCATTGTGGTTGAAAATATTCTCAAGTGGTGCAACTCCGTTCGGGCCAAAGAGAAGTCCGTTGTCGTCAAGCATATGCATGAGGTTGTCATCAACAGGAAGGAACTGCTCATCATCACATCCAGACTCAACCTGACTGAGCATCAGCTGGTAGTTAGGATCTTTGCGGAGGGCATCCAGGCTGGCGATGTTGGTACGAGGAGTGCGGCGTCTGCGTTCGGAGGGGCGACGAGGAGCGTATTGGTAGTCAGGGTGCTTGATGGCATGTTCACGCTTGAGGTCATCAGCCAAACGGGTGTACTGCTCCCGAACAGCAGGGGTCTCGTTGTTCCATCGAGCGCCCAGAATACGAGCTGGATCAAATATCAGTTTGAATTCAAAAGGATTTTGACAGAGAACTTACAGATCTCATTGTTAGAAACACCAGGGTTGGCTTCCTTGACCAGGTGGTGATTGGCCTGGCGATAGAGAATGAAACAGTTGGGAGGACGAGGAACCTTTGCAGAGCGGGCAGGGATCTTGACAATATCACCAGCACGGTGGAGCGACTTGCTGATCAAACGATGCTCATCAACACTCACAGAGAGCGAAGATGCGGTCAACTCCTCTTCGGTGGTGTCGTCGTTGATGTTCTTGCGAACAAGGCGGTAGCTGGAAATGGACTCATCCAGGATGATCAAGATTTCCTTGTTCAGCAGATATCTATCATAATATGTTAATGATATAACCAAAGTGGATGTGAGATCAAGACATACGCCAGACGAGACGCCATCTCGTTGAGGTATTCCATGCCGAGGAGTGTATCAACAACGTTGATAGGAACGAAGACTTCACCATCAGTTGCCTTGAGATGATTCATGGCATCACCCCACAAGACTTCAAGGGCACGGCGAGGGGACATTTCCTCAGAATCGTCGATCTCCCAGAAGCGAGTTGACATCTTGAACAGAGTAAATGATTGAAGTAAACAAGGGTATGGGTTGAATAAAGAGATTGAGAGTACTGCGTGAATGTAGATGAGGACACAGCAAGGAAGAAACTTGGGTATGGGCGAAGAAGAAGAAGCAGAAAAAGGGATGGGGAGGGGAGAAAGAAAGAAGAAGAGAAGAGGAAGGGTGCCAGAATATAAACAAATCAGAGTCGGGGGAGTGCTTTCTTTGTTTGGTGTCAACACCAATCAGAGATGTAGATGAAAAACATGTGCTTTCTTTGTTTGCACGGCAACGCCAATGACAACGCCCCAATCAAGAAATACTGTCCTCAATAGGAATAAAAGCTCGCAAACAAAGAAACCTTATTCGTATAGTTGAGCTTAGAACAGTTACTTCTACTCCAGGTACCATTTAGACACCCAGGACCAAGTGGGTCTTCTACCATGTGGCATTGCGGATCCGGGGTAGCTCCCGCATCCACATATAACCTTAAAATGATGCATATATCTATTATGTAAGCAATACTGTATCAAAGTGTGCATAAAGCACAATTAAGACACATTCATAGATATATAGCAAAACCAATTTCTACATAATGTGCGGTCTTGGACGTCAGAGCTAGAGAGCTGTTACAGTTTTCACAGCACGGTGTCGCCAGGGCTCCTCTTCAACATGTACCGCTACTTTGACATGGCCACTAGGGGTTTCCTGGGCACCAATCAAAAAAAGAGAAAATAAATCAACAAACGGAATCGAACAAAGAAAATAACAATAGAAGCGATCAGATTGAGTAGCCAATCAGAGACATCAATCAGCGCATACAATAACAAAGAAGACAGGGGACAATAGAAACAAAGAAACACAATGGGAATACAAACGGGCCCAAAAGGGGAAAAGAGTGAAATTGAGCCCAGAAGGGATTGAATATTTTTTTCTCTCTCAAAAAAGTTTGGAAAAAAGACATAGGGGAGGATTGAGCGCCCCATAGTCTAGGGAGCAGTACATGGAAATACATCAGGACTGTCATGGCCTGTTTCCCTTCAACTGCTGTCAATTTGATACAGGAGAAATTGGAAGGCAGTGTCATAGACTATACTGTGAATTATATACGACCGTATGAGTTGACCCTAAGAATGTAAGCCAATATCACCCATGCATATACCATATTCGGCAAAGCAGGGTATATTAGTTGACGAGACTCTTGGATGCCCACATACATCGTTCACACGAGGTAGCTCTACAATGATTTGAGAACAGCCAGTGTAATCAAATGCTAATGCTCAGACCATCTAATATTCACAAGTACCAACCAATTTTCAATGTGAATTATAGAGATTCTCCTGTCAGATAAACAAGGCTCTCATTGCTCATGTGTTGCAGATGCTGACTTCCAATCACTAGCCCAGATGAAAGAAGGACAGCGCCATTGCGTGCCTTGTTCCTTTTCGCCACTAGGACCCAATGGTCGGGGACAAATCCAGAATGAGCGGCCGCAATTGATCCCGGGTTTCTTCGTGGTCAAGCTAATGCATGGCTCGTGGTGGCCATCACAATAAGGAACGGACTTTTTGGTGAAAAGCTTTGACCAATTATCCTTGCTCACAATTGGGTCAATAATTGGGGTTTGATCAATGAGATTGCTCGCCATCTGCGGTCCGGTAGGAGTGTCAGCTTTCTGTTTCGTTTTAGCCCCTTGATTCAGCTGTTGTTTCTGCAGGCTGATGCTCGAGAGATTTTGCTCCGCTCCTGGTAACTCAGACGGTTTGAGGTGGAGCGATGATGTCTCTGAACTGGGTAAAGTCATAGGGTACTGGGTCGGTTCGCTAGACTTTGGCTTGAAGAACCCCATCAATGTTTTCTGGTCTGATGTAGATACAGCCGAAGGTGTCAATGCGGTGGATTTAGATCGTTTCGCGGTGGTGGATGGTAGAGACTGTAAACGCTTGCGGGAAACAGTCCCAGAAGATTGGTTGCTCTCAGCAATAGGGACAGAAGTCTTTGTAGTTGAATCATTGGATTTGAAGGCCGCGTGCATGTCCATTGATCCCAAGAGCTCAGGCATGGGTATGGTGGATGGTGGAGTAGCCAGTTTCGATGCCCCTGGAAGAGCCTTGGTTGATTTGCGCGCAAACATGTCCTTGATGCTTCTGCGCCTATCGATATCGAATTCGGGAAGCAAGCGTCCAGACGCTGGTAAGGACCATTCTTTTGAAATTTCGGATTGACGTTTGCCACCATTGAACGTCCCCAGTGGGTTGAGAATATCTCGTATGTTTATCTCACTCTCAGACTGATTTACATAGTCTTTAATGACCGCATACACAGGACAGTGATCTGATCCCTATAAAAAAACTCAGTAAATGATTGCAAAATACGAAGGAGGCAAGTAAATACCATCAATCCTTCTTGGATATTTGCGTCTGAGAACCAGCCTTGCATGTCCAAGCTGCACAATACGTAGTCGATCCTCGAGCCATAATTGCCTGGTCGAGCATTGAGCTTCTGGTCCCAGCATGTATACATGCCTGTGCGGTCTGGGTAGATTGATCGGCAGACATCGAGGAGGACCGGCTCTTCCCTGCCTTCATCGCGCTCGCCGATGACCACGCCATCTTCTGTCAATTGATTAAAAAGACGCCGAGAGGGGCTAGATATGAATTCTTCCTCTGTCATCGTGCCTTTCCGTATAGCCTCAATGCCATGAGCAGCATCAATGCTCTGTTTCGAAATATTGATATCCCCAGTGACGATCACACGTTTACCCATAGCCGTCAGGTTACGGATGCGAGAGTCTAGCGCATTTAGAAAGGCCATGCGAAAACTATCTCGGCTCTCATCGCGATAAGCAGGGCAATAGACACCGATGAGGACAAATGCAGGAAATTCCAAAATGACGCAGCGTCCTTCGGAGTCGAGAGTTGGTGCATCTATACTGGCATCGGGTACAGAGCTCATATTATCTTGCTCTTCTTCTGGGTATGAACCTTCAGAGCCCACGGTGGGCCTAGAAAGCTGATCAGATGTGGGATATCCGCCGATCCGCTGCTCTTCGGGGAGGTCGCGGAAAGACGTGGACGATTTCGGCGGGCAAAGGACTCCAGTGATGCCCTCTTCTGCTCTGATGGGAGAACATGTGGCATTGCGCGTATAAATCACGACGCCAGAGTACCCTAGAGGTTGTCAGAACGTTGTGTATCTATCACTCTAATGGTAGCTTGCCCTTCTTGACTCGAGGAAAACTAAAATAACAGTCCCATCCTGGTACCAAGACCATGTCATCTCGAAGATCTTTGCGCTGAATCTTGGTCTCTTGAAGGATTACAATGTCTGCCTCCAGTATGTCGAACATGGACTTTAGACTAGATCAGCATACTGTACTTGAAGACGCCCAAGAACACACTGACCTCAAATGTGCGGGTCCCTCTCCATGGCTCATAGGAAAATGGATTTCTTTCTGTTGCATTAGTGCTGAGCGGGTCTGATGGCAGGCTATTCAATATACCTTATACCATTGACTATTATTATACGGTGCACCGTTAGCATGTATGTGCCGTTATCATCGGCATGGAGAACTCAAATAGAGCTTACCGTTCCATGTTGTGATGCGGACTCCCATAATGGAAGTTGGTGCGTCGCAATACGAAACAACATATCCATCCGATGATTGAGACACGGAGCCAAGGCTAGGAGTCAATCAAGGAATAGTAATCCCGAGTTGTTGAATGGCGGTCCCAGTGGGACACGTGAGCGAATGCTTCTTAATGCCTGATATATCAGGCTTCATTACATCAGGTTATGTAATCCGGGAGATCACGGGGATGCACTAAAAGCGGCTTTAGACCTCATCGCACCACTTTTGACCTCCACCCCAAAAGACCTCCTTAGCAACACCCACCATGTTCCCTCAGCGCAATTCCGGTCGCCTGCTTCAGCGTGCTTCGCAGCAGGTGCGTTCTGCTCCTGTTCGCTCTACTGTCCAGCGCCGTTTCAACAGTGCCGAGGCTAAGCCTTCTTGGATCGCGGACAACGAATTCAACCGCGAGAGAGCTGCCGTCAAGCACCATGCTGCTTCTACCAGTGGTATGTATTGGCACATGAGCACCTAATTGACCCTGCTGTATCTGTTCTTTCGAGTAAGAAACGTCTGGTGCTGACTCGATGACTGCACAGACCTCTGGCGCAAGCTGTCTATCTTGTACGTCTTCAATGAGGATCAATGCCTGATCTTGGATACCCTCCCCAGAAAAAATGCTAAATCGTCTACAGCGCCGTGATCCCTTGCCTCATTGGTGGTGGTCTGAACGCCTACAACCTCTGGAGCGAGCACTGGGAGCACTGGTCCCACATGCCTCCTCTCGAGGAGCGCACCGAGTACCCTTACCAGAACATTCGCGTGAAGAACTTCCCTTGGGGAGACGGAGATAAGGTATGTCCATCCAATCTTAATATGTGCTGATGACTTGAACTAATTCATGTTTGGAACAGACCATCTTGTGAGTTCTGATATGCGGGCCCCTGCCACATCCTACACATAATCTGCACATGATAGCTGGGTTACTCTATCTTCTGAGGATTCGCCAACGGATCAATCGGATGATTTTGTTTCTCCGCTGCACCACCATCAAAAGAAAGGCTAACTAACTAATGATCTCTAGCTGGAACTCCGATGTCAACTACCACAACAAGGACAAGGCCACTTAAAATTAGCTCCCACAATATGACCTTGATTGAGTCAATTTGAATTCCACCAGGAAGCCGTTGATTGAGTTAGAGTTACTCTTGGCCATGTACATGTACTGCGCGATTATTCCGGGTTGAGACATCAATTGCTTGGGACTTGAAGATCTAGTTGTCAGAATGAAGCTTTACTACCACATTCACTTCTTCATTTTTGCTATTATTCCTTTTGTCGATTTGAATCATTTCTCGATTGACATGTTTACACGCTACGATTTCGTCACTCTCAATTGTAGTCATCCCACCATATGCCGCCGTCAGAATGATATACTGCTCGACTAGTTCTTCGTAAGACTTAGGGGCGTCAATGATCATTGAATACCATTTCCACATGCATGTCATTAAGTGGAGAACCATATGTTATAGTTATCAACCTCCTTCGAGGGGTGTATAGAAATCCATTCTTGACAAAAGTAAGGACCTGTGCTCTTAGAACATATGGCTTATGCATTATTATGTCTGCGGAAGTAATGTCTCGGCTTACTTGCCTGTATACATCTTTGTTCTTGAGTATCCATTTCTGGCATCATAATACGTAGGTGATATTCCTGGACTGTTGCTCGATGATACAAGACTGCTCTACGCACAAACCTAACTATGTCTGCTGATGCCACCCCCTATATACCCAAAGAATTGGCAATACAGTGTTAATGAAAGCTATGATCGGATCAAATCGAGGAAAGAAGATGATCCTACCTACTTCCGGGCCCGATACCTACCTAACGGTACCTATGCTAGCTAGCTATAACCAAATTAGCCGCCGCTGAGTACATGGATGGAATGATGAATGGTGACAGTTGGAGCCCCTCGAAACAAGGGGTGTCCATGTCATGAAACCGCTAGAAACCTAGCCATTTTTGAAAGAAAATCTCCCCCTTTTAGTGAAGTGATATGATATGATATGTCCACTCGTCGACTCGATGACCTCGTTGGGTCTGACGAGGAGGGGGGGGGGGGTCTCATCGCCGGCTGGGCGGGTGACGAATATGTCGCTTTCGCTGTAGTCTTCGTGGTCAAGGGGAACTTGAAAAGCCTGATGGTCTTTGCGAGGTATTTCTTAGGCCATGAGCGGGATTTCTAATTAACAAGGGCGTCGAGGCTGGTGGAGATGTCAGCGCGCCATTTTGCGTGGCTAGCAACCACTCGCCGGACATAAGCCGGGTTTTCGAGGCGGCCGAACGCTACTGACTGGAGCAGGAAGGTTGTCGATCGCGTCGAGGGCAGCGAGGACATTAACGCCCCGCTGAATTCTCGGATCCCCTTAGCCTTGACGAGCAGATCCGTGGGCATTTGATCTTCTTGCGTGGTTCGGCGGTTGCGAATAGACCAGCAGAAATTGGCTTGCTCGGCGCGGTGGTAGCTAAAGGTCTCGCAGTGTGAGGCTTGGTTGCACTAGTCGGCGTTTGGTAGGCTTCAGTGGGCGCAGGGCGAGTTGGTGTTTGCTGGGCATCGGTGATTGGCTGCTCAGTGGAATCGGGAGCTGGTAGCTGTGCATCGATAGATTTATAGGCAAAGTCTGTTTACAAAAGGTCAGTGCCTAATTTGGAGACGTGCTATATAATTGATGGAAATGCATCAAAGCAACAATAGAGAACTCTGCACCTCTCTAGGCCAAGATACTCCGCCGAATGTCTTGGTTTTGAGCATTTAGGGGTCGATATAGACAGCCTTTACCTTCACAACCATAACCACATAGGGTATGAAGACCTAATGAGAGTTCGGAATTTAACTACACTTTTGTAGGATTAAAAATCAGCCGTTCTATTGGACCCGTAGCTCTTATTACGAGCCAAGTCTTCATAAAAAGAGTGCATTCAATAAAAATTCTAAGCATGGAGAAGGAAAGGAAGAAGAAGAAATCCTAGCTGTCACCCCTCTTTTATGTTCCTCAGAGGGCAACAAACAACTACATATTTCCGCACTCACTTCCGTACCTTCCTAATACAGCAACAGTGTAGCAAATGAACTCAATGCATAGAATGATCTAGCAAACTGTAACAAACTAGCAAACTATCCTTTTAGATCGTGACAACTCTTAGACCACTCACTGATTCTTCTCCCATTTAATAGTGTAGGCCACTATACTCTAAGATATATAAGCTCTCTTAGCTATAATATAGAGATCTCTAATAGCTAATAGTATTTCCCTATAATACTTAAAAACCTTATCATATTAAAGAGCTATATTAAGGATATAAAATTCTATATATATATAGGGCCTTCTAGTAGATATAGTTAGAGAGTAATAGAGATAATCTTAAAAATATACTAGGTATTAAAGGTTAGAGAGTATAGAGGAGAGGGGGTGATTTACTTAGTACTTAGATAGTTAGTATATATAAGGTTATATCACTACTCTTTACTTATACCTTACTTAGCTATCAATTTACATTTGATTCCCCTTCACTTCTCTCTTAGTATCACCTTACATTCAAATAACTATCATTTCATCTTCTTCTTACTCTCTACTCTTCATCACCTTACCCCATCAAAGCTTAGTATATTATATAAGTATTTCCTATAAGATCTCACAGAGGCCATAAGACCTAATCACTTCTCCTATATTACTAACGTTAAGGCGGGAGAGTATAATAGGTCAATTTCATTCACCTTTACACCACATAAGACAAACCTCTTATTTAATCTCTAGGTAATAGTGTTAGGTAAGAAAGCCTCCTTAGCATTATTAGCACCCTAGCCTACTACTAACTATGTTAGATTACCACAATTATCCAAAGGACCATAGCTTTCTAGTTTTTTCATCGTCTAAGAACTATCCCCAGGCTATCACATCAGCTCTAGAAAAGCAAGTAGGCTATTTCACTAGCGTAACAATTCATGACCTATTACTCAAGACCGAGCACATCATTCAGAGTTACACAATTCATCAGGACTCGGAATACACCCAGCTAGAGCAATACAACACTCTTGACTCCAACGATCTTAAGTCATCTAAGAATGACAGTGAGCCACACTAGGAGCCTGACAATAAAGACGACTTGTTTACTACAACTCAAAGTGACATGGAATTACGAGAGACGATTCACCGGGACTTTCGTGCGGTGAAGAAAGCGGGTTTCAAAGTGGGATACCTAGGATCGATCTATGGCGCCATCATTGTGTCTGTGTCCTGCCGCATTTCCAAGCTTGAGATTTCCGACGAAGCAATGAATGCCTGGGCCGTTGAACCCTCGGAATATTTGGTTTTGCTGATCCGTTACCAGCCAACATATCTCAATCTTCAGACAATTCTTCAGGCGGCGGGCGAGTTGAAGAACGGCCTGGACCAGATGCACGTCGGTCTCTGTGATTCATACAAGCCATCCCTGGAGTATGCTATCAAGGCGATCCAGGGGTCTCGGAATTGGCAGAAAACACCGGGTCAAGCGACATGTGGCCAGCCGCTCAAGCCACTTTTTATTGGAGAGTCACTCAACCTACTCCTAAGAGAGCGATTGCTTGGGATCATCAAGCTTCGCATGAAACATGGATTTGCATGGACCGGGGCAGAGCTCTTCTTCCAAAACAGTCAAGGCAAGATCTCTAGCGGCTCTGCGATTCATTCCGAGGAGTACCTTCAGACAGATACCTGGGCCACTCCGGCTCCAGCAATCCTTGTGGCTGATCATATAGCCGAAAATGATCACGATGCCTCTCGGATATCTTTTCCACTTCTTGCTATGCAGTTTGTTCTTCGACATTTCGTCAAGTGCACGGAGTTTTGCCTTGTCTGTCACTGCAAGATCGGTGACACTTTTGAGGCATTGAAGCCCTACGTATGCTCTAGCGGGTTATGTCTTTATCAATACATGGTGTTAAACATGGGGCCGAGCCTTGAATATGAGATCCGTTCACAGCCCCTTGTCATTGAGTTGCTGATCAGTCTCGCATATGCCAGTGCTTCGTCAGGAATCCTGGAAGACTTCCCGACGGGCCTTCAACTTCGAATTCCCAGAATTCTTTTCACTAAAACGGACCCAAAGTGCAAAGCCTATCATGCTGCAGAACTGCTTGCAGATAAACTTGTTCTTCAGCCACATCAGCCGACTCCTGTGAAGATTGGAGATTGGATCACCATCATTGGGGCCGATCGTTATGACTGGCACTGTCGCGTTGAACAGACGATTAATGGAACTTCAAGCCTTCTCATCTCACTTCCAATTATGCAAGGCAAGCAACTAAAGCTAGAAAATCTGTCGAATCAGCCAAAGGAAGTGACATTTGATGTTTATGACACCAATCTGGATGATTTGACACCCCAACAAAAGCAGCAGGTAATATCTCACCTGTTGAGTTTGCTTCCTAGCATCGAGGATTTACAGATTTTTCTCGGAAACTATGAGACTGGCAAGCTTCTTTCGTCATGGAGAGACCGAATCTCTCCTGCTGGGTTAGATCTTTTGCGCTGGGTTGTGGCCTCAAACCGATCTTTCATCGCGCAAGATGAGAATGACTCACGGCACCAGGTTGCTGGAATGCACGGTTATATCCAATTCCGGCTTGTTCAAGGCGCTGCCGACAAAGAGCAGCGCTTCATCAATGCTATCAATTCCATGTCAGTGCCTGAGAATCCCAAGCATCCCACGTTATTTGCTTGGCATGGTAGCCCTGTTCCAAACTGGCACAGTATCCTGCGCTAGGGCCTTCATTTCAAGCAAATTTCCAACGGCCGTGCCTGTGGCGACGGTGTTTACATGTCAAATCACTTCCACACTTCATTGGGATACACTCATCGACAAAATGCTGTAATTTGGCCCCAGAGTCGATTGAACCTTGCGACAGTGATTTCGTTGAACGAGGTCGTCAATGCTCCTAAACAGTTTGTGTCTTACGCTCCACACTACGTCGTGCAACACTTGGACTGGATCCAGCCAAGATATCTTTTCGTCAAGCTTCCAGGGGGTGTGTCGGTGAATGCCAATGACTTGGGACGGAAACAAGACAAGCCAGTGAGCTCAAGACCACAGTTACCTTCCTATCAACACGATGGTATCCTTTTCTATCAGCAAGATAAACGTCATCTTGCTTTGGGTCCCGGTGGATGTGCAATCAAGATTCCTATCTCCATATTTAGCGGTCAGCGAGGGAAGAGTTTACGGACACCCTCGGAATTAAATCCCACAGACTTTGCGTCTCCATCTAACAGCCGCACCAAGAAACGAAAATATTCACAGAGTGATGCAGAACAGCTTGGGATTGATGATAATGCTAGCGTCGAGACAACAATAGAGGACTTGAACGTCCTTCTTTCTGACGATGAATCACCTAACACTTCCTTGCAAGGGGCTGACATGAAGACTGACCCCAAGACTGATTTCCAACCCGGAACCCTAGAGGGAAGATCCTTACCAACACTTGCTCCACCGCAGTATGCGACAACCTCAGCCACTAAGATCTTGCAACAGCAGCTCAACGCCACCATCAAAATCCAGGAAAGAATGCCACTCAGCGAGCTCGGATGGTACGTCGACCCCAACCTGATCACGACAGTGTATCAGTGGATCGTGGAGCTACATTCCTTCGATTCAGACCTCCCATTAGCAAAAGACCTTAAAAATGCAAACCTTCAGAGCATCATCCTTGAGCTCCGATTTCCTTCTCAATTCCCCATGGACCCTCCATTCGTACGAGTCATCCGTCCTCGTCTCCTTGAATTCGGCTCTGGAGGCGGCGGCCACGTTACCACAGGTGGCGCGATGTGCATGGAACTCCTTACCCACTCGGGCTGGCTGCCGACAACTTCTATCGAGAGTGTGCTGTTACAGGTTCGGATGGCTATAATGAACACCGATCCAAGGCCCGCGCGGTTGAACAAGTCTTCTACAAAGATGGATTATTCGGTTGGGGAGGCCGTGGAAGCTTACAAACGGGTTGCGACGGCGCATGGATGGGTGATTTCGAAGGATATCCAGCAACTTGCTTGGTGAATTTCTTTCTTCTTTTTCAATGATTCGAGTAGAATTGATGACAGTTTATTTCGTGAGGTAGCTCCACAAACAGAGAAACAATGATTGAATTACATCTTTCCTTGCTGTATGTGACATGCTGTTTAAGATTGAGCGTTCATCTTGGAGTATATGCATAGAGTTGCATTTTACAAAGATGAGGAAAGCCCAAATCAACCACTAAATAGAAGAGTAGGTACTATTCAGGGGAAGAGATATAGGTAGTTTATTTGTACACTAATGCAGGCATAAAGCCTTGTAATTCTTCCCTCTGTCTTCCAAAAAAAATACAGTTGCGGCAGATATGAAAGACCCCTAACGCAAGATGGCAATAGACCAAACAAATATGATTCATCGTACATTAAGACACATAGTTGACCCGGCGAGATATGATGCCTCGAAGGCGGTTATGCGGACTCAGACGGTCCAGCCGGTTGGGTCGCATCTTCGTTATTGTTTTCCTGAGGCTCCTCAAGAGAAGATTGTTCTTGAGAATGTGCTTCGGTGGTAACAGGTTGGTGGGAGACACTCGTCTCCGGTGTTGTCTCTGTCGTTTCATCTGCATTGGTTGGCGGCTGCTCTGGTAGACTTGATTCAGCAGCAGTAGAACCAGTCATACCGGTAATTTCAGCAGTTGTAGTTGTCTCTGATGGAGTAGGGTCTGACTGTGCGTTCTGTGCAGTCGTGGATGGTGCTTGAAGTGAGTTTTGGTCTGCAGGAGATTGTACATCTTGCGCTGCGCTGGGTTCTGGTGCCAAAGCATCTCCCATAATGACATCTTTTGGTTCAACCAAATCTTGACTGGCTCCAAGAACACTAGGAGAATTTGTTTCTTCATGCTTGGCAGCTACGGAGTTTTCTTCAGGGGCAAGATGCTCGTTTGAAACCTGTTCGGGCTCCTTAAGCTTCGGTGGGCCATCCGATTCTGTAGTTTGGTCTGGTGCTGATGTTTCCCCGAGTGGTTGCTCAGATGTCTGAAGCTGATTAGATTGTGCCGCTGCGGTTTCTGGGTGTTCATTCGGGCTAGCAGGCAGCAAAGCAGTCGTATCTTTCTGCTCGGTTGCAAGACCAGATTCCTTGATTGGCTCAAGATCAGCCGACGGTTCTGTGGATTCTATCTCTTTTTGTAGATTAGGATGTGGGTTCTGAGCCTCCCCAGCCGGGGCTGTAATTTCGGTGTGTTCACTTGTCGTTGTGATACCTTCGCCGGGTGAAACAAGAGCCTCGTTGATATGCGGAAGGACAGGCTTCTCGTTCGGATCGATGACATCGACCTTCTCGGAAATGATGCTAGAAGACAGCGTGCTAGATCCCGCTTCTGTGGTGGTATGCTGAGTCGGCTGGTTTTGTGAACTTGTTTCTTTTTCAGTTGGTAAAGGTTGCTCAGCTGGAACTTGATTCTCAGAAACAGCATCTGCCATGTCGACATCTACTGACTGCTCGGCCGGGGTTTCAAATGAAGGCTGATCCACAGACTCTGTGGCGGACAAAGGCTGGGGAGTATCGGGAGTCTTCGCGTCCAACATAGACTCATCCCCTTCATCGCTCTCGTCGCCTTCATCGCCATCTTCATCATCTTCATCTTGACCGGCCTGGTCAGTAGACATCTGCGTCGCGTCCTGCTGGCCTTCTCCTTTGACGCCACCTTCACCATTTCCATTCGCAGTACCATTTCCATGTACTGTAGCCGCATCAACACCCTCACCCGGCGCGAACATAACCTTCTTCTTCCGGCCCTTTCCAATGCCCCTGCCCTTGCGCTTAGGCGGAGGAGGACGCCGCTTTGGAGGGGTCATCACGGCTGCTGATCCGGCTTCCGCAACGACAACACCCTCTGCATTGACAATGCCAACTCCCTCGACGACTGTTCCAGGCGCAGGCGCCTCGGGCTTCACAGGCACTTGGCTCTGCTCGGCAATAGTCTGCAAGTCTCCAGTAATCTCTCCTTCAATACGATGGCCTTCCGGTACCCAGGCCTCATAGATCGATATGTTTCCGGTTTCAGGGTCGGTCTTCTTGAATTTCGTCCTTCTCATAGGCACAGAACCCGCCCCAGAGCTTCCATCTGTACCAGCAGTGGCGCCATAGAGCGAGGGAAGACCAGGTCGCCTCTTTGCTAAGAATTCCACCTCTGCAGGCTCAAGGTGCTTGGGAAGCGTCAACCATTTGCGAGTTGTGAAGCTCCGATCAGCCATATGAGAAGCTAGAGCCGCTTCTTCCGCATCTACCACACTCTTCTCCTCATCATCAGCTGGTCTGCTACCTTGGCGGATATGATTACATCCAGCACGAGCTGCTCGTAAAAGTGCACGGCTAATCGGGGGTAGAAGCTGGCTGTCTCTTGGCATAGGAAGTTCTGGCAAGATCGGTCCTCCGCCGGGACCTTGAACGCCGAATTCCGAGTCGTCAGGCTTGGGGGCTTGAGAAAAGGTGTGTTGTTGCCGTGACCAGCGACGCACTGGGAGTCCCTCGAAGACATCGTGATCAATTTGGCCAGTTCGGGTACGGTTTGGAGCACCGTCAAGGTGCCGCCCTGAGCGCGAGGCCCTGAACTGTGGCGGAAGTTAGCCAGCGATCTCAATTCATTGAAGATACACTGTATCTGAGTGCTCATAGATCTCAAGAGATCTGGCCAGAACCAGATAACACGTGTGGTAGCCACGGGCGCAAGCTGCAACGTACAGTGGAAGGCATGATTGGCAGACGCCTCTGCAGCTGGTTCCCCCAACACCGATATAGAAAGAAGTGCCCTGAATGGAAAAGTCCCTAATTTCTTTGCAGGGTGAGAGAATTCAATGAATGTTGCGAGGGATGCAGTGGAGTGAGTAGATGGCAGCGGAGCAGTGTAACTCCGTCGCGTTGCGACACCATGGAGGCACATCACGTGATATATACATTCATTTTAAGGATGTCAATGCACATTAATACAGCATAGGAGTAGAGTGTCAATCGTCTATTGTATGGGGACACCCCTCAATAGAAAAAAATCAAGATCAAGATAATTCAATTCAATGCATAACAAGAATGGAGGGGCTTATTTCTGGGGTAATAGAGGTTGCTACAGCGGGAGCACAGTGTATAAATACAGAAAATGAGGGGGTCCAATAGATCAACCATTTGGCAAGCTGTCGAAGCAAGTTCAATGAGATGGCTACAGCTTCCTTTTTATCGGGAGGATTTAATCCCAACTGTTAACAGGTTAGTACGACGGGTAGACATCCAGAGACGTGGCAGTCATGACTCACCCAGTATCCTTCTGGCGGACAATGCCTCCGTGGTTCCCAGTTTCCTTTCCCTAGAACAGAAAGTGTGAGACTAAATGCCGAGGTAAGGAATTCATGCAAGACCTACAGTCTTTTGACCTTCCACCACCAACTTGTCCAATTGGAAGAACTGACTGACGATTGTTTGTCTCTGTGGCCACGTTAGTTTGAGCAATCCCAAGAGATATATCAATGGTGTATAAGGCAAAGTTGTGAGGCAATACTCGTCAGCTTCCACTGGATGGCATTGAAAATCGAAGACCAATATGCCGCTGATCGAGTTCTTCCCAAAACACCATGTGACATGACTAACCTTCAGCAAGCGCAAGCTTTGGAGGCCCTCCTGCATCAATTCCTGGATCTGTCGTTCCTCTGTGGCGTTCTGGTGTTCACGGAACGAATCCTTTGTCTTCCGACGGGCGTATTCACGGAAATTGTAATTCGAAAACTGTCCAGAATGACGCAAAAGGGAGCGGAACTAGACAGTAAACAGGAACATGTTAGATCAGAGTGGCAAAGACGACTGCATGTGGTTTTAATGCAGATGACTGTGTCAATAGTATGGAGCACATACCAACGAGCGTGCCTGAAAGGCAGTCTCACGATGCAAGGTTGAGACAGACATGGCTTTTGGGTGTATTGCGAGACGAATGGGGGGAAAAAGCCAATCTTGGACGATAGGTCGTTTGCGATGAGTGGTGCGAAACTCCTGCTTGATAATCCCCGGATTATCACAATAGCCTCAGTCGCACAATCGATACGGTGTTACTATAGCCCGCCTTTGTCAGTAAAATGCTGGATTAAGGCAGTGATACATGTCGCAATGCTAGGCAAATGAGATATCGTTCACATACAATGACTCGTATCCAAGGCGCAATCGGAGGTGGCGGTTTCCTGCGAGAGCACAAAGGTTCCAGGTATCCCGAAATCACACGGTTCGATATTTCGAATCTCTTGAAACACTCTCTCTGACAATGTAAGAGAGACAGCGGGTTGAGATGTGGGAAAGAGGAGAGGAAGCACAGGGCGGGAAATTCTTTTGGGTTCGGAGACGAATGACGGAGTTACCGGGGCCGAGCTCCTTTGCTCCACGTCTCTTTTCTATCTCCAGCTTCCAGGCCTGTTTCTGGATTTCTCCCCACCATCGCCACTTGGAATAGAATCAAAAATTGGCTCTTTTTCACCTGAATTGTTCTTGCTATGGCTCAAATACCTACTCCTCCAGCATCGCGACCAGGCTCGGAGGCGCCTGATGTGGATGTGAAATCGGCAAATCCAGTGGAAGCACCAGTGGAAGCACCAGTGGAAACACCAGTGGAAACACCAGTGGAAACACCAGTGGAAACACCAGTGGAAACACCAGTGGAAACACCAGTGGATTTAGCACAATGTTTGGATACACTTCTTGAGCAATACTTAGTCCTGCTTGACCAGCAACAAAAGCTGCAATCAAGTCTGGCCGAACGACTGTCATCGGTATAGTTACTCAATCATAGGGGAAACAAACAGCATGCTGAGATACAGAAGGGGTTTATTGCTCTTGCCCAGGCCAATTTCTCCAGTCCTGGCCGCCGCTATGGTCCCGACTATTACGATGAGCGCATGAAGGCAACGCGGAAGATGTATCGTCCCCTACCGTTTGATCACTGGCGTTTGTTGACTGACCCCGAAAGCTCAATCCAATCTGATGGACATGCGGAGAAAGACAGAACTGATCTGCGAGAAAGTGAGCATATCACTGCGCTTGCTGATTCTGAATACACCTTCTCTGTCCTATCCGAACCTCCTCCAGCAGAGGCTGATGCGAACCAGACAACCGACGCCTCTGATGAAGTCCCAAGTGAAAATCTTGGAGCTGCAAAGGAAACTCCCTCACCTGAAACAACCAACGCCGAAACCTCCGACTCAGAAACAAAGACAAACCCTCCCCCCACAGAAAAGCGTCCCAAGAAGTTTCGCTCCGACCCAATACATTGGTATGGCATACTGGTCCCCCCATCGCTGCGTAGAGCACAAGCTTCTTTTGCCCATGCGATCGATCATCAGATCCCCAATCTGGCTAGTACGACCGTCCAAATGCGAGCTTTGGAGCAGGAAATCAGTCAGGTACGGGCCCAATTGGAAATTCAAGCTTCTGCAACTAGGTAGTTTCCCGAGAGCAACAATACACAGCCGATCGGCCGCCAAGAGCTGGACGTTAGCAGTCACCCAATTAATTTTTTTTCTTGTTGGGTGATTAGCTCGTTGCATGACCAGCTGGGTTTCAAATTCAGAGGATGCGATCGCCTTGAATAGGACCACATGATTCACTAGCCTGACACTAAGCACGGAGTCCGGAGAAAAAAGGATTCGGTGACTGGATACCAGTTGGGTCCAGACCGGGCATTTAAAAGAGGCTCGAGAGCACTGCCCCCCTATCTGGAGTACAGACACCGGAGCATACTAAATACGGATTCCGTTATTACATTGTAAACAGTACGGAGTCACAGTAGCACTACATAAAAAAAAAATGTTTCATGTTCCGGGTCTCTCAAAGACTTTCGTACTCAGATCTACAGATACGGAGAACCTACATCATAGGTACCAAACCATTGTGAGCAGTCTGTACCTCTGTAGAAGCGAGAATTGCCGAGTTTCAGAGTGGAAAAGCCCGGCGCAAGATGAGACGTTAGTGTCTGAAACTAACCCTCTCGTCTCCACTACTCCGTACTTTGTCCTCGAGATCCGACGCTCTTATTCGTGCATGAAGCCCCAGCCTTCCCGATGTCTTATATTGATTGCGGTTTGAACATCTTCTTCTCTATGTTTTATGTGAGTGCAGAGGACTCCGTACAGAGATTTGATCTTCATGAGAAGGAGATGGGGATGAAAGAATGTATATATCCCGTACAGGAGATATGAACACTCCGCATAACTTAATAGCTGAACGAATGGCCCACTCGATACATTCCAGTCCCGTTCCTGAAGTGGTTTGGGATTAATCTATTTTGACCCATTTGAGATAGTGGACTCAGGGACTAGGGACCATGTTCAACTCGTTTCTCCTTTTCCTTTCTCTATCATCGCGAGCTTGAGGCTCTTCTCTATTGACTCTGTCAGTGCCCAGCTTCACTCTCTATGCGTATGGGTAGGACTAATGTCTGCTAAGCTTTGAACGCCAGTTTGATACTAGCGATTCAGTCCTGTCGTTTCCCTGCAATTCTGGTAGGTCTTGACCGGCAGATGGTTGGAAACCAATACTGACTATCATAGTGGCATTGAATGCTCTTCCATTCCTTTTTCTGATCCTGTGGATCTAGACTTTCTTGATCGCTGTGCTTGTTTTCTGCCTTTTGTGAGACACTTGCTTCAAGTGATCATTCGCTCGTTTCAGTCTTTAGACCATATCTTACTCTCTCTCGATCAGGGCAGATCGGTTGCCCTTCACCCTCACTATTCGAGAGAAGCCCTAGCTTTCACTGCAGTTCTATATCCCCATACTTGATACCCTGCCAGCCCTAACTTGTGGCTATACACAAACATCTAGCCCGGCATCTCGTCTGGCTACTCTATCTTTCTTCATTTCTTTTTTTTTGTCAACCAGACTCAACCTCCAATGAGCACAAATCCCCCAAGCTCTGGGCCTTCTGGTCAGCCCGAAAGGAAAGGTTCCGTCAAGCGAGCCAGGCAGCTACTGGCAGCTGGCGTGCGTCCCGAACGAGCCTCGCCACCCCATCAGATGAGACCAGCTCCCAGGAACCCAATGCAACAACAATGGCCTCTTCCTGACTCGGGTCTACCGCCGCATCCCATCAGTCATCCGTATTTGCCCCCAACTGGTCCCCCACAAAGACCGCCGTATGCCAATGAGATCCCATCGCCTTCCATCTACTCAGAACGGGGTGGGCGAGTCTCAGAAATGGACTTGGGCCCGGCTTCAAGGCCACCCCAGACGTTTTCACACGTCCATCCCCCTCCGCGATTGCAATCACATCGACCTCCATTAGATGTCCCTCCCAGTCCCGCTAGCACAGTCGATATGACGCCTCGGATATCAATTGCAACAGACGATCTGTTCAGACACTCCGTGGCTTCATCAACAGCCTCTGTTCCTAATGTGCCCCCATTTCCGCCTCCTTTCCCGCCTCCCCATCCCATGTCTGCTCGGGATGAGCCTAAGGGCCGTACAGCAGGACTTGTCGCACCCCCTAATACAAAGCGGCCTCCGCCCCGTCAATCTTCTGTTTCACCCATCCCAGAAGAATACGCAAACTCTCGCCTGACCAAGTGCTCCGTCGCGTCGAGCCGAGCCATCCCCTCGAGCTGGGGCTCTGGTCCCCCGGAATCCGAAATCCTGGGAGCATATCTCGATATAAATTCAGACGACGATCAGCCTTCCCCGGGTCTCCATGAAGACAACGCAACGCTTGTCCGAAGCGCCAGTGTCGGAAAACGCGGAAAGCCGACAATGCGCACTATTCTCAAGTCTAACCCCGTATCGGAAGTCTCCATAGATACGCAAACACCTGCGCAAAAAAACCTCGTCAAGGATACACCGGCAGCCTCAGTTGACACGAGAACTGCCACAAATCAAATGCTCAGTTCATCGACCCGGCCACGGAATGCGTCTACCTCTACAGCATCGAGTGATTCTTTGAACGACGTGAATCCCGAAAAGCCCCCCCTTCCCCAACAGCATGAAGGGTCCTATAGTGCCGGGCTCGAGAAAGAGCTCGAGGTCATGGGAACACTGCCTAGAGCCGCCCCAACAATGAGCGATAAGAGACCTGGTGGCCACAAGCCCCCTGCGTTGAATATGCATGCGTTGCGGGATGCAGAGGCCCGGGGAAGTCTTTCCAGTTTGAGTGATTTAATTCGACGAGCGACAAAGCTGGCATCGAACCTGGACCGTGGGAAAACCGCCAGTCGGGCTGATTTGGCTCTCGGTGGTGAGGCCGAATTTATGGCTGGAAAGGGTATGTATCATGCCCGAATCATTCCACCGTTGGAATCCCATAAGCTAACCTACAATTTTTTTCTTTGCTCAGGAAATCGGCCTACCAATTCCGGCTCTCTTTCGGACATCCTCGCCTCCTTTCCCCCGCCGGGTTTAGCAACACCCGAAGGCCGCGCATCATGGCCCGTTTTCTTCGGACGCTCTAACCTGCGTAACGTGGAGCCGCTTAGCTCCAACGCCGACGACCCAGATGCTCCTCGACGTAATAAGCGATGTTGTGGAATGCCCCGGAAGGTATTCATCATCCTCTGCATCGTAATCTTTGTCATTGTCATCCTAGCGGTTCTTCTACCGGTGTTCCTTATCGCCGTTCCCCGCGAGAAAGCGAACACATGCGCTGCAGAAAATCCCTGTGAGAATGGAGGCATGAGTGTCTCCAGTGGCGCCGAGTGTTCATGTATTTGTTCGAACGGCTATACCGGCTCGACATGCACCGTTCCGGGCGATGATGATTGTACCGCATCCTTGATTCAGAACGGATCCAATGCCACTATGGGCAGTGCTCTCCCAGCGGTATTCAGCGACTCCAAGGATCAATTCGGCATTACCCTCGACCCCGTCACCATCATGGCTCTCTTCAGCATGAACGACGTCACCTGTAAAACGGAAAATGCGCTCGTGTCTTTCGACAATATCAAGACCAATGGCAATAGCAAGACTCGCCGGTCTCCACAAATCCCAGTTGATACGAGTGTGTCCGAGAATGACTCAAAGCACGATTCTTCCTCATCCGTCCCACCAACTGGCCCGACACCAGTCCTTGCACCCCGTGCTGAGGCTACCATGGAAAGTGGTATCCTCTACGATGACTCCGGGTCCAGCAAGTCGACTACAGCCACCTCAACGCCCACCCGAACCGAGTCCGCGCCAACTGCATCCGCTACGAAGATCAGCTTTGAATCCTCATCGGTGGGAGAAAAGTCCTCAGTCCCTACAATCCCCGAGGAGGTTGTTGGATTTTCCCGGGTTGCCGTGTTATACATTCTGCAGAAGACAGGGTCGCTCGACTCGGCCATGTCGTCGGAAAACAAGATCGAGGAATACCTGGTCGATTCCTACACCAATGCGACACATCCTGCCATGAAAGTGGGCGCCTTTAGTCTGAACTTTGAGGAGTTGACCATTACTCTTCCCAATAGCACGGTGAAGGCTCAGTGAGAAGATGGAACAGTGTACATAGGAGATTCTAATCTGAGGGTTCTTGACTCGATATATTCTTAGTCACTGTACGCAGTCTGTAGTTTGTAATCTCTTCTCCGGTGTTGCATTTAGGGTTTGCTGTATATGTCGATCCCTTCCCCATTGAGAAGGGTGATGTCGTGATTCTTCGCGGAGGTTGCGTGCTGCGTCACGTGAGCCAAGGCTCTACTGCGATGGCGTCAGACTAAAGGATCCCGTTTATACTTCACGCTGCCTTCGATATCACAGACAGACAATTGACAACCTTGCCCTTGGACCGTTGAGAATCCAGCCATGACTGTTATAGACGATGACGAGGATCCCAATCAAAATTATATGCCGCCCCCTGAAAATCCCCACAAACGCGTACAATGGAGAGTACGTATGTGCATGTACAGCCCACTACTCCATATACTCGAGGGATTCAGGATGTTAGAATTATCCGATGGTCGAGAGCCCGTATCAACTGTAGAGATGTCGAACAGAGTGATAGATGTAGTAGTATCCAATCAATAGTTATATATCTCTATGTTATATAAACAACAGAACTGCAATTGTTCTAGAGGAATCTTGAATCGCCAAGATTTCCACCGTCCCCACTGTTGACGACGGTTTTGCGATGAGGGCCGCTCGGCCATGGGGAATGGTGCAATAGGGCCCCTCTCAAAATGGAAATTTCTTGATAAGCAAGCTTTCCGCCCTTCTTTCTCTTCCCTCCTGGCATTCTTTCCGTTCCCTTCTTTTTTTATATAGCACTTTGATTCCTTTTGATCTCTTCACAATGGCCAACGCCCCTCACGGTGGTGTCCTCAAGGACCTTCTTGCCCGCGATGCTCCCCGCCAGGCTGAGCTGGCCGCTGAGGCCGAGACTCTCCCCGCTGTGGTCCTTACGGAGCGTCAGCTGTGTGATCTCGAGTTGATCATGAACGGAGGTTTCTCTCCTCTGGAGGGTAAGTGCAATTGTGGATACTTGGCGGGGGATTGGTTCCTTGGAGGGGAACAGGGACAGAGAGGGGCAATAAGCTAACAGGTGTTCTTCAGGTTTCATGAACCAGGCAGACTACGACCGGTATGTGTGATACAATTCCTACTGGAATGAGACAATCCCTCATTCTTTTCCAGATGGCATAGCTGACAAGGTTCATAGTGTCTGTGAGGATAACCGTCTTGCCGATGGCAATGTCTTCTCTATGCCCATCACCCTCGATGCTAGCCAGCAGGTTATCGACGAGAAGAAGCTCAAGGCTGGCTCTCGTATTACACTGCGCGATTTCCGTGACGACCGCAACCTGGCTATCCTTACCATCGATGATATCTACCGTCCCGACAAGTGAGTCTCCCATCTGCGTTTGACTTTCGGAACCTGGTTACACTGCCGATCGCCGTCTCGTATACTGTCTCGAATACTCTTTGCGATTGTGATCTGTGACAAGGAACGTCGCAAATTGAGCGATCTTACGCAAAGAGTAGAAGAGGCTCGTGCTTTAGTGGGGCTTGCTGACGTGTGGTTTTCCCTCTAAATATAGGGCCAGAGAGGCTAAGCTTGTCTTCGGTGGTGACCCCGAGCACCCGGCGATCGTTTACCTGAACAAGACCGTTCAGGAGTTCTACATTGGTGGCAAGATTGAGGCCGTCAACAAGCTCAACCACTACGACTATGTCGCCCTCCGCTGTATGTTCAATTCATCTCGTCTATTGGATTGACACTAATTGATCTTGGAAGACACCCCTGCAGAGCTGCGTGTCCACTTCGACAAGCTGGGCTGGTCCCGCGTTGTCGCTTTCCAGACTCGTAACCCCATGCACCGTGCTCACCGTGAGCTCACTGTCCGCGCGGCCCGCTCCCGCCAGGCCAATGTTCTGATCCACCCCGTCGTTGGTCTCACCAAGCCCGGTGACATTGACCACTTCACCCGTGTCCGCGCGTACCAGGCTCTGTTGCCCCGCTACCCCAACGGCATGGCCGTCCTGGGCCTTCTGGGTCTGGCTATGCGTATGGGTGGTCCTCGTGAGGCCATCTGGCACGCTATCATCCGTAAGAACCATGGTGCCACCCACTTCATTGTTGGTCGTGATCACGCCGGACCTGGTTCCAACTCCAAGGGCGAGGACTTCTACGGCCCCTACGATGCTCAGCATGCCGTTGAGAAGTACAAGGATGAGCTCGGCATTGAGGTTGTTGAGTTCCAGATGGTCACCTACCTCCCCGACACTGATGAGTACCGTCCCGTTGATCAAGTCCCCGCTGGCGTGAAGACTCTCAACATCTCCGGTACCGAGCTTCGCCGTCGTCTGCGCTCCGGTGCTCACATCCCCGAGTGGTTCTCTTACCCCGAGGTTGTCAAAATTCTGCGCGAGTCCAACCCCCCACGCGCCACCCAGGGTTTCACCATCTTCCTCACTGGTTACATGAACTCCGGCAAGGACGCCATCGCCCGTGCTCTGCAGGTCACTTTGAACCAGCAGGGTGGCCGCTCTGTCTCCCTGCTGCTGGGTGATACTGTTCGCCACGAGCTCTCCTCCGAGCTGGGCTTCACCCGCGAGGACCGTCACACCAACATCCAGCGCATTGCCTTCGTTGCCACCGAGCTGACTCGCGCCGGAGCCGCCGTCATCGCCGCTCCCATCGCCCCCTACGAGGAGTCCCGCAAGTTCGCCCGTGACGCCGTCTCCCAGGCCGGTTCTTTCTTCCTGGTCCACGTCGCCACTCCTCTCGAGTACTGCGAGCAGACCGACAAGCGTGGTATCTACGAAGCCGCCCGCCGTGGCGAGATCAAGGGCTTCACTGGTGTTGATGATCCTTACGAGACTCCTGAGAAGGCCGATCTCGTTGTCGATTTCTCCAAGCAGAGCGTGCGTAGCATCGTGCACGAGATCATTCTCGTTTTGGAGAGCCAGGGTTTCCTGGAGCGCCAGTAAACTTTCTCAGAGTTATGATGCGAGGTTTGTTGGAGTCAATTATGTGTTTTGCCGTACATAGAGATATGTGCTGGCGTTTGATGGCTTGTTTTATGGATTCCCCTAGTTTAGATAGTTTCAAGTTGCAATAGATTTGGTTGGATGACTAGTTTGGTGTCCGAATTACGCTGTAGATAGCTGTGGCTTAGCTTGTAGTCTCATGTGGGTCGTATGCGATCACGTGCAATACAAACGAGACAAACATCCGATATACTGCAGAACTGCTTCAATCCATCTTCAATCACCTTTGAGTATATCAATCATGTTACCCTCTCGCAGTGCTCTTGGTCGAATACCGATCCAGGTTCGGTCGGCTAATAGACCTCGGATCCCAACTCCGAATATCCACATCCGACCATTTACTCATCGTACACGCTTACTTCTGCTTTCTCCGGCGCCGGGCCGCCCTCAACTCCCCTTCCTGTCACCTCTTGCGCCGACTCGTCCACTGCCACCCCTCTCAATCCATCTCCGTCAACATTTCGGTCGTCTGATTTCCACCGAAAGCCGCGAGCGTTACAAGCAAAGGGTATCCCGCGGCCTCAAGATCGGCATATCTGTCTGGGCCATTCTTTTCTTCTTCTCCGCGATCAAGCTCGGTATCTACCAAGAAGACATCGAGCATTCATGGCCCACCCCACCGGAATGGTCATGGAAAAGCCGCTGGTGTCTGCGGTCTGCGCAGGCCCTACAGAACCCCGAGCAGATCGGCAAATTGATGACCAATTGGCCCATGGTCGCTGGGTATCTCCGTGAGCTACTTGAGCGTCTGGAGAACCTAGAGGGCGAAGGCAAAGGAATCATAGAACAAGATGAAGGTGGATTCCTCGTTGAAGGCGTTGGCCGCACTGGATATGATGTTTCCGCCAAGAGCGAGCCCTGGCGCCGCGGATATTTCCAGGCTTTGATGGGAGCTGCTAAGGCTGCTGAAAATCTGGATGGCTGGTTGACGGATCGCAAGCAGAAGATCTCCGCGCCTGCGGAGTATGTTGTTGGGCCTTCAAATCCTCGGCCAAAACCTATGCCTGCTGGTCAGAAGAAGGTCCCTCGGGAGGAGGATTGCGAGCAGGCGTCTCCCTCTCCGGAAACCTTTTACATGAAGATTTTGACAACCAATGGCTTTACTACTGGGCAAAAGCTTGACGCTGCCTTGGCCTATGCCGATTGGCTTGATTTCAAGGGCTTGAGTCTCACGGCGAGCGACATGTATACATGGGCTTTGGATATCGCTGCTAGCGGGGTAGGAGGGGATGCCAGCAAAATCGTGGATCTCAAAACTGGTCTTCTAAAGAATAACGTCGGGGACCTTCCCTCAGAAAATATTCTGCGTGTCTCCACGGCCCTCGCAGTTCACAATGCCCGCCAAGCGAACCTCCCAACCGCTTTATCCCTCTTCACATCAGTTCTGAAGGCCCGAAGAAGCCTACCTCTATCACCAGACTTTGACCACTCCCCCTCCTTCACACCCCTATCCCAAAATAGCACCGATCCATTCACATCCCTCTTCAAATCACTCAAAAACGTCCTCATCCCCGTAGAATACCCCGAAGCCCCCCAGTCAGGCGACCAGCCACCCCGCCGCACCACCGCATCCGCCTGCGAAGAAGCAGGACTGATGACCTACATCGGCGAGATCCTCTACGCCTCTTCATCGAAAGAATCAGGCCTCGCCTGGACACGCGACGCAGTCGACATGGCCGAATCAACAATCTACGAACTCAGCCACTCCCCCGACCGCGCCGCCCGAACCCGCTGCGCCCAGTGTCTGAAAGTCGGTCTCGAGAACTGGAAAACCATGGTCTCCTCTTTAGTCTCGCAGGCTCAACGAGAAGAGCAGGAGAGCAAGGAGCAGGCCAAGAGCGCTTGGTTTGGCGGGGAGCGTCGCGCGCAGGCGAAGTCCCTCGAGTGTCGACGATGGGAGGCTGAGAATGCTATTCTGGAGGATCGGATTCGGCGTCTTTTCCCTCTGCTTGAGGGTGAGGCTGGGCTTGATCTCGTTGCGCCGAATAGCTCGTTGTTTGTATAATCTTTCATAAATTATTGTACATTGTCTTCTGGAGTTTTGGAGGGACTTGTGGATTGGCGATGCGTTCTTGATCCTTGGGTTGGACTTTATTTGAGAATATATCTACTTTCAAAATCTCATAAGAATATCACTTCTATACTTGTTAAGCGGATACCTAGGACTCAATTTGATATAGAGCGGCTTTTGGCTATACCTCTTTGGAGGCACAGTGTTCAATCTACCTAATGTACGTAGATCCTATTCAGCTGTTTTAGATTTACATGCAGTCTTCCAATGCTAGTCTTCTCTTATAGTCAAACACAAATTCCATATGATGTCAGTCTGAGGATGTCCCTAGCCTCGAGCCTACATTTGACTACAAAGTTCTGTAATTCAAGAGAGCCTCAAAGGGTAAACCGTGTTACATTGAGAAACATCTACCCTAGCTATACCAAAGCCAGCGTCAACGCACCATACTTGATCCATCCCCATCGGCAGCCCAGAGCAACCTCTTACTTTCATGACCATGACGCATAAATAGAAAGACTCGGGGGAACATGAAGTTAAAATAATGGAGATAAAAAAATAAACATTGGGGAAGGCAAAAGGGGGAAAAGAGAAAAACGCCGTATCAGAAACACCACGGAGGTCGTACAAGAGGGGAATTAGCGGATGAAATAGGCAGACCAGCAAAAAGAGAAAGGGAAGACAAGGAGCGAAGAGAGAAGGTTTAGCAAGCAGGATAAGGAAGCCTGGTGGACATTGAGCTCAGACCTGTGGACCACAAGAGCATGCAGAAAGGTGATTGTCAGAGGCAAGCATGGGAGGACGGGCGTTGAAGAGATTCAGAAAAAGGTCTAGTTTCCAATTGTAGGCTGTAAGGCACAAGGTCGCCGGAAAAAATGTTAGGTTATATTGAGAAGATAGTTTGGCTCCTTCGAGCAGGGAGGCTCAGAGACACAAGCCGAAGATGGAGGTCCACGAAGAGTTGATCATTTCTTTGCTCCCTTGACGGATTTCACAACTCGTCGAGCCGCCTTTTTGATATCCTTGCCAAGGCTTCCCTTGGCAGTACTTTTAGCCTTGGGAGTAGGCATCTTGGCCTTGACGGGAGACTTGGCAGGTGCCTTTCTTGTGTAAGGTTTACGAGGAGAAGCCGCGGATCCTTTGGAAGCAGCAGCGAGGATTTGCCGTTTGGTCTCGGCAGACGGACGTTTGAGTTGGGATACCGGCTTCTTGGCAGGAGAAGCCGTGGCCTCTCTCGTGGTCTTCGTAGTCTTCGTAGTCTTCGTAGCCTTGGTATTCTTTGTTGTTCGGGGAGCACGAACGGTGGCCTTGACACGGCGCGTGGTTTTGACAGCCGGTAGCTTGACATTAGTCTTGGACTTGATAGCTGTCGGCGTTTTGCCCTTGGCTGCTGTCTCGGTAGTTTTAGTCGCCCTGGTTGCCTTTTTTCCACGAACGGTGGCTACGGCTTTTTTCACGCCCGCTTTGATAGCCTTTGATGTGACCATCTTGCGTTTCTTGCTCTGGGGAGAAGCTTTGCTCTCAACTTCTTCTGAGACCTTTCGCTTTTTGCCGATAATCTTGGCTGCGGCTGCCTTCTTTGGACTCCCTCCGGCCTTTCGTTTCTCCTCAAGTTCTTTGGCACGTTGCTCTTTTTCCTTCAAGCGTGGACCCAGGAAGCCTCGACAATTCGCTGAGCCACAGCGGCATGCTTGGACATTTTTGTTCGAGTACGGGCTAAGACAAAGTTAGCGCATTTTCAAGTGATCTGCGATGAGTATAGATCTCACTCAAAGTTGTAATCATAGCTCAATTCCTCTCCCGTTGAAACTCCTCGATCGCCCGCGAAAAGTGCCATGCGTGGCTTGCCAGCAACAGTCCATTTTTCCATTCGGCAGTTGGGCTCACATGCATGGTTAACAAAGCGAGCAATAGAGCCGCGTGTAGCATCAATAATCATGTTTTGATCAAAGTACATGAGATAATAGCACTGATTCGATGGAGTTAGTGATTATCAAAGCATCAATGGCTATGAATGGAACGTACGTCGTTAGTCTTGTATACTGTTCTCATCCGCTTCTCGCACTCAAGCTGGGTGATGATCTCGCCGGTATATTCCACAATGATTTGGTTGGGATCGAAGGAACGGTTGCTGCGGACACCATACCCCCGATCCGCTGTCTTAATGACCTCGACACCGATGTTATACTTACCTCCAGCCTTAGTCCGGTGTTTGAGGCCTTCGAAATTTCGGTTCCCGCACTCAGGACCCAGCCTGCAGTTACCGTTATCACACTCATAGAACATATATCGATTCTGGCAGTTCTCATCACAACCAGTATCCTCGGTGCACATACAAGTGGACAGCTCTAGTTTTTTATTTGCTTTCCAAAAGCTTCCGGCATCACCAACAAAAACGTCTGAACTGTCTGTCAGCCCTCTTTCCGCGATGAAAGATGGTTAAACTACTCACTCTTATTAGTCTTGCGCCACTCATCAGGCTTAGGCTGGCCAGGTGGAAGCGGCGAGAAGATGTCGAACGGCAGCTGGTAATCCCGACCATTCTTCAAAAGTCGAGCACCCTTGAACATTGGCATGGGAAGGATAGTGCGGTTTGAGGGACCAGTCCCGGTCTTCTTTGAATTCTTACTCCGACGCTGCTTAGGAGGGGAATCCGAGGGTTCCTGGCCTGTATAGAGTCCATGGGACAACCAAATCTTGCGCCTAGGTCGGGGCGAAGCTGGTACTGATGATTCCTCTGGCGCAGGTGTATCCTGATCTTGGAGTTTAGACAGATCGCTCTCAGAAACTCGACGCTTCTTCAATGCAGGCTGATTGGTGGAGCCGTCCGTTTCTTCCTTTGCAGGAGGAACATTCCGAGGGCGAAGACTAGCACGCCGACCAAGATCCTTGTCTACCGAGCCTCTTGTGCGCTTTCCCAATATACTGCTGGCCCGGTCAACCAGATCTGAGGCCTTGTTAACCAAACTGAAACGACCTGATCGTCGTAGAGATGTGCGAGAAGCGGCTTGGGATTGGGCCGGGGTAACCGTGGCTGTTGGTTTATCTTCGCCCAATGCCTTTTCCACACGCTTTCGTAGTGACCGGTGCTGTTGTGGTGTATTCATATCCTCTGATTGCAACTCCTGTGAAGATTTCGAGACCGGGGTATCGGGAACTGTGGCGTCGTCGGCCAGAATATTGTCGCCGGCTGGAGTATCGCTCCACAAAGAAGATTCCATCACTGCAATGCTATGGCGGAGCGACGAGTGTGATCGTTTTGCTTTAGCGAGGCTATCAACGTAGGCTTCGCTAGAAGAGGCCGTAGGTTCCTCCTTCTCGGGCGTTTCGTTCAGTGGCTCGCCTAGCCGCAACGATGCGCGCGCGACTCGCGTTGACCTTCGCCGTCCTGCGGGCTTTTCGTCGGTCAACGCGTTCTCGTTGTTGCTTGAGGTCTCGGAGCGACTGTTTTCCGGCGTCAAAAGTTGTTCTGGTACATCGAGGCACATGGTGTCATCAGCGGGCTCATGAACATGAGCATCGGGAGCGGCGGACGCGACTGATCGGGACTTTCGTGGCGCCATTTTCGAGAGAATGAGAATACAAGAAGGACAATCCCAACTGGAACTGCCTTTCTCCGAGAACGTAGAGTAGCTGGCGCGTGCAGTCGTACTGAGATGGGGAAATATCAGGGGAAGGTGCCGGATCGAAGAAGATCAGCTTCCCGCGCTTCTTATCAAATTAGGGCGAGGTCTGACGCGTGCAACAACACTTTCCAACACTCCAATCGAAGAATTTCTAGATCGAATTACGAAAGTAATACCGCAATAGTAAGAATGAAAATGCAAGGGAGAAGGTAACGGTAAGCCTTGTCAGGGCTGACAAAGTCAGATCTCGTGCCTAGGTGGAATGCCGAAATCCCTCACTCTGGCCCCCGCAGCATCAGAGGTTCTACGCATGAGATGGAGATACGATGGGGATTTATTCTATGACATATATAACATGTCAATTGTTTGAACAAAGAATATATAGTTCCGATGGGAAACGGAAGAAGAGGAAGGCGGTTTCTGAGTAGGGCTGCCCATTCCCAGATAAGTCACACAAGTAACAAGATATAACAGGGTAAGAAATTGACCATGACAGATCAGTAGAAAGACAAAACAATGTCTGTAGTATGACAAATCAAAATAGAGAGGCTGACAAGAAGGGTATGGGTAATATAAAGATTAGAAAAATGGTAGATGGCGAAGAAGCCCGGTGAGAACGGGGAATTGGCGAGAGAAAGAAAAGAGAGAATCATGAATATCATCTTCACAGGTCGTAGCCGCCGAAACTAGGCCGACAGGCAAAAGAATGACTTTTGATGTGGTCTAGCCTTGTTGGGGACCAACGTGTTGCATTTCAATATCTTGGGACTCGACATCTGGAACGTGATACTTACGCTTCTGGGTGTCAAAGCGTTGATCACCGTCTTCGTACCGCTGCTTGAGTTGCATGTAGGTAGGAGGCCGAGGACGCCCGAGAACTGAAATCCAATTCTTCAGGATGTTTCCTTGGGTGAAAGGTCGATGTCGGTCAGCCTTGGCAAACTTGTGCGAGTTGAGATATTCCCTTGTGGTTTCACCACGGCCGACGAGGAAAAGATGGTATGCCCAAAGCGATGTAGGATAAGGTACCGCAACCAGACCATAGATCACCATGGCCCAGGGAACTCTCCATTTGGAGATTGCAGCTCCGAATGAGATGTTCTCCCGAGACATGTAAACTAAGATATGGGCGAGACTAGCACCAATCAAAAAGAGGGCCAAGAGAGTGCAAGAGCTGACGAAAGTAAAGAAATAGCGATAGTTCCGGCGACCAACACAGTTGTTAAGCCACACACAGTGGTGATCAAGGGTTTCGACGCAATTATTGCACACACGGCAGTGGTAGCAGCGAGGAGGACGCCAGATGTTACAGGTCTTGCAGTATTTCACGGGCACGTCCATCGCAGCGACATCGGAGGTAGCAAGCTTGACCATGACCCAATCATTTGTGGGAGGACCAAGCGCCAGAGGATCGCTCGAAGAATCTGGATGAGGCATAGGATGCACATTCCGGGGCATAATCTGAGAGGTTCATGTTAGCAGCCACAGAACTCAGCCAAAACAAGTCACTTACTCCAGGATCCACGACGGACGCATGCACAAAAGATGAGAAACACACGTAGAAAATATAGGCAAATACGATGGGAATGGCAGGAGAAATATTGTGCCACAGCCAAGGAGCCCTAGATCAACAGAAGTTAGTCACGGACCTTGTTGGCCATTTTAGATGGGTTCACATACGAAAAACCAAAGAACAAGGCCGATGGTACGACGACCAAAAGACCCGTGGCAATGTTGACAGGCTTGTCTCGCGAGTTTTGGAATCGTCCACCGCCGCAGAAGATTGTGTTTCCAAGGAAATATTCATAATTTTTGCCCAGGTTCGTTTCTGGTAGCTGGGGCTTCTTCACATCAAGGGGGCCCGGCGAGGACCCAGCGGAGGAAAGATGTTCATGGCCTTGATTACCCCGGCCATCATTGTGCCCTGCACCACGGTTTTGTAATGACAGGAATGACAACGGCGACTTTGGTGGTACATCTTGCCCGGCAGGTCCAGTATAGTTGGCGCCCAGGTTGAGACGCTGAGGCTTCTCCTTCTGATCTCGATCTCGCAGGAGCCTAACGCTTTCGCCTAGACTCCTGATGGTTGTGTTACCAGTGGGGCTGGCATTTGAGGTATTGCGGTCTGGAATGATGGGGTCTGTGAACTCTGTTCCTCGAGATGGCGGGGCTTCCATATCAGTCGGAGGGAGAGATCCTTGCTGAACCGTACTGTTAGATACCAAGCTTGTCCGGTTGTGGCTCCCTTGTTCTGGCCAGTCGTCGGTGGATGAAACAGTCCCTTTAGTCAGAGGCCGTGTTCCTCGGTGCGCCTGCAACCGTTGCGAGCTCATGGGCCGGAAAAATCCTTGTGCCGTCAGGGACGGGATATGTGATTTGCTGAGGCGACTTCCCGAGCTACCAGGCCTGCTGGTCACCTGGCTAGACGCATTGATGGAGTTCCGTGTTGGAGGCGGGGCACGTCTGGAGATAGAGGATCGCGACTGGTGCGGAGCGGGATGTGACGTATAAGACGGTGTTCGTTCTCCATCTTCATCCGTCACTCGGGATGAAATCCCCCCCACGGAGGGAGGGCGAGGAATCCCTAGTACGTGTTGTGGCGCCGATCTTGTAGCGGCGGAGTCTGAATGCTCTGCGGAGTTCGCCATGGCTAAGGAAGGTGTAGATGTCAAAAATTGGCTAGATAGCGATGCGCGCTATCATATTGTATGCCTGATTGGCAATGGCGAAGGAGTGGCAGCGAATCGCGGTGAGTTCAGGCAGCAGATATGGAAGGGATACGGTGAGCGGCGATTCGAGACAGAATAGAAATGAGCGACAATGAATTCGAGTGAATATCTAACGAGCGAAAGTGAATCGAAGGATCAATCAAGGGTCCTATAAGCTCATTAATTTCCAATCCCAGCGTCGGGCTCCGACAAACGCGCCGCAAAGCCGGGGCCAATATCAAAAGCCCCCTTGATGGAGAAAACCGGAACAACACACCTCTGGTGTTGAACAGCAATCACGAAGCCAACAAATCGTAAAAGCCAATTACATCACAGACACAAACCCCGGAAAGATCGTATATGCGTCAGCAAGTCGGATATTCGAACCGCAGAATCTCAACCAACTGGAAGCTCGAAAGTCGCGACCCAGAATTGCTTGAACCGGTGCTGACTCAGCGTCACCTGATATGCCGGCAACATCATTCGATGTTCATGATTCTCTCCCACTACCCCGTCTCCAGTTCTCCGCCCACGAAACTCCCTTTCAAAGCACGCACAAATTGCTGCAACCATGTCCTCAATTGCTGCACTGGCTACCCGCCGGGCTCTGACCCGCCAGTCCCTTCTCCGCGCTCCCCCGCGCCGCTTCGCCTCTTCCAAGGTTGAGGACGCCAGCCTCGAGAACGCCCCCAAGCGTGACCCCGAGCTCTACGTACGGATCTCACGCAGCCATTGAACCATACCGAAACTCTCATTCTAAAACAATGTAATTTAGGTCCTCCTCGGTGTCATGTCTGGTGCTTTCCTGATTGCCGGCTGGTGAGCATCCCTCCCGAAATTACCCTACAACGCCTCGTGCCCAAACAATTCGCCCCATTGGTGTCATTGTGACGCACCAGCACTTCGTCGCAATGTTGACTGATCGGACTTCCAATATCAATGATCAATGGCGCACACATTCAAACCCACATCAAGCACTGCGATCACTAACACGTTCGGTTTCGCGATAATTTAGGTACTTCGGCCGCAAGCCCACTTCCGTCACCTCTGAGAGCAACGTCCGCATTGGCGAGAGTGCCATGCCCTGGGAGGGCAAGACCGAGGATGGCAAGGTCTACAAGTACCAGTACCACCCCCACGGTGACAAGAACCAGCCCCTCCGTGCTGCTCCCAGCGCCATGAACACCGTCATCGTTCCCAACGTTACCCTGCCCGAGGTATGAAACCACTTTGCTCCTTTAGTTCATCTCAAATGTTCGGTCGCGCAAGAGTTTGGTCGAGAGTACCATGCGCGATTATTTTGGGTGTATTGACAGAATGCTGACACTAGCTCCTCTTTGATAGGACCTCCACGAGAAGTTCAACAAGCTCGGCAAGGAGGAGTGGGACTACTAGATGGCTATTGATTAGCCATATGAATTGCCTTAAGAAGTTGAATGAAGCGAATTGCCGTTTCTTGCGGCCAACTGCTGTATACTAAGACTGCTAAGACTGGAGAGAGAAGAGGGCTGCGTGGAACTTGTGCCATTTGGATAGCAAGAGAATTGTGCATAGTATCCGTATTCAGATCAGAGTCAATTGGGAATCGGTCTCTTTCTTGCGCTACATGTGTCCCGCTTTGTGAGTGCGTAAAGCCTGTAATCTCGACATCCTTGAGGTCCATCTACTTCAGAAACACGTCGCATAAAGCTGAAAGCACCAAGTCTCTGCTTGCGTAGAATGTACAATCAAAATTTGTAAAAATCAGTGTCGATTAGGCTGAACACTAAAGGAAGAGCTAACGATAGAGAAACGAACAACTACTTTATGGAGTCTCATTATACATGGAGGAATCTCCCCTTCTTACACAATAGGCTTTCACACAACCACTATCTAGTGGCCTCATTACCCTCGCTAGCAGGCTTGGCCTCCTCCATGGAACTCGGTTGCTCGACGGAGCGCTCGATGCTCTCAGCCACAGATGCAGGGCTCTCGGGGGGAACAGAGTCCTCGGGCGCACTGCCCGTCTCGGGGTTCTGGCCCTGCACATCCGGGTGCGGGGGCGCAAGCTGTCCGTCGACGATGGGGACATCGTGGGCATTTGGCATGGGTGGACCAGGCTCATAGCGAGTCTCAAATTTAACTTTACCTTCCGCTCGGAGCTTGGCAACTAGTTCCTCATCAAGAACTTTGCCGTTCTGGTCACGGTACTCAACACGAGCCATGGAGCCTTTGAGCTTGGGCGCGGTGACAGATGCCGGGTCTGAGGCCTGAGGGGCTTCATCTGCAGGCTCAGGAGCAGGCTCCTGGGCCTGAGCTGGTGGTGGGGGAGGGGGAGGAGGGGGAGGAGGTGCCTGTGCTGCTGTTGTAGGGGCAGCCACGGGAGGCACGTTCGGAACATATTGAGTGATGTACTGACTCAACTAGTGGCGTTCAAATGTCCATGTTAGTCATGGTCTCGTCGATTCGTTTAGTAACCTCGTCGGGGAGGTTGCCATTTCGGAACACTTACGTCGGTATGGAAGGTGCTGCAGTCGAAATCCCAGGATTTTAGTAGCTTCACCTGGTTGCAGGCGTCCCGAGTCCAGGGGTTGCCATAAACAAGTGGGGCGTAGATGGTGAAAACCACAACACTGAGACCCAAGAAAATCGCCATCAGGGCCTTACCGATCACAGGCTTCGACGCAAGCCCCAGGCTTTTAATGCGGTTTGTGAGGAAGTCAAGTTCTTGGCAGAGGACCATGATGGCAAAGTAAAGAGCTGGAAGATAGTGGTGCAAGAAAAGCTGACGGGCCATAAGATAGAATGGGAAGTAATGGAAGAACCAGCCCAGAACGCTGGTGCCAACCTCATAATCAAAGCGCTTGAAAGAAACGTGGTTATAGTCACCACAGCTGCGTTGCCAGCGAATGACCGAGAGAGCCTTGAAAGCGAAGTAAATACCAATAGCCAGGGTGGTTGACCACCAAATAAGCGGATTTCCGAGAAGGTAGATCTGGCGGTTATCTTTGCCCCAGAAGTTGATGCCGCGGAGAAGTGTGGGCCAGGAGGGAGGGCGAGAGTCCCAGGCGTGGGACTCAACCAAGCCCGCGTTTGTAGTCCACATAACCTTCTGCAACTCCCAGAATTTACCCAGGAAGCCAGGATTCCGGTAGTTAACTTTTTCGGCGTCAGGGGCCATTGCAGGATGCTGGTTAGATTCGATGTACCAGACACTGTTAGGAAGAGTACCACCCTTTGCGCAGGTAACTTCTTGCTGCTCCCATCCCCAGTCTGGAAGCTTGACCTTGTGGGAGAAGAGAACACAGCCGGTCATAACGTGCACCAGCCTGAATTTGGACTGGATAGTTCGCAGGCGCTTCTGGGACTCTGGGGTCTCGGACATGGATTTAACAATCTCAACCTTGAACAAATCGTTGGCATCACCGGGGAAGCCCTCATATCCATAGGCCGAAACTTCATATTGCCAGTCAGCCTCAGTGACGGGAGGGCGCTCATCGTGCGAGTGAATTCTTCGGTGAGTAATTGCATGGTACAGTTTGATAATTGCACCGTCCTCAATGAAACCTTCGGGGGCAGTCATGTTGTCCCAAGCGTATGGGCCCTCAACCACGCCGTACGACCCAAGCGGCTGAGTTGTGTTCTCCAGCAAGAACAGGTTGTTCTCATCTTTGTGGGGATAGAGAGTGATTTGCTGCTGCTTGCTACCAGTGGGATACATGTGAGGATGAGAGTGCAGATAGCCGCCCTGGGTATTCAGGTGGCGAATGCTGACTCGGGATCCGAAGGAGACATCTGCGGGAACATCTTGCATAGACTTTGAGTTCAAAGTTGCCTGGAACTCAGATGACATGAAGCCGTCGCCTTCTCCGGGATTGACCAAGCACATAAAGTGAATAGCAAACATGGCAAGGTAGAAACCCAGAGGGATGACAATCAGACAGAATACCCGGGAGAAGAAATGCTTAAACCACAAGCGCTGTGTTCATTCACCTATTAGCCCAGCTTACACATTGATCTGCGGTTGAAGATACATACCGGTGTGACAGTTTTAGCATCGCCCAACAACACCCACAATTGGAGGGCTGTGAGGGATCCAACCCAAGCCATAGTGAAGAGACCAACCCACTTCACGCTTAGGGTCGCACCTAGAGAAAGACCAGTACACACCAGCCAGAACCACCACGGACCGCCGAAGGCGTGCGCCGATCCCAATTCTTGCTGGTTGGTGAAGCAGCTGAATGACAAAGCTGTAAGAGCGGTAAAGAAAATTAATGGGGAGTCAAGCAGAATCAGACGGGACTGGGTGACCAAAGCATTGTCGAAGATAACAAGACCCGCGCCGAAGACCGAAGTCGAAGTTCGGCATCCAGTAGCTTTGAGAGTCAGGAACATCAATGGAACAGTCAAGACACCCATGATGGCCGGTAGCATGCGCATCGCGACATATGGAACACCGGGCTCCAAATAGTCCTTGCCAATATCCTTGAAGTCAAAGTTTCCATCGAAACCAGCCAGCCAGCCAGCCAGTGTAAGCAGCAGTTTAGCCAGCGGGGGATGCACATCCATGAAGAATTTTCCTTTAATGTACTTCGAGGCAAATCCACCAAAGCTGTTGTTCAAGCACAAATAATTAGTTTCTGTCTATCGACATCTGGATCGATAACGCAAGGTTGGTGGGGGAAACATACTGGACTTCATCGAAGACTACGCTGGTGGGCTGGTAGATTCTGAATAGACGCACAGCCGCAGCTATCAAAGTCACCAGCACAACAAGCTTATAGTCCGACCCAGGAAGTTTGAAAATATCGTTGTTCTTCACTCCATCCGAGGCATATGTCTTCGGCGCCGCCAAGGGCTTGCGGTTCTTAGGTTTGGGCGAGCGACTGGGCGAGCGCCTACCGCGACTCTGTGGCCGTACAGCCAGTGTGTCTTTCGACTGCTGGCCCATATTGTGTTTTGATTGTTCGATGCAGATGCAAGACGACGTCAGCGATTCAGGAGGTCGGCGCAATGATCGAAATGTCGACGAGGAAGATAGGAGAATTGCGAGTAGTCGAGTTATAATTTGATCGTTAAAAGAGATGTTTATCAATTTTCAATGGACGAATGGACGCTGTCGAAATCTGCTTCCAATCTCGAGCTATTGACCGTCCAATGGCTTCAGGCACCACACCGATTAATGACCGTGTAAAAGTGAGGGGAAAAGCCCCATGACAGGGAAGAAACACGGATCTATGAAAAAGAGTAGTTTAAGGGAGAGTAAGAAATGAAAAAAGGAAGCCGAGAAACAAAAATCGAGGAGAACACAGATGGACGAAAGCGTGCAATTCCGCCTTGAGGCCAGATCGACGGCGGGTGTGGAGGACAACGTGAGCGGCCCCTTAGTTTCGTAGAACCCCCGGTATGGTAACAGGCTTTACTAGTGGGTTTTCAGGTACAATAGAAATTTTGATCCCTAAAGATCAGGGCATTTGAAGATTGATTGACTATGTAAAAAAAACAAGAAAAGTAAACAATCTCGAGGTCTTCTTCCGAAATGCATGTCAGTGGAGAAAAGCAATCGAACTGCGCTGCGAGAAAATTGGCCGCGCACGGAATATACCAGCCACAAACACTGCGCCACAGATACCGAGCCGTTTCGTCCCACCTTACAGCCATAATGTGGCTAGTGTATATGTGGCTGGTGGAGCTAGTCAGCAAGTCCGTGATCCATCCATCGTCCTAAGTTCAACCAAGACCTCTCTATCTCGTCACATTCCCAACAACCAGTATGGAGCCTTCAAAGGGAGACACACCTCGGCCGGAGGATTCTATTAAGGCCCCCGAGGGCATGGTAGTCCCTCCTAAAGATATTCGAGGAATTGTCGAGAAGTCCGCAGGGTTCGTCGTTCGCAACGGACCGAACTTTGAAGAGCGTGTCCGCCAGAAGGAGAAGAACAACTACAAATTCTCTTTCCTGACCCAAGGAGACCCCTATTGGCCCTATTATGAATGGCGCCGTTCCGAAATCGCAGCCGGCCGTGGATCAGCAGTGGCAGCAGGCCGAGCTGGCGAGACAGTCGCCGCCGAACCCGAAAAGCCCAAGGGACCACCCGAACCGTCTGCATTCCATTTCTCGGCGCGCATGCCTATCATCAACGCACAGGATTTAGACGTTGTCAAACTCACAGCCTTGTTTGTCGCCAAGCGGGGGAAGTCGTTCATGACTGCGCTGGCGCAGCGCGAGGCGAGAAATTTCCAGTTCGACTTCCTACGACCTCAGCATAGTCTTTATCAATTCTTTACGCGCTTGGTAGATCAATACACTATCTTGTTCCGCGCCGAGGGGATCGACGACGCGACTACAGCCGAGAAACGAATCGCTGAATTGGAAAAAAATGCACAGAACAAGTTCCACGTCATGGAGCGCGCCAAGCAGCGTGCAGAATGGGTGAAATACCAACAACAGCAGAAGCAAGAAAAGGAGGAGCAGAGCGAACAGGAACGAATCGAATACGCACAGATCGACTGGCATGACTTCGTCGTGGTCGAAACCGTCGAGTTCACCGAGCACGACGACCACGCAGAATTGCCACCTCCAACATCCGCCAACGACCTACAGTCTGCCTCTCTCGAGCAAAGAGCAGCACTCTCTCTTAATACACGACGCATCGAGGAAGCGATGCCTACAGACCTCGACGCACCCACCTACTACAACGCCTACCCAGTCCAACCCGCACCCATGCACGCTCCCCCACCTCCCATCTCGCCCTACCAAGCAACCCCCTTCCCCCCACCGGGCCAATACACCAACCCCGAAGAAGAGCAGCGCATCCGCGAGCGGACCCAAGCGCGCGAACAAGCCGCCGTCGCCCAAGCAGCCGCCCAGGCCATCCCAGGCCAACAGCCAATGCGCATCCGCTCCGACTACGTCCCCCGAGCCCAAGCCCGCCGCCAACAAGCCCAGATGGCAATCTGCCCATATTGCAACCAAAAAGTGCCCTCCGCCGAGCTGGACGAGCACATCCGGATCGAGCTCTTGGACCCGCGCTGGAAAGAGCAGCGCGCGAAAGCCGAATCCCGCAGCGCCACGACCAACCTGTCCACCGTCGACGTCGTCAACAACCTCAAGCGTCTGGCAAGTCAACGCAGCGACGTCTTCGACCCCTCCCCCGTCGATCCGGAGGAGGATGCTCGTCGCAAGCGCATGGCTATGGCTGGTGGTGGACCGGATGCCATGACCGGACCGCAAAATCCCAATGCTGGCCCGCCTGGCGTGAATAACCCTAATCCCCAGAGTATGAATATCGAAGACCAACTCCGACATATCCAACAACTTGCGAAGAGGTGATATCTCCTAGCCAAGTTCTCAGACGGGTAGGATGTTTCCAAATTCAAGGTTGAGGCTTTCGCGGGGGTTTTCTTTATTTCGAAAATATCTTTTTTTTTCCAACCATTATTGGAGTTTAGGAGGGACGATCTCTGGATGATGTGATTTTTCTTATGTTTGTGTACAATAGCCCTCTTTCACTCTAGCCTCATGAAACATCTTGTCCGGTCTATGCTTTTTCTTCTCTGCTCCCACTTAGTGTAAATCGTACCGCTTGGAATAATGAAGCTAGGTATCTGAACATAGGAACGCGGTAAAAATGCCTTTTCTAGATCTTCTACGGGATCGATGACGTCGGAGACAGATTATCTATGTATGCAATTTGTTTTAAATTCATCTATCATTTATGTCCATGACCCCCACCAATAGGACCCGAGGAGCATAGCACCACGAGTCCAAAGAAATGAAACGAAACGAAAAAGAACAGAACAAGCCATGAATGCCACGCCGGGCCCAGATGTGCGCGAACCGTGGAAAACAAGACACATTATTATGTATGCGAGGTCAGAAGCAAAGGGTAATAATAATACAAGAAGGCTATGGTGCAGAAGTGTAGAAAGGGATACCCGAGAAACCAGAACCAATGAGGACATTCGGTGTGTAGCGAAGTGGGTGATTAAAGGTAGAGGTAGAGGCGGAAGCAGAAGCAATGCTTCCAAAAGGGAAGTCTTCACCCTGAAAAGAAATATAAAGGAATTAGGGTGAAGAATGCAATGCCAAAAGGTGGGGGAAGACATTAGGCGGATCATGATATGCTGGGTAAACCGTGTAGTCGTCTCACTCGTGTTGATCGCTTGTGATCAGCCGAGGTCAAGAGGTGCTCAAGCCATTGGGCTTGGCAGCGTCTGTGTCTGTCTCTCGACTTTGAGCGACTAAGGGCTCGTTGGAGACAGACTCTGTGGTATCGATTTCCACTACAGCGCTAGCTTCTTCGTAGATGCTCGCTGCTGAATCGACAGAGATACGTTTGCGCTCCGAATCAGTCAGGGACACAGCGTCATCCCCGTCATAGATGGAGCTTTGAGGGCGGGGAACATCAGCATGGAATTCCATGGTTGGTGTTTCAGGTACAAGCTGATCCGCTGCTGACGGTACTTTGTCCGCCCTCGGCTCGAGGTAAATCGCATCAACAGGTCGGAGGAGGTTGGGATCTTGGTCATCAGCAGGGCTAACATTAGACTCTGTGATCGTTTCTGGTGCGGGGGAGGGGTTGGATAAGGGCACGATGCCTCCACCAATCCGAGACCAGAACATCCTCTCTCTGAGGCGGATAGTCTCGTCCCAGATTTCCTTTTCTTCTTCGGTGTCGCCAGCTCGAAGATGTCCGTCAAGAATCAGCCGCAGGTAGCCAGTAAATTCACAGCACGAGCGCACTCGTTCCAAACAGAGAAGGCAGAGTGAGTACCGCTGAGCTGTCTCACTGTCTGACGTCCGGAAACGATGGGTTCTCTCATTAAGCGTGCCAGGTCTGCGTTCACCGCAGACAGAGCAGGGGAACTCGAATCTCTTGGATGAAGGAGGCATCGGCTCCACGACAAGACTCCCTTCGCAAATTGCATTGAGGACAGTACGCCGGGTCAGCCATGAGATACCCGGTGCAAGATCAAGTCTCAAGGTAGGTTCGATGTCCTCCATGAGAACTCTTTTGTAGAAACGACTCTCCTTCAAGGAGAGATGCGATCCCGTTGCGGAGGATACGCTTCCATTGGGCGAATTAGCAAGGCCCTTGGTAGGTGATGAGGTCGTGGACGAAGATCCCCCACTGGCAAAGCTCGCCAGACTCATCACGTTCAGGCCTCCATAGGACCCACTCGCGGCGCGGCTAGGAGGTTTGGAGCTGCGAGAAAGGACCAACAAATCACGGAAATCCTCGTAAGCCTGCAAATCCGTCCGGGATATCATGCGGAGAAGCTGTGGGAAGTTACATGAAGGGCCTGGGATGAATTCCTCCACCTTGTCGATCGATACAGCAACTGGCTCCAGCTCAACTTCTTCCATGCCAGCCGCTTGCCCGTGTGGGGGCCGAACCGGGGACGGTGGAGCGGTGGAACGGGCTTCAACGTCATCTTTTTGGATGTTCATCCCTTGCATGACGGATTTCAGCTCAGCAAGCTGATCTTGGTGGGACGCCAAGAGCAATTCCGTGTCTTTCACTTGTGCACGTAACTGCTCGTTCTTCTTCTCCACCGCCTCGCGTTCGATCTTAGCCGCAGCGACCATCTGAGCCTGTGTTAGAATTGCGTTGAACGTACAGTATAGAAGAAATCACGAACCTTATTGGCTTCCTCGAAAAGAGCCGCTGTCAGAGTTTCTAGTTCCTGCTCAATAGTCTTTTTGCCTTTTTCAACGGCAGCACGCTGGGTGGTCTCTTCCGTGAGTGCCTCTCGTAATTGCGAAATCTCACGGTCGGAGTCCAATTTCCTGATATAGACTTGCGTCTCGATGTCTCGGCGATATTTTTCATTCTGGAACTCAAGGGCCTGGATCTTGCCTTGAGCGAGTTCCAGCTCCTGGCGGGTAGCCACCAAGCTATCGTCGAGATTCGTTTGGTTATTGATAGCCTGTATTAACTTCACCGACAGTGCCGCGACCTCGTTGCTCAGATCGGGGTGGTGAGACGGTGACGTTGAACGTGGAACCTCCGACTCGACGGCTAAGCGCGGATCCTGCAAGGTGCTGAAGCTGCTCTCCTCGAAGCTGGTGGAATGACGCTTGGCATTGGAAGCCGCAATTTCCGCGAGATTTGTGGTGGATTTCGCTTTGGTCACAGTTCGGTCGGGAGATAACGATCGGTGCTCTGAGGAAAGCGATCTCTTGTGGGCGTGGCGCGAAATCATGTTGGATGGGGAGAAGAAACTATGATGGGTGGTTTGAAAGGCAATTAAGCTGCCCCACCTAAAAGGTCAATCATCAATCCCATTCCCATCTGGGACCTCTTGATCGTGGATACTTACTCGGCCATGATGGGTGACGTAGAGGGCGTTCGGTGGAGGTAAGTGGATGTAAGGACAGGTTCACAGGGTTAAATAATCGCCAAATCAATATCACGTCTCGAAAGGCCCTGGTATTCAAGTTCTTGTCTTCGCCATTCACTCCGTAGAGACAGGGTTGGGAAATCGAAAGGTCGCGCGTGCGGATAATCTCAAGAGTAGGTACGTAATGGGTTGAAAGTTGGCCGGATCCGGGTTTCAAAGGATTTGCATTCAACGCACGAGACAAACCAACGACGCGCTATAAACTGAGGACAAACAGGCACAGACTGAATCGCCACCAGCAGGACCGATCGGAGATCTCAGCCTGTTGAGGGTGTCGAAGACGTTGGGGGTTGGAGCGCGAGATGCAGGTTGGAACCACGAGGGGCTTAGTCACCCTGAGATGAGCAGAAGTGGACCTGATCAAAAGGATCGGCTGCGCTCGGCACGAACGTGGTGAAGAGTAAGGGAAAGTAGAGAAAAAGCGAAATAGCGAAATAGGGAAAAGACAGACACTCAGAGAAGTGAGGGGAGAAGATTCCCATTGCCACTCGGAGACCGGAGGCCCGATGAAAAGGTATCACTTTTTAGTTTGGAGCTAAGCCCGAATCTCCTCTCCTCTTCAATCTACTTGCAACCTGCCCCTCGCGTGAGGCGCAGCATTGGGTTCTCCTTATATGTGGGGAGCTGGATCGTTTCATCCCTGTTCAATGTTCAATGTTTAAGGGGAGATCGGCTGAAATACCTAGGAACCTAAGGTACAAAGTACCCTTTACGGAGTACTCCGTAAGCGCCCAGATACTGCGGATCCAGGTACCAGGATGGTATCAGTGACCTGCAGAATAACGTGTCCTAATATAGTCCCAGTACTCCGTAGTCATGTATAACATACTTAGCAAAATTATGCGATGGCACCAATCAATGTCATCTACCACATTGCCTCCGTATATTCTCAGATACCTTACGGAGTACACCAATCCAATCCGATCGTTATATACTACTATGTACACTCCATCCCCCTACAGTAAGCATGATGGTATATCCCTTCCACGTGCCATTCCCCCGCGGGGGTTACGGACAGAATTGGCGACCATGTGAGATTGAATGTCTCTGTTCACCATTCCTTGCAATAATTCTAAACATTGATATATTCCCAATGATATCAAATGCTCTTCTGAATCTTCTGACTATTGCGTATACTATTGCTTCCAATCTCTCACTGGGCTAACAAAGTACGATCATCCAAATACCCCGGAATAAGTCCGCCATGGTCGGTATCCCTCTCCGTAGCCTGAGGCGAACCAAAGTGGGGTTCACCCAATTTATCTCGACGCTTCAACATTTGACCACTTGATTCCACGCCCAATCAGCACTGTATTTTGGATATATCCACCATGGCCGACTCAGAACTAGAAGAAGTGAGTCGCACAACCCTCTCCAGGCCAGAAGTCTGCGCCTTTCGACACCCGGTACTAAGAGCGGAAACAGATCAGACGAGCCCGTCTCGCGCAACTCCAACAACAGGGAGGCCGGGGAGGGGGCCAGGATGGTGGTGAACAGGCACAGAGGAGGTGAGTACTCATTTTATATGTGATAACAATGCGCTGGACAGATACTAATGAACGCAAGCAGACAAGCTGAGGGTAGGTCGTTCGATCATACGTTCCACGAAGTTCCCAAGGAGCCACAGAAGTCATACTGTTTGATCAATTTTTAATTCTCTTTGAACCATTGTAGCAGAGCAACGCGCTTCGATATTGATGCAAATTCTCGACCCCGCCGCTGCCGATCGCCTGGGCCGCATCCGCATGGTGAAAGAATCCCGCGCCACGGATATCGAGAACCGTCTCATCATGCTCGCGCAGAGCGGACAGCTCCGACAAAAGGTGACTGAGGAGCAGCTCAAGGAGTTGTTGGGAGCGGTGGCCGAGAACCAGCGCAAAGAGGAGGAGGAGCAAAAGATTGTGATCTCTCGCCGCAAAGGTGGTTGGGATGACGATGATGATCTGTTGGACCTGTAGTCGCATTCGTGATCTCTGATCACTTGTCGCTATGATCTTTTGTTTATTGCATGCGGGTACCTCTTGCTATCCGTGGACCGCTGGGAAAATCTACCCCAGGCGTTACGATCCATTTTTTTTATACTCTTTCGCAGCCGGGCTGAATAGGGATAAGCCTTGCATTTGCGCATCCGTGATATTGTTCACATCTATCCAATAATCATACATATCTCCCAAGATCTAAACCCTTTCTTCGACAGGACAACTCTGGGTTCAGGAAGCCTGCTGTCTCTCTTTCTCCGCCTTCTGCTGCCGCCGAATCATCTTCCGAATATCTCTCAGATCCGGGGGACGCTCAATATTCAGCTCAGCTCGAAGCTCATCCACGTCCTTCTCCAATACCTCCTCCCAATAGACATTGATAAGCTCCTTACTCCTCAGCCCGCTGCGAATAGCCCACGGAAGATGTAACGTAAGGAAGCGCTCTTTTTCCGCAGGCTTCATCCGCACAAAGGCAAACAGACTCAACCCCGTCATGGGCAGGAGTGTATTCAAGAACTCCAGCGCCTTGAGCGCTAACTCGCCCTCGACGAAGATCGGCAGCCCAGTCACGGCGTGGTAGAAGTCATGGCACTCGCGGTAGCGCTGCATGACGTATGCGCATTCTTCATTGTCAATATACTGGACATTATCTCTAGTGTCCGGGGAGACGCCCTCGCGGTCAAGCCATTTGGCGTATGTCCGGCCGACGGAGTTCTCGGGGAGCGTGCGGAGATGGGTCATTTTGAGGGTTTTGGAGGTAATGCGGGGACGATCGCGGAGGATGCGACGTCCCGTTGGATCTGAGAGCATGGCATCGCGCAATCGGTATATGAAGAATGGGGTTGCTGTGGCTTCGCCCAATGCCGCAATGAGATCTATAGAGTAGCGGATTAGATTGGGATCTGCGATCTTGGAACCAATTCCGGTGCAAATGCCGCCCACATACCGGCTCGCCTAGGGTTGATGAGAGATCCGATTGCTGAGCCTAGAGCAAGGGCTCCCCGTTCCACAGTAGTCAATGGGACATGGCCGGGGTAGTTTGGTGGTGGGCGGTTCAGGATCGAAAATGGTCGTAGGGTACTCGCTGAGAGATTTGTGCTGGTAGCCAGGGCTCGGAGCTCAATTGCTCCACGCCTCCCAAGAACAGACATTATGAATCCCAAGGCCAGTAGGATGTGTGCATGGTCTAGGGGAAACCTAGGATCAATGGTGGAAGTGGTATGATCATTATCAGATCGGCAGGGACAGCACCTGTGGCTGCTATGCTTTGCCGTAGTTTGCGATAAGGCTCGTTATCGATAAACATCTTCTGCTCCACATTGTACAGTGGGAAATTCCGACAACCATCTGACGTCCATTGAGATTCATTGGAACTTCTCTGTAGTCAGGCTAAGTTTGCTTGCCTTAGAAACATACTTATCAGCTGGGTCTAGTTCCCTTGGAGGTATGTTCTGACCTACATATATATTTTTGAACATATACCTCATTGCTATATATATACTGACTTGGCGCAGTCACTACAAAATCTGCCAAGCACAAGCCCATTCAAAATGAAGCCAGAATGGTGGCCAGGAGAAGAGCATGAAGCCTTCACTGAATGGGCAATCTTCAATGGTATAGACACCAGCTCGGTAACGCCAGCTAGGTTCCAAGGGCGTGGGCTAGGAATGATGGCGACCCGAAACATCAAAGTATGAGACCTCAAATGCCCAATATAAACCACTGCCTCAATCATACATATATACTCACCGGATCAATCATCAGAAAGGAGAAGCCGTCCTCCGAGTACCAACCCAGTTGATGCTAACGGTGGAAGACATCCCTCCCTCCTTCAAAGCAAACCTCCCAGAAGACATCGCTGTACACGCACTCCTAGCAGCATACCTCACGCACGGCACAACAGAAGAGCTATCAAAACACGAGCTTTGGTGCAGATCATGGCCCAGCCGCAAAGACTTCGAAGATAGCATGCCTATCCTCTGGCCAACCGCTCTAGGAGGGCTGCAATTGCCTGACAGCAAAGAAACATGCGATAAGGAGCAGCAAAATTTCCTTCCCCCTTCGATATCAGGGCACTGGAACAGTCTACAGCCGGGACCGAAGACGAAGAAATATACCTCGGATTATCAGACTATCCTATCGCAGCAGGCTCAGCGAATCCGCAAGGCGTGGACAGATGTTCTTTCCGCATTCCCGGATACTAATTGGGAGACGTTCTCTTATAACTGGCTGATTGTGAATACAAGATGCTTCTATTGGGTTGGTAAGGACCAGGAAGCGCCAGAAGATGCCAATGATGCGATGGGACTGGTACCCTTTGCTGATTATTTCAACCACGCGGATGTTCCTGTATGTTGTTCGTTCTCTGAGTCTCATTTGAATCTAGCATGCTAACGGCTCGGTCAAAATAGCGTGATGTCAAGTATGACGAGCATGAATATGTTTTCCGCGCCACGAGGGATTACGAGGAGGGCGAGGAGGTGTACATGAATTATGGAAGTCATCCGAATGATACTTTACTGGCAGAATGTGAGATGTTCTTGTTACCACCTACTTTTAAACATGCTGACTGGCTTGCCTTCGTTCCATATAGACGGCTTCTTCCTTGATGAGAACGAAGCAGACTCTATTTACCTTGACGATATCGTCTTCCGGGATATAAATACGGCTGGACAACAGGAGGAGTTGTGGTTGAATCAATATTATGGGTATGTGATTTGATATGTTACACGACACGCGGATCTTCCACGCGATATACAAAGTTCCCCATTGACACAGCGCTAGTAACTACCAAGTCACTTCTCATGGTCCCTGTTACCGCACGGAGATCGCCGCATGTCTGAGTTATATGAAGGAGGAGGACTGGCGAAACCATGTCCTCGAGGGCCAGTCAAAGGGCTTAGACGAAAGTCGATCCGAAGCCACTATCAAGAGGTGGATCATGACATATGCCGCAGAGGCAGATGCAAGTATGACCGCACTGCAAAAGGCCATGGAGCTCGACACCACGGTCCAAGAACATCGCCCAAAAGCAGAGATGTTGCTGCGCCGGTGGAAACAGATCAAGGATCTCTGTGAGCGAGCGGCCAAAGCCGTTTCTGTGTAGAAAATTTGCCCAATGAATTTAGAGTATTGCTGAATCTCTTGATCTGCTCTCATATAGGGAGGTGTAACTAGGAACCAGGGAAGAGCAGAATTCAACAGCCCAAAATAGAATAGGTCAGTTAAATGGGAGGCTCGTTGGTAGAGATGATGTTTTCGAAGTCAAGGGGAATTGCGCCAGCTTCTCTGTCCCGAATGGTAGCCGCCTTGGCAGCGATCAGATGCTTGATCATGTAGTTCAGGGCACACTTGATACCCAATTCCTCGCCCCGACGCACAATCCATCCGTTGAAGAACTCAATCTCTGTCAATCTTCTGGCATCGATATCTTGGCGCATTGAACTGCTGTTCTTGCCGGTGTTGTTTGCGATGTTCACAACCAAACGACGTAGGCGTTCTGGCGAGAAACGGTCTTCGATACCTGGAATGCCTTGCAGTTCAGGAAGTGCGCAAATCACGGCAGAGATCTCGAAAAGTAGCAGTCGCATGACACGGGTGAAGCTGAAGGAGTAGAGGAGCTCGCCATTGGTACAGTCTCCCAATGCGGTCAGGGGATTGATGACGCAGTTGACTGCCAGTTTCTCGAGTTGATATTGTAATAAACCAGCTGGTGTATCGGCAACAGCAACCAAGGGTGGAGTGAGAGTTAAGAGGCGCAATAGATATTTTGTTGATGGCGCCCACGTGTAGTCGGATTCTGGCACTGTAGGAGAAAGACTAGAATTCGGTACTGGGCTGAGGATCGTGGACCCAACTCCCAAATGCGAGATTTTGAAAGGATCGTTTCTTCCCAAGCCATGACTAAAGACTGACTGGATATAATGTGGTCGGTTGTTAGGATCCGGGAAGACATTTTTATTGATAGAATCGAGGACGCCCATGCCATTGTGAACGAAACAAATGGTAGTGTCCTTCGTCAACCGATGCTTGATGTCTTTGACAGCAAGTTCTGTATGGTGTGCCTTGGTGCAGATAATTAGACACTCGATTGGACCATCATCTACCAGGCGTTGCGACTCTGAATTGAACGGTGAGGGCCCTTTGTCTACCGAAGGCACCGCATACCACCTGCCTTGTTCATCCACAGTCTCGACATCAAATCCAGTTCTAATATCGTCAAGGCCATGAGTGCTGACAGAAATTTGTCCTCTTTTCCGAGCAAAAGCCTGGTAGAGGTATTCATTGTGCAAGCATATCGTGATGGGTGGCGGCGACCGTCTCGTAGCTAGAGAATGGGCAAAGAAGCAACCTAAATTGCCCATACCGAGGATATGCACCCGTCCTGACAGAGCGGTTTTCGGGTCTGGGTTGGCCTCGCTCAACTCTTCCTTCCATGTTGAAATGAATCGTATATGTGGTGCACCGCAAGACTGGAACCGGGATCGGAAACAAGTCCCAAAGACCTTAGTCTGCATTAAGGTGCGACGTTGGAATGTCGACTGCATTCTGAGTGTAATGGGGGAAAAGCTCCCCCGAGATATGCGATTTGAGGCTCCGAGTAGGTTATTGGCAACTGATGGAGATCGGGCCAATGAGTTTGGATGTATATCGGAAAAGACCACAGTAAGCACCTATAGCCACTGTAGACCTTATATCGGACTTCTTTCTGGAACAATTCAGCGATTGTTGATAACAGAGAGCACTCGGCGATCTCAGTTGCGCAGATGATAATCAGTCCAGAACCCACACCGCCCGCTTTACCGCCCCCTTTACTCCCGCCCTATTTTTTTCTTTGATCAAGCAATTTCTCATCTACACTACAGCATCAACCATGGACCCAACAGATCTGCTACCGCTGCTCGAGCAGCTGGACGACAATGTAGATGATTTGGAGGCTGTCCTGCAGCCCCTTTTGACCAGTTCACTACTCAAAAGCTCGAATAAACTGCCCGTCATGGACAAAGCAAAACTTCATGTGTTGATCACATATGCACTGGAGTCGTTAATATTCTGTATGTCAAATGATTTAATCCAAAGACTTCCAACGCTAATGAGATTTTCCAGCATATTTGCGACTCCATGGGGTTGATGCAAAGCAGCACCCGGTCTTCCGGGAACTGACTCGTGTGAAGCAGTATTTTGAAAAGATCAAGGTCCTGGAGACCGAGCCTGAGGAACGCTCCATGACCCTTGATAAGGCAGCTGCAGGAAGATTTATCAAACACGGCCTTGTAAGTATCAATGCATGAAAAACCTTTGAGACAGCTACTGACCAGGTCTGCACAGGCTGGCAATGATAAGTATGACCTGGAACGGGCGGAAAAGCAAGCCAAGGAGCGAGCCCGCGCTCAGCTCAAAGCCGCTATGCTCGCCCGAAAGAGCATCGAGGCTTCAAAAGCACAGTCCAACAAGGACTCCGACGATGACGACTCTGAAGGAGAAGTGGATTCTGCACCAGCAGACCCCCAGATTGATACCAGCCTGGGTGACAAGACTGAAGAGAGTGATACTAGGGAAAAGCCTAAGGCAGTCAAGAAGTCAAAGAAGGACAGGAGAATGAGCAAGACTGCACGGCTCGAACAGAAGAAGGAGCGACGGCAGAAGAAGGAAGAGGCTCGAAAGGCTAGAAAAGCCCAATGAATGCCTTGAATCCCGAATAGTGAACACTAACCATGAACTGCCTCGCGCCCTCGAATGCCAACGCTGAGCTATCGGGTCGTCTCAAGACACAGCAATGCCCATCCGTCATCATTATCAGAAAGTCTGTCGGCATGACCTGCATCGTCGAATCCAACCATGGCTTCTATGAGCCTCCCCAGCTATGAGCCAACCTTCAGACGGATGTCTCAACCAATATCGAGACCATGATGCGTGGCTCTATGTTGTATGTACTATGTACGAGACTTGGATGTCTCCATGAATCAAGATACCCTTCCGCAATGGAAACTGAGACTACAATATGGCCCGCAAATCCTTTTAGTATCTCGTAGATTTGTCTCATTACTGTTATGCGAATGCGAACGATCTAGTATGACCACACACATCGTAATCGCCGTGGTAATTCCGAGGTCCCGTTCCTGTCTCCGCGCCGGGCAACCGGCACCCTGATGTCCGATCCACGTGACAGCTCTCCGCCAATCAGCGACCGTAAATCTCCAAGGTTTGCATCGGAGTTTGCCTCAGTGGCCGAACTTACTCATCTTCTAGCTTCTTCTTTCTCCACTTGGACTCATACTTATCACAACTTGCATATCCTCACTTCCTCTCTACATCCGTCTAATCTACACACATTCATCAAAATGCCTCGTCAACGCCGTGGTGCCGCCCCTACTCCTGCGCGCAGCGCTCCCACCCGCCCTACCGCCGCTCCTGCTCGGCCCGCGGCTGCTCCTACACAGCAATCGCAGCCTCACTCGACTGCCGCTCACCCCCCACAGGCTCAGGCTCCTCCTGCTCCCGTCCAGCAGAGCGCCGGTCCTGGTCTGTTCGGCCAGATGGCCTCCACCGCTGCGTAAGTTGCAGTCTCGGCTTTGTGTTTTTCGTTCCCCGATAAAATCCGGGGTTAGGATCGACTTTTCCCGAAATTTATGCTAACGGTTTCTCTGATATAGCGGTGTTGCCGTCGGTTCCTCTATCGGCCACGCCATCGGTGGTTTCTTCAGCGGCGGCTCCAGCGCCCCCGCTGAGGCCCAGCCCGCTGCCCCTGTTCAGTCCCAGGCCATGGACAACGGCCTCTACCAGAGCAACGCTTCCCAGGCTTCGTTCGAGAACCCTGCCTGTGAGGTCGATGTCCGCAACTTCCGCAACTGCATGGATGAGAACCAGGGCAACATGAGCATCTGCGGTTGGTACCTTGACCAGCTGGTATGTTTAAACTTGTCCTATTATTTCTCTTCACTTATACTAATGTCCCACAGAAAGCTTGCCAGGCTGCCGCTAAGCCTTACTAAGGGATTGATACCACTTCAACCCTTAGTGGATTTGATTGGAAAGACATATACAGCCATTTTCAGTAATAAGTGATGGGAGTCTTCGGGCTTGAGTGCTCATGGACATCTCTTTATTTGCATAACGATTCCCACATCGCCTCTTTGTACTCTATACCATCTCTCCTCAAAAGGAAAGCAATCTTTGACTACCAAATCAAGAATTGAATGCACGAATTTCAATCAATTTCTCGATTATCTTAACCTCCTGATAGTCATTTTATCGTATACATAATGACGGATAGAAGAGCAGTGGCTTTATGTATTGTAGCTGCTAATTTTACAGTAGGAAAAGTCCAATAATAGCTAGAGTATCATATTACAGCGCGCTGTAAACTGATCGAATCCATGAACGCCATAAAAAAATTATGCAAGAACACCAGAGCAAAACCGGTCGACTCATTTATCCTTGTCGTCCTGGTTCTTTCGTGGCTCAAAGTTCAACTGGCAGATATATGTTAGTAAATCTCGAGCGAGATTGCCTCCCTATGAACCACATACCTGGTTCCCATTGTAAAACTGGCTATCCCCACGTCCATCTTGCTGATCCCTTAATGTCCGAATATTAGGCCCAGTGGTCCTAGGACGCTGGGAACTGCCAGTAGGCGGAGAAGGCGATGAGCTTGTTGTATCGGCTGCTGATGTAGTTGGGCCATATCCAAGGAATGAACCCACAAGACCTGTTGCAGTACTGGCAGCAGACGATGCCAGATTGTAAATAGCAGAGATGCCTCGGACAGGTAAGCTACCCGCTGCCGAGTAAGCCTCCGTGTATGTTGATACAGGAACCATTACTAGATTTGCAGTGGACCCAAGACCCAAGTCTCGGAGAGTTTGCGACTCCTGGGCGACAGAGAGAGTCTCGCTGGGAAGGGGGGTTAAGATATGCTTGAGATTATAGGGTCGATTGTCGCCTTCCATCTTCTGGTCAAGCCAAGGCCGTACATCATTTCGAATGCTCTGGGTGGGTGTGAAGCTGGATCGAACGGAACTTCCATCAAATAGGCGCACCTGTAGCCGGTACTGTGTTGGAGGTCCTCGAGGAACTGCAGGTTTGGGTTCTTGGCGTTCGCTGGGAGTTGCGCTCTTTGCGCTGGTCTTCTCATTGGGTTTCTTAGACCCCATTGGTGCTTTTCCTTTAATGTCTTTATTACCGGCATCTTTGGATGAAGAGGGGCTTTGAGAAGCAGAGCTCGCTGGAAGTACAGGCTCCATAGCTCTTCTTGTTGGCTTTCCAACCAAAGCCTGTTTTTTTATTGTATTTCCACTTGGCTGCTCTGTAGGCTGTGCAGGTTTGCTGGCATGAGATTGCGCCTCAGGCTCGATCTGGGAAGCGACTGGTGCAGGTGCGGGCGGAGAATTAGCTGGAGCTGCAGGAGTATTATTGCTTTGCGGCTGCTGGCCTGGGCTGAGCTGTTCATATTTGAAAGCTGCAACCAATCGACTGCGAAACTCTTCCGTCGAGACTTCTGAGTTGAAGTATTCTTTTAGAGTACCGTCCCTAGAACGAGGCCAGCTGATTAACATCAAATAGGCCACAGAGCAATAGACCGTTGAACGCACTTTATGAGGACAACAGTCGGGAATTTCGAGACTGGGCAGAAAGAGGCCAGGAACGCAGCTTCTTGTGACCCTTCTGTCAATCGCAATACAATTGCTTTGGAATTGAGTGTTTGCGCAACCTTCAGTGAGTTAGATACCGGGAACCAATTAGTTGTGGTGGACAACCGTACCTCATCGTCGCCAAAGTATGCCGTCTCCCATGTAGAGCTCAACTCATCATCATCTATGTGGCCAAATACCGAGATTAGCAACATGCCAGTCAATGCGGGGAGAGCATCACTGACCACGGACAAAGCAGACAACCGCTTTGCTGTCTTTTACAGCAGCAGAAATGCCCTCCTGAAGGGATCCTTGGTAGAAAAGTGTCATGGTCGCTTTCCAGTAAAGACTCAGAATAAACGAGAAGATTGGTGCGGAGAGACAACTATAAGATTGGAGAAGCCTGGGCGGTAACTCCCCGAAATCCCAACTGCCGCTGACATCGCATCTGCTGTTCAGCAATCAACCTCAACTTGAACATCCTCAACCCCGTTGAAATTCCAATTCACGCCTCAGAGTCTTGAGGCACTCGTTGCTCGCATTTCCTTACATTGATAATCGGAACCCGGTTTTACCCTCGCAGTCTCAAACCCGCCAACATGCGGCCGATCTTTTCTGCTTTGCAGAAGACAGCCGCAAGGACCTGGACACAGCCCATTCGCGCTGTCCGAAGCCCTCAGGTTTCGTCGAAAGCGAACATAAATCATGCCAAATTCCGCACACAGCAATTCCGCAATATCTCGCAGTCGCGCTCGTTGGCCAATGGCCTGAATGTGGTTGACCACCCCGCGAGACTCGTTCGGGTTAATAAGAAACATGGACCTGGTCTAATTATTCTGGGTATGTCCATGTCTCACTAGATATTCTATTGGGAGAGAAAAGAAGAATATATGTTCCAGTTGTCGAGAGACTAATCACTAACGTTTTGTTCTACGTATTTATAGCTTTGATTCCTATCATTGCATTCGGCTTGGGGACATGGCAGGTACAGCGCCTGGACTGGAAAACCAAGCTCATGGCCAAATGCGAGGACCGTCTGGTCAAGCCTCCCCTGCCATTGCCTCCGCGAATCGACCCGGATGCCATCTCAGAATTCGACTACCGCCGTGTTTACGCTACCGGCCGTCTCCGCCACGACAAAGAGATGCTTGTTGGACCTCGCATGAACGAAGGCGAGGATGGATTCGTCGTAGTAACCCCCCTTGAGCGGGAAGGCCAAAGCACAGTACTTGTGAACCGAGGTTGGATCTCGCGGAAGTTGAAAGACCAGAAAGACCGGCCTCTCGGCGTGCTTGATGAAGAGGTTGTCATCGAAGGCTTGCTACGAGAACCATGGAAGAAAAACATGTTCACGCCAGACAATAAGCCGGAGGAAGGAAAGTTCTACTTTCCCGATATCAAGCAAATGGCTGAGCTGAGTGGAAGTCAGCCTGTTTGGATTGAGCAGACAATGGGTATGGAAACTGGATTTATTAATTTGCTGATACATGTATGGCTAACATATAACTTCGTTCCCAGTCCCCGACTTGATTGAGCACTATGACCGCGAGGCTAAGGGTATCCCGATTGGCCGCGCCGCGGAGGTCAATTTGAAGAATAACCATTCTCAATACATCTTCACTTGGTAAGTTGGATCTGTCGAAGGTTTTCGGTTGTCCCTGCGTGAGAACATCGCTCATACTCTCTAGGTATGGCCTGTCTTTGGCTACCTCCATTATGTTGTGGATGGTTGTGCGCAAGAACCCCAACGAGGCAATGCGCAGGGTTCGCCAGAACCGAAACTGGTAATCAGTATTGGAATTCCAACACTGCCTTAGCATATTTGATTGGCGTTGAAAGCGTTTCTTTTCATCAAGGATTTCTTTTGTTCTGGACATTCATGGAGGCATGGCCAATCTCATGTCTTGCTGAAGTTCTTTGGGTAAGTGTTTTTGGGCTAAGGAGAACACTGTCGTTGATTTGTTGATATGGCGTTGTCTGGAAAAAGTCAGCAATTACTTGAGTGAGACGCTTGGCTTCCGACCCAACTGACCTTCTCAGCAATGTTGTGACATCGCTTTCGTCGATGGTCTTCCGTCCTGCATGCTTTGAATAGGCCGCCAAATCTTGGCTTGCTTGCTCAAAGTACCATGCGGATGCCTGCTCGATTGCGGCTAGTGTCGCCTTGTTGATCTTTGCCTTTGAGCCAGCTCCCGAACGCGCGAAGCGAGTGGCTAGCTTTTTCACCACGCCTGCAGGCAAGTTTGGGACAGGGATCCCGTGTCGTGAAATCTTCTTTTGCTTGCCCTGAGTTGGAATGGCTTCATCTCGCAATCCACCTCCGACAATGCCAGGGCTCTGGCTAGGGGATACCGCGGGTGCGAGGTCAAGACCGAAACCAAAGTCACCTCCAGCGTCGTCATCATCGTTTGATGGCGCTGGTAGCGGTTCAACACCCGCGGTGGATAGCTCGAAGTCTTCCATATCGTCCATGTCCCCGCCAATGGGGTCTTCGAGAGGAGCAGCCACAGGGGATGGGAAACTGAGGTCAAAATGGAAGCGGCCCAGATCTTCTGTCTCTCCCCTATATGTAAAATTAGCCATGATATGTACCATAGACAACCCGACTCTTGTAAACTTACCCCTTATGAAAATCACCTCCACTCATCATTGTATCATCTGCTTCTTCGTCATCATCGATAATACTAGTATCATCTGCAGCATCACTCTCTAGTCGTGTATCCTCGAAATCGCCACTAATTCGACCCACACCACGACTCATCATTGATAATCGATCACGGTCTCTAATACTTGCGTCTCGAGGGTATTCGACGGATCGATAGGTGATATCCATATCCACATCCTCCTCCGCAAAGGGCAGAGACATCCTCGGGGGTCGCAATTCGGGGCTCGTCTCGTCGCCGTCTTCCTCAGAATCCTGGATTGGCAAAGACAATCGTGGTGGCTCAATTTCCGGTTCATTGTCAAGCTGTTCAAATTCATCAACGGGCTCTGGGGTGGGCTCCCGCTTCTCCTGAGGCGAAGACCGGATTGGTTCAGATACGGGGGCAAGTGCTATTCAAAATTCCGACAACTTAATACATTGATTTCTGTCAAATGGGATATGTTGAGGCTCTTACCTCTACCCAAGTTCCTTAGAATGTCAAATGTAGTCTCCCGCTGTATCCTGCCGCTTCGTCGGCGATCTCGACCAGGAGTATTAGCTGCACGTTGTTGCCGAGCACGAAGACCATATGGTGTTGCTGGTGCACCTGCACCTCGGGCACGCGGTGTGTATCGAGAGGCAGACCGCTGGGTGCCTGGGGTCGCTGCGGTGACAAGTCGGCTTGGAGTAAGCGGATAGCGCGTATGGCCAGGAAGACGTTGGAGCTATATGAATATGGCATGATCAGCAATCTCTCATATATACAAAGAGATCACAAAGAGATAAATAGCACTCACACCAGTCAATGTTGTATCTCCAGATGGAGTGGCAGCCGCAAACGGGGACCGACGGCCACGCGCGTTGGGGGTTGAAGTAGACATGGTGTAAAAGTATTACAGCCAGACCATCCAAGTTATGCCCAGCCACACATGTAGTCACCACAACAATCAGTGTCTAAAGTAACTTGGTTGACGGTGGATCTAAAATGAAGTCGATGTTTGTCTGTCGCGTCTGGAACAACAATTGCGGGCCAGGGCATAATTGGCCCGTCTTATCGATAAGATTGGCTGAATCAGCCGGCTTTTTTTTTGCGCATCGGACTCTTCTCGATGCGACTTGCATTGCCCAATTGAAACTCGAGGTTACTTCAATATTTTCGTTTCCAGTCAATATTGAATCTCCTCACAATGGCCGACACAAACGCCCCCACAGGACTTGCCAACAAGCTCCAGAACAAGCGCAAGAGACAAGCAGACGACGCCGCTCCCAAGGAAGAAAAGCCTGAGGCTGGCACACCTGCAGAGGGATCGAGCAAGAAGAAGCAAAAGAAGAACAAGAACAAGAATAAGAAGAAGCAAGCCGAGCAAGATGGAGACCAGTCAATGCGTAAGGACGGCATCGACGAATCGATTGGAAATATGGACGGCCGGTTGCTGGGCGATTACTTTGCGCAGAAGGCCAAGAGACATGATAAAGAGCTCTCTGCCGTTGAGCTGAGTGATCTTTCAGTTCCTGGTATGTGCGATTCTTAGCTTTCAGCTAGTGAAGGTTGAGGATGCCCAAAGTATTAACTTGTGTATAGATTCCGCATTCCTCGATACCTCTTCCTTCACCTCCCCCAGGAAGCTAGATAAGCTCCCTGAATTCCTCAAGTCGTTCAGCCCTAAAGGAACCGACCTTTCAAAGTCGTCCGAGAAGAACGGCACTCCTCACACACTAGTCATTTCTGGTGCTGCTCTGCGCGCCGCTGATGTTGTACGGTAAGTGGGCGAAATTTGGTCCTATATTCATCGATACTAGCCTGAGACTGACAATTGCTTTTAACAGGGCTCTCCGCTCCTTCCAAACCAAGGAAAGCATTGTCGGCAAGCTGTTCGCAAAGCACATCAAGCTGGAGGAAGCGAAACAGTTCCTTCAGCGTGCCCGGTCTGGTATTGGGGCTGGAACCCCGGCCAGAATCTCTGATTTGATTGAGTCTGGTGAGTTTACTCCCTTGCTGTCTTCATGTAGCGTTTCCCGTGCGGTATACAAATACTGATGATTGATCGTCTAGGAACTCTCAAACTGGATGAACTGGAGCGCATTGTCATCGATGGATCTCACATTGACCAGAAGCAGCGAGGCATTTTCGACATGAAGGATACTCATATGCCACTGTTGAAGCTTCTCACCCGGCCAGAACTGCGTGAGCGCTATGGAGCGTCGAAGAAGAGTGTGAAAATTTTGGTGTTTTAATGTGCCCCGAAGAGGGCTTCTGATGAAGTAAACTGGTAGCTAGTCAATATCCCTTCAACAATTTGAATATACATTAGTTATATAGCGATAGAATTGACTATCAAGGCTTGTAGATCTGCGAACTATAAAAAAAGCCTTATCGGGAAGCATGTTTTCACCGCTTCCGGCCGCGCGGCAAAAATTAAATTTCACTTTTCTCTCCGCCCGATTTTTTTGGAGCTGGAGTCTTGTTGCGCCGCAAACTTTCTCCACCTTATTTTTCACTTTTCCCAAATACTTTTAAGATCTTCTGTTGATCTTGCACAACTTTCTATTCCACCATTGGCACTTCCCATCCCAACATTACCCCCCAACACATATTACAATGGGTGACAAGCGCAAGCTCGTGCAGGATGAGGTGGTTGAGCCCGAGGGCAAGAAGATGAAGAAGGAGAAGAAGGACAAGAAAGAAAAGAAGGAGAAGAAGGAGAAGAAATCACGCGAGGAGTCCGATGTTGTCGTCTCTGCCAAAACTTCCCCGGCACAGGAAGAGGTGAAGGAGAAGAAGGACAAGAAGGACAAGAAGGAAAAGAAGGATAAGAAGGATAAGTCCGAGAAGAAGGACAAGTCTGAGAAGGAGAAGTCCGACAAGAAGGAGAAGAAGGAGAAGAAGCGCAAGGCCGAAGAGGCTGCTGCTAAGACCACCGCTGAACCTGCCGCTCCCTCCGAGGATGCCATGGATGTGGATGTGACTCCCGCCGAGCCAGTGGACGCCGACAAGGAAAAGAAGGACAAGAAGAAGGAGAAGAAGGACAAGAAGAAGCAAAAGAAGGAGCAGACCGAGACCGCAGCTGAGACCAACGAAGAGCCCACCGCCGAGACTGCGGAGGCCGAGCAGTCCCAGAAGGCTGCCCGCTTTATCTGCTTCGTCGGTAAGTACTATGATATATATTGATCGCACCAATTCGAAGGTACAGGATCTAATCAATGGCTCTTCGCATATACAGGAAACCTTCCCTATTCTGCCAACCATGAGTCCTTGACCAAGCACTTCGAGAAGAACCCACCTGCCACAATCCGCGTCGCCACAAAGAAAGAAGACCCCAAGAAGTGCCGCGGCTTTGCCTTCATCGAGTTCGACAACTACGACCGCATGAAGACCTGCCTCAAGTTGTACCACCACTCCATGTTCGACGATAAAAAGTACCCACCCCGACGCATGAACGTCGAGCTGACGTGAGTTATCCACCCAATTGGCGATAATAAATACCGCCTCAAAATCAAAAATCCCAATTGCAATCATATACTAACTTCCACATCCAGCGCCGGCGGCGGCGGCAAGTCCGAGTACCGCAGTGCCAAGATCCAGGCTAAGAACGAGAAGCTCAACGAGGAGCGCCAGCGCCAAGCCAAGGATATCCAGAAGGACAAGAAGAAGTTCGACAAGAAGACTGCTGAGCCTGGTGCCACCGGTGCCAACGCTACTGGCACGGACGGTGCTGCCGATGATGATAAGTGGGCTGGTCTGCACCCTAGCCGTCGCGGCCGTGTTTAAATCGGTACATGCCGTTAGCTCGCTGCTTTTGTTTCAAAGAGTCCCTTCAGTTGATCAGGACAGTGTACAGCAATATGTCCGGAGCATCTGCTGGACATTATGACAGATGCATATTTCCGGGAGCATCAGGGTTGGCCAGATTTGTTTTTTTCTTTCCAAAAGTACCTACTTCATGTCTCTATTGCTTGATTTTGAAGATACCAATCATATTGCTCTTTTCTGTGATTACTCCGGGATCAACCATTTGAAATAACCCTCGATGTAGATTGAATCTACTACATATTGACTGTAGAACATAAATCACAGAGTCCAGAACATTGCACATGATTGCAGACTATGAACAAGAGCCGAAAAGGCCGAAATAGAAACAGACAGGAAATACCCCCAAGGAAAACAGTCAATGGATTTCATCACAAAACAGCACTGAGAGGCCGGCGAATAAAAAAAAAAAGCCTCTTGCAACCCAGACGCCGTATTAACTATATATTATTCATTATAGCATACGAGAAAATGGGAGGCGAGTCAAGCCAAACGTGCTCTACAAGATATTGCATTTGACTGCCTTCCTCCCGGATTTCGTAGTGGGACGGGGGTTGAGCACGGCTCTATTCAATCATTAGCACACGGAACAAATTATGGAGTTCCCGGGGAGGTATGCGAGCGCACCGGATAGCTTCGTCGAACACGCTCTTCAGATTGCGTTGTGTCAGAGCCGAACATTCCAAGTACTTATGTGCGCGAATCTCCTTGGCCACGGCCAGGGCTTGTTCGTAGGAAACGGTCTCCATCTTGCGTGCGCGGAGGGCTTCGACGGTCGCGCGGTCGTCTCTCAGATCGAGCTTGGTGCCAACGAGGATGATGGGGACATTGGGGGCGTGGTGTTCGATTTCAGGGAACCACTAATGGCGGGGAGTTAGTCGCATGGAGAGATAAGAGTCTGGGGGTTGAGGCTAAGACCATACCTTCGCTTTGACGTTATCGAATGAGGGCGGGCTGACGATGGAGAAGCAGATCAAGAAGACATCGGTTTGGGGGTAGGATAGAGGTCTGAGACGATCGTAATCCTCTTGTCCGGCGGTATCCCACAATCCCAGGCTGATCGGCCGGCCGTCAACCATTACACTGGCCGTGTAGTTGTCAAAGCTGTCATGGTATCAACATCTGGCATTTTAGGACTTTCGCAGAGAGGGGCAGTGGGTACGAACACAGTAGGGATATATTCTCCCGGAAAAGCATTTGTTGTGTACGAGATCAGAAGACATGTCTGTCGGGGAATTGGGTGTTAGTGTTGCGAACCCCGGGAGTAGGGATGGGGATACTAACTTTGCCAACTGCACCATCACCGGTCACCACACACTGCAGGTAAGATTGTCAATTAGCCGCGCATGTCTGTGGATCAGTCGATCAGCCCTATGCCCACCTTCAGAGACTGAGTAGCCGGACCCGTCGCCATGTTGCGCGAAATGTAATCAAGTCGAATTCCCACAGGGGCTATTGGAGGGGATGTTGCGGCGATAAGGGGCGGGACCGAAAGACAACGATAAGGTGGAAGGACACAATGGCAACAAGGGTATCTGAAGGGTATTATTAGCTTGAGCTTCAGGGGGAACCTTTCAAAAAGCAGCTAGGAGGCTGGAGCTAAGGAAAAAGAGGGGGTGGGAAAGGTGTGGAGACAGAAGAAAAGAATAGATTTAGAATAAGACTCACCTCAAAAGGGGGAACAAAAAGGGAAGATGCAGACAGGGAAGAAAGAAAGAAAAAAGAAGACAGAGAAACAGAAAGATGTTGTGAGGGAAAAAAAGAGGGAAGGCGATCGGACTAGTCTCCTAGCCAAGGTCCAACTGTATGTAATATATGAAGTGGAAGAGAGATCGAAACCCTTGGGCCAGTCTCCACTTCTAATTTGTGTGTTCTACATATCTACTTCTCTACTCTGTCACTCTATGCTCCATGCTGAGAGGGACGCTGAGAGGGATGCTGAGAATGATAGATGCCTTCTTTGATAGGGTCTGATGTCCCAGACCTCACAGACCTCTTTGGTGGATCACTGCACCAATCGCATGACAATGGAATCACGAGTGACGCCGGGACATATGATGGCGTCTCCTCACTGCCGAATGAATGGGGGAGATGTGAATTGGAAATTGTGCTAATGCATGGTCCATCAACCATCCTATTTATATCGCAAGACATGACATCGGTACCTAACATATGGAGACTCGTTTCCTGGAAAATCCAAACGGCCTACAGTCGCGACACCCCCCGCGAACCCTTCACGAACCCACCGGCCCTGATCTCCGTCTGTTTCGCCAGGAGAGCGGGCAACTTGCTGGCAAAGGTTTGGAAGTAGGGCGATTTCATGTGGGTCTGGATCGCTGACTGGTCCTTATACCTACGTCGATTCTCAAATCAGCTTCTGTTCTGGGAGCCAAGATGCTACGAAGGATCCCGTAGATTGGGCCGAGGCACGGCCTCCCCACGCGGGGGTCTCAGTGATGGAAAGACACCCTAGAGCGAGCATTGATGGACTTACCGCTCGACGACCACGATCTCGTTCTTCTTCTTGAGCTGAAAGGCATAGTAGAGCAGTGTATCGGGTTCATGTTGTTGCACTTCTTGGATAAGGTCGGCCATAAGAGTGGCCACCTAAAGAATGCCATATATTAGCTATTTGGGCGGGGAAAGAGGTCTCCATTCAATAAGAACGGTATGAGTCTAAACCAACCTCCTCAAACTTCTCGGGCTTGGGGAAGAAGACCGCAGTGACGTTAATTTCAGACATGATAGGCTGCTATAGAGTTAGAGAGGCAGTCTTGGAGGTATCAACTATTGACACCCACGGTTATAGTTAGATATATGGACGGATCAGATTGCAATGAGATATGAACAACTCTTGAGACAAGAATCAAAGCATTAAATGGTCCAATCTGTCCATCACTATATGTATGAATGCGGATCAATAATCCACATCGACCTCGGTCCATGGCAAGTGGGGCATGAAGCCCAGATGTTATGACATTGCCCTTTGTATATCATTTACCATATCCTACATGCCTGTTGTACGCCCTCAGGTTGCTATACGCTATGTTGAGATATTGGCTATGAGTTGAGATTTCATTCTCGCTCGTCTGGTTTGTTATACTATAAACCGTTGTTGCAAAACACTATTTATTGGTAGTGTAGGTTTTAAACTGGCACTGTAGATGGTGCAGGGGAGCGTCAACTTTTCAATTTCGAGCATTGATAAGCTATCTCGCCCGTCGATCAATTTGAATGTGATGGTTCCACATATATAACTGTTGTATGTTGTATGTTGTATGTTGTAACTCATTGAGCCCCTCGCCGAGACCTCGGGAATCTGGCTGATTGGAATCACGGGGAAAGATTATATCATTATCTGCCTCAGGCATCTGATGAATCAGCAACCGCCGAGATTCGTCTCGGCATCAAGCTACGGGCAAATCATCGTCTTCAATAACCACGCCAGTTCCCCACCCCCCCCTTCGGCGGACCAATTTCTCCGATTTACGGCACATGGACTCCACGAGCACTCGTTCACGTTTCGTGGGGTTTTATACCGGCTGAACGCAGGTTGATCTTGATGGATTTGGGGTATCGGAACATTCTGGCGCCGGATGGGCCACATTACTCCATCCCCCCGAGCGACTTTCGGTCCCCCACAGTACCCCGGCCACCCCCGGTTATCGATTTCATGCAGAGAAGCTCCGAATCGTGCACGATGGAGAAGACCCCGCCTGTCACGGGCAAGCGCCGAGGTGGCAGCCGGAAAGCCTGTAATGAATGTAAACAGCAAAAGGTGAGCCACACACTTAACGCCGATAATGCAATTTTTGTCCTCCCCCGAGCGCACCGGGGGCGTTTTTCGACAACCGTGCTGATGTCCCCATTCCCGATAGTTGCGATGCGATATCGTGCAAACGCCCGCTGCGGCCTGCTCACGCTGTCGCAGGCTTGGGATAGACTGTAAAGTCGAACAGTCCTTCAAGCGTATTTCTAAGAGAAGGTAAAGCCGTCTTCTTGTTTGTTTTTATTTGTGTGTGTAGCCTTCATATCTTATTGACTTCATTTACAGGCGCAATGCTGAAATGGAAAAGGAGATTGCAGATCTCCGCCGCCGTCTGGGACCTAATTCAGACCAGGAGCAAGGACTAGAGCATCATGAGTCCCATGGGGGTGATGACATGTCGCATTGTTCGGAAGATGTCTTTGCTCGCCGTGACTCGGCCGCAATTGACCGATCACGGCCTGTCTCAGTGCCGGTTGAAACCTCATCTATAGCAACCCCTCTAACCCTGAAAAGGGATGGCTCTATTGTATCCCAGGATGAAGGCCAGTGGAGACTCGAAGATGTTTCTCTATCCAGAGCCCGCGTCATTCGATTATACGAACAGTATGCAGCAATCCGGGGATCCCTTTTTTTATCCGTACATAATTAACATCCGTCCAGATATTTCACATATTACCACCCCTTCTTGCCTCTTTTGAATCCACCCAAGCCCCCAGAGGTTTATTTCAATCGATGCCCCCTCTTAGCGTGGACTATCATCTGCGTTGCCAGTCGCCGGTCTCAATATGAGCCTGGTCTCCTGAGCGCACTTTCCGGACCATTCAGCAGGCTGCTTTGGTCAACTATTACCAGCGTTCCGCAAGATTATCGCGTGGTTAAGGCCTTGTGTGTTCTCTGCACGTGGCCTCTTCCGACTACTAGCCAGCGCACTGATGCCACTTTTATGCTGAGTGGTCTCATGATGCAAATTGCCATGCAGCTTGGACTTCACCGTCCGGTTCAGTCGGAGGAGTTTACAACCTTCCGCATGGAGGTTCAAGGTGAAGCTCTCAAGGATCGACTTCATACTTGGGTGATTTGCAACATCGTGGCACAAAAGTGAGTATTTCATGATACATGTGGGTTGACACATACTGATGAGTGGTTTGATAGTGTTGCAACTGGTTATGGCCAACCAGCAAGCACAATATATGATTGGGCCCTGGAGCCTGCGTCTTTGCGAGATGCCGACTACCGACTGCCCGACGACCTAGCCATTCGGTTGCGTATTGAGAAGTTCTGCGATCGAGTGACCAAGGCCTTGTATAGCAGTAAGCCCGAACCTGCGGAGTTCATGAGCACCGACAAGCTTTTGGTTGTGCAGATCTTGGAAAATGAGCTCCGAGATATGGACGTTGAGTTCGATGGCAAACTTTCCGGTAAGTTCATGGTTCTTTTTCCAACATACCAGCGCTCACACTCGTATCAAGCAATCAACACAATTCATCTCCGTGCAGCAGAGTTGCACTTCCGATACTTTATGTTCTTGGGGCCTAACGCACGAAACGACGACCTGATTAAACTTTACCTCGCAACTACCTCCTTCCTTGGCCGTGTACTAGATCTCGAAACTTCGCCCGGTGAACTGATCGGTCACTCTACCAATTATATACTTCAAATGATTGTATCTGCCGCCTTCGCTCTGATGAAATTGTTGAAGAGTAGCTTTGGTCGGAATCTCGATTTCAACCATGGCAAATTATTGTTCAACGGGGCGATCTCAGCCATCCGCCGCATTAGCGTCATGGATCATGACCGTCCCATCCGTCTAGCCGATATCCTGGCCCAGATGTGGAATGCTACGAGCCTAGAGCCTGCCGAAGAGGATGCTCTTCAGCTTAAAGTCCGCTGCCGGATGAGCATGAGCCATGTCTATGATACAGTTTGGCGTTGGCGTCAGCGGTTCCGCCCCGTGAAAAGCATGGAGGAAATGCAAGGTAGGTCTCATACCAATCCATTGGCCATAACCACCCAGTTGACGATTTCCATAGCTGCTGCCATTGCTGCAAACCAGGATATACTCGGCCCAGCCGGACACTTCACGCGGCAACCGCAGGATAGCTCCCTGGAGGATCCATCCCTGATGATGCCAGCTCAATTTGATGAAGGCGGAGCCTTTTTCAGCGAATCCGGGTTCTCCGAAGTCTTTGATTCCCTCAATTGGGTTTTTGATGGAATTCCCGACTCCTTCGTCGCACCCCCAGTTCTCTAGCTTGACTCCGCGTGCCAATTGCTGTCATATGGCGTTTCTGTACAGATTTCTATATTTGATTCTCAGCGACGATACCAGAATAAAAAGTGTTGTTTTTGTTTCACAAATAATGTACATAGAAATTGAAGCCTGAGGATCCACTTCTGTGGCTGAAGCTATTACGTCGCTCCCCAGGAATCTCCGACCTTCCCCCCTTATAGGTTCGCGCCACTGTTTCAGCCCAAGTGAAACTTCCAAGGCAGGCTGCAGGATTTCATGTTCCTGAACCTCATTTTGATCTCCTAACCGTCTCCCCACTTGTGTAATAATAGAGGTGGCCCGTGTCGCCTTCCCGTTCCCCCCCCTCTTAACCCCCCATCCTTCTCGACCCTCACAAATCAAACCATCTTCATGTCGGATCCAGCTTTACACGAATCTACGGCGCTACCGCTTTCCGATGCGCGACCGCCAAGCGCCGGTCCATCTAGCCATGGGGCAGAGACCCAGCAGACCGAGGTCTCTGACGAGCTAAAGGCTCGTCTGGATAAAGTGATCTACTCTGACGTAAGAGAATACAGGATATTCCGTTGGTGAAAATTGACAGCGAAAAGAAGCTGGTATACTAATGATGATTGCCGCAGATTGGCATAACCACTCTCTTGACTCGATTGAAGCAAAGCGTGGCCTCTGCCAAGGTAAGCAGTCGCAAAACGACCAAGCAACGATCGCAAATGGCTGACAGAGATGAAGGATTTCTCAACATTCCTGAAAAAAAGAGGGGCCCTGGAGGAAGAACACGCTCAGGGGCTGCGAAAACTGTCCCGCGCGATCAATGATGCATCACAACGAGCTGATAACCGACAGGGAACATACAGTTCCAGCTACAAAGACATCCACCGAATCCAAGAGCGGATGGTCGACCATGGTCTCCAATTTGCCGTTTCCCTTCACCAAATGTCCGACGATCTGCACGAGCTGGCCGGCAATATCGAGCGCGGTCGCAAGCAATGGAAACAGACGGGTCTAGCTGCGGAGAAAAGGGCCGGGGACGCGAAATCGCTGGCCGAGAAGGCCAAGATCAAATACGAGTCGTTGGCGGAGCAGTATGAACGTGTCCGCACGGGAGATAAGCAGGGAGGCAAGTTCGGCCTCAAGGGCCACAAGTCCGCGGTGCAACACGAGGAAGAGTTGTTGCGCAAGGTCCAAAATGCGGATAGCGATTATGCGTCCAAGGTGCAGGCTGCTCAGGCTGCGCGCCAGGAGTTGGTGTCTACCCATCGACCTCAGGCGGTACACAACCTTCAGCAGCTGATCGCTGAGTGTGACTCAGGCTTGACTCTGCAACAGCAGAAATTTGGTATGTGCCATTGCTCCTTACATTTCCCTCATTCTACATTGGCTAATCAGTTGCAGCTACCTTCAATGAGAAGCTCCTCCTGGGCCAAGGTCTCTGTGTTAATCCGTTGAAAATTGACGCGAATGGCGGGGCATTGGGGCCTAAGAGCCTGGCTGAAGTTGTTCGCCAGGTTGATAATCAGAAAGACCTCCATGAGTTTATCTTAAGCCACGAAGGTAATCCGGGGGCTGTTGCTTCAGACCCGATTCAATATGAGCGCCACGCAGTAGGTTTTTGCACTGCCGTTCGATTGGCTCGCTGTACTAACATGTTGGCTAGACACTTGGTGCTACCGGACCACCAGCTTCCGTTGCACCTTCGCAACCAACTCAGAATAAGCGCGTGTCCATCATGCCACAATCATTAACCTCCAATAACCTTTCTTCTCCGGCGCCTCTGCAACCGCATAGCGGTGATCGCTTGCCGCAGTCACCTTATCCTCCTCCACTGTCGCAGTCGGAGACGAGCTTCACTCCTCCCCCGGCCGGCACACCTCCCTACCCAGTCTCGGCGCCCGCTCCCGAACCTGCTCCTAAGGTTCAGGTGCCAATGGCCGGACCTCCCCCGATGGATAGGAGCCTCCAATCGAACCTTCCTCCATTGAAGCCAGTGTTCGGTGTCTCGTTGAACGAGCTATATGCCCGAGATGGAACGGCAGTTCCGTTCATTGTGTACCAGTGCTTCCAGGCGGTTGAACTGTTCGGTCTGGATGTGGAGGGTATCTATCGACTTTCAGGAAGTGCTAATCACATTAGTCACATGAAGGCCGTGTTTGACAACGGTAAGTGTCCTTGGACAGCTGGACTCAAGCTGTGGGGAGCAGCTTGCTAATCTTACACTATTTTTTAGACTCATCGCAAGTCGACTTCACGAACCCCGAAAACTTCTATCACGACGTCAACAGCGTTGCTGGGCTTGCAAAGCAGTTCTTCAGGGACCTTCCTGACCCTCTGTTCACCAGCCAGTACTACCACCAGTTTATTGATGCTGCCCGTAAGTACTCTACATGCTGTTGAAAGTACATTGTCGTGTATTCGGGAAACTGACAAGGAGCCTATAGGCTTCGACGATGACATCCAGCGTCGAGACTCTCTGCACGCCCTTATCAACAACCTGCCGGATGCTCATTATGCTACGCTCCGGGCCATCATTCTGGTATGATCTTTAAAAGTATCCTAATTTCTATACCTAGCCAAATGCTAATCCGCCTACCGCAGCATCTCAACAAGATCCAAGAGCACTATACCCAGAACCGCATGAACGCAGGAAATCTAGCCATCTGCTTCGGGTATGCCATTGCCAACTCCACATCCTCCAAACCCACACCCGCTAACTCTCAACAGACCAACCCTCATGGGCGCCAATTCCGGCGGCAACATCGCCGATGCCGGGTGGCAGGTGCGCGTCATCGAGACGATCCTGAATAACACATTCCAGATCTTCGACGACGACTAGATCATCTCGCTCTCACGCCTTCCTAGCACTCCATTTTTCACTTTTTATTTTTGGGACAGGGACGTTATTCCACGGACCGACGTATAACGGCCTGGTGCATCCATTCCCGGTGCATTTCCTTATAGCATGCTTTTTGAATGTCTTATCCATTGCACCCTCAGTTGCTGTGTGTTTCAGTGTTTCGTCAACGTGATACCTGTGCTACACATTAATATCGTGCCATTGTCCCTTACTGTGTTTTCTTGTACATATACACCTCATCAGTCATTTGGATTGGACCAGGGCCAGCCATGAACAGCGTTTGATTGCGTTATCGATGCTATTAAGTAGGGATCCCGGAATTGGTATCGTTACTCGTAATGTTATAGAGGAAAATCAGAAAATAGATAGGCGTTTTCGAGACATCGATATTCATTTATACAAGTGAGGGCTCAAATAAACGTGGATTGATCAAAACAGGTGGCTATGGTACAGGTGTAAATGCTTCTGTGTCAGAGATAGAGAGTAGACTGGACAAGATGTCGACAGATTTTGACTGGTTCAGGTCCAGCACGAGGAGTGGTAAATAGAAAGTAACACAAGCAGACGGACTGGAATGAAGGATACTGTGCCAAACCACGCGCCTTCGATCCGGCCAGACAACCGTAGGCCAAAAAGCCTCATGGTAGGCATATAGCTCTCCAATATTCGAGTTCCTGGAGGGACTTCTGCAGCTGCGGTTGGGCTAAATGGCGCAGATATCAGTCTGCAGAAAGAAAAAAAACATATCACAATTCGAGATACGAGTTAGATTTATTTCTTGCCAACCGAGTCTTTGATCATATCCAGACGCTCCATGGCGGACAAGCCGGACATGAAGTAAGGGCTTGTCTTAGCAGTGTGAAGGGAGGTGGGGGTGGTAGTGCCCCAGATCCTCCAGCCCTTATCCTGGTTATTCCAACGGAGATGCTGAACGACAAAGTGCTCAGTGCAATCCTGCTCCTTAGCGGAAACAACGCTGGATTCGGCTTCCTTCCCGCGGCCTTCAATCCGGGTGGTGGTTGTGGCCTGTCGGCTTGTGACGCGGATGACGAATTGGCGGACGCCGGATTTCGGGATATCGGGGATGGAAGTTGCGCGGTCTGAGACGACGCGGAGACCGGTGAAGTTTGTGCCTGGTGTGCGTAGGCGTTTCACGAGTTTCCAGGTGACTTTTTCGTTTGCGGGGCGGCGCTCGATCTCGGTGATGAGCTTCTTGGCGAGGCCGTCGCAGCAGATTGCGCGGATTTTAGGGATGTTGCCTCTAAGAGAATGGATAGATGGTTAGTTCTGCGTGGATGCAGATGAGAGAAGGTGGGGGCTTACTCGGCAAATGCTGTGTACATAGCTTCCTGGAGCTCTGCGGCGAGAGGACGTCTCTTCTTCAGGAGAAGGGGGAGGGTGTTTTCGCGCTTGCAATATTGGAGGAGACTGTGATGCGATTAGCAATGTCATTCTTTACAATTGTAAGATAACTCCAATATTGGCTCAATAAATCCGCCTTGGGAGTAATAGAGCACACAGAAGAATCCAATCATATAACAGACGACTAACCTGCCAAAGTTGCTCAACCAAGACTTGATCCATGTCCATTCCATGTGCAGTCTATCGCGCGGTGCCTGGAAAATTGAAGGCATATCCCTCCACAGCGGCCGGACGAAGGTACCAGGCAGAATACCGATATCATTGGGCAGATCAGCCAGTTTCATGCCCTTGGTTCTGGTCTTGAATGCGGGCTGAACTTGACTCGGAGTGCGGAAGTTCATTTGTCTCGCGCCGGCCCATGGCGATGTCTGAGAGAAGGCCCGGGATTGGACTGACCCGGCCACACGGAGTTGAGGAACGATGGTACCGGATGGTACAATGCGAGCGGATGTGCCCGCGGGCAGTCGTAGGGTGGACGCCATTGCGAATCGGTGCGTTGAGAAGAGAAGTGGTTCTTGGCCGAAGAACAGAAATCCGCGGAACTGTCGGTCACGTGAACCCGCTCCGCACGACGACAGCAACAAGTGAGCTTCTACTGAGCACAGCGCACCTTACGGAGGACTGGACGACATCTACTCTCTACGCTGACCTTCTACAACCCATCACTGTCCCAGACAGGAGAAGTCCAACGCCTAGAAATAAACTGCCCCCCGGAAAAAAAGACACCGCCCGCCCACGCACTGGGGCCGATATCTGCCAATTAGGAGACCCCGAAACAGCTTGACAACACCCCCGTATATCGGATATTTCGCACGAGCTAAGCACTCGATCGCCACGACCATACAAAATCCCCTTCTCTTCCTTGCGTGGCGGCCGCATATGCCGCGATTCAAAATAAAGGCTGGCTCCTCGACGTAATGCCTCTCCTCCGCCATACACTCCCCACGACCACTCACATCACCTGCGTGGTCAAGACCTGAGCCTGGCGCGGTCAGCTGCTCCACCCAGCTACTTCGACACTCCCTCAACACCATTGCAAGGCCAATTGGCTAAAGAGGTGGCTTCTCCATCTGTTTCAACTGCCGTCCCGTCGTCCCCGACCTCCTCCCCGTCCCATACCCCACTCAGCAGCGATGGCCAGGGTGCTCCGTCAGCACTGCACCCGCGCGTTGCTGTCATCCTCGGAGTAGACCGCAGGTGGTATATACCCCTGCTGGTATGTCGAGCTCTGAGCACGCTGCCTGCGGCATGGTGGGGGTTGCGGTGCGCCTTCACCTTCCTCGCCGAGCTACTGCATATCAGGCCGGGAATGGGACGGGAGGGATGGACGGCGGCGATTGTCGGCAGCGTTGGACAGGAATGGGATGTTGAGAGGAGGTTCCGTGTGACGGAGGTAGCACTGGCTATTATGTGGGTATGTAGTATTCAGCCTTGAATGTCGGCGTATATCCTGCTTTGCTATACCATTCGCTGGAAGCCAGCCATACACACGCAAACATTCAATACTAACTTCTCGATAGTGCTGTGCGTCCGCATATCTTTCCTATTTCTTTGCTGATTGCATGATGTCTCGATGGTCGGTCCCCTGTCCTAGGCATATATCATTGCTGCTTCTTATACTAATATATGAACTCCAGGCTTCTAAACTACACACCACCAGCCGTTGTGATTCGTCTTCTCACAACAAACGGCCTGATTGCATACATAACTTCTTGGGTGCTTTATCTATCCGGTGCATCCTCTGACCCTCGACTTCTTTTACCGGCCTGGATCTCCATAACAACAGTACGTTCCCTAATTAAGTATATCGCCCGAACCCACTAACCCATCGCCTAGTCTCTAACCTTCGTTTACCACGCAACCCAAAACCACGCGACTATAAAACGCGAAACAGCAGCATCACTATTAGTCGTATCCGTCGCAAGCTTCCTAAGCATGTCCTCCCTTCTCATGCAGCTACATCTAACCCGCGAAAACGAACCAGAAGTACCAGTCTTCGTCATCACCCGCAAACTCTGGGACTGGGCCGTGGCTATCTTCCTGCGCATGCGAGTTGCGGACAGCCGCGTTGCCGTGGGAGAGCTGTAGCTTTGAATTTCCGCGTTTCTCTTTACTCTTTCTTTTTCGGGATATCTTGCAGATTTGCGTTCAACCTGTGGTCCGGTCAAACCGGACAAGCATTCTTGGCCAGAGAATGTGGAGGATTTGTACATTTTTTCGAGGATTTGATTTTGATCGAGGTTCAGTTCTAGGAGACTGTTGTCTTCGAGTCTTTGGATTTGCGCTTTATACCCCTGGCCTAGGGATGACTTTTTTCTTTCTTCATACATTCGTGATCTTCGATAGATCTCTATTTTGTTTACTGGTTCACATTGCAAGTTTCCATAGTAAGCCCGAGTGATAGCCCTGAGGATTTAAGTACAAGTGCTATATGGTTACTACGAAAGTACTTTGTGTTGCGATATAAGCTCAACGATACTGGACAGCAGTGTTGATTCCTTATTCCCGAACGATAAAATGTCGCACGATACGACAGGGGCAATAAAAGAGTGAGAACAGCATGAAGATAAAACGAAGACGGTAGAGACCGAAACAACGGTTCAGCGAAAGCACGCCCCCAGTTCAACCTGGATCTCCTCGATCAGCCAGACTGACAAATTGACCACGGGTATGCAATGGTAATGAGCAATCATAGGCAAAGCCCCTCAAAGGATAAAAGAATGCAAAACACACGCAAAGTCATTGATAAGAAAAAAAAAAGTGTTGTCTGTCTATGCAGATAATGTGGGTATCTACCAACGCCTCGTTCCGTCATAATCCCGTCCTAAGAATAGCAGTCGAACCACCCCGCTCTCCCAACCGACCATGCGGGAACGGTCGGTTGGGGGCACATAGGTGTAGCAGGTCATTTCGACAAGGGCCCAGGTCTAACACGCCAGGCACAGAGTGGTGGGGGGGGAGAAAGCAAGACATTCGATCGATGTGAAGGCCAGTACTGTGTACGGCCGGCGGATGAGGGATGCTTCCTATCTCACCGCTCACAGGGCAACATAGACTGGGAAGAGGGGACTGGAACAAGGCATGATGTTGGTAATGGGATTAGAACCCGTGAACCTAGAGAATGACGAATTAGAAAAAGGTTGTTGTAAGACAGGACAAACTGCGGGGTAGCAACATACCTTGATGGTCTTGGCATCAAGCTCGAGTCCCTCCTTCTTGTCAGTCAAGAACTCCTGGACATCCTTTCTCTGGTCTCCCTGCAACTGAATCACCTCGCCCATCTCAGTGTCAGTGACGATGGTGCCATTGCAAGCTAGTGTACAGTTAGCATAAGACCAGAAAGCAAGTGAGCAAAGACACGAGACATACCGAACTTCTTCTTGATGACCTTGAGAATCTTCTTCTGGTCAAACTTCTTGGGCAGACCCTGAACAGTGGTCAGAGTCTTGCGACCATTGCGTTCTGTTGTGAAACAAGTGGTTAGTATGTAACCCCTTTTAAGCGCCGACGGGTCGCAACACCAGCCATGGCCGGCGACAATAGGAAAGTAAGAACGTACGCTGAATCCGTATGTGGATATAGTTCTGAGACTGTTTAGTCTCGCCGGTGTCTTCGTCGGCTTCGGCGAAGGGGTCTAAGATGAAGGGGTCAGCCTCAGTCCAGTACCAAATTTCTACCCCGCCGCAGTGAGACTCGGTAGGACGGAGGTGGGGAGAGCTGAAATCCACCATGATACTGCACACGACAAGAGCTGTACCTCTAATCCGCGTCGAGAGTAATCAAAGTTGTGGATATACGTGCATGTGGGGGTGAGGCCCGACACGCGCCCAGGAGGGGAAAGTGGCGAACTCACCGAAGGTCTTGAGGTTTTCGATGGACATAAACTCGGCCTTTTCGTAGTAAACGGCGTTTAAAATGGGTATTGGTAAAGTGAGCGAAGGGGGAGATTCAATATCTCAGGAAAAGATTGGGGCGTGCGTGGGTTGGAGGGGAGTTGCTGTGGTTGAAGAATGGGAGAGAAGAGTGGCAGAGCCTTTTGAGGCAAGAGTCACGTTGTGGGGGAAGGCGGTGTGTGACTAAGCGGGCATCATCGCGCATGGCGATGTGCCCAGGGGCTATGGTTAGGTGGCAATCATACAAAAATTCTATTTCAGGCTATAGCAATCATATGGCAATTATGGCAAGCAGTCTCCTGACTGATCTTTGACCAGGTTCCCAATCGAGTTGGATGTTGATACAGCATCACAAGAATAGATAACGGGTGGGGATATCTATTCTCAATCCAGAACATTCTCCTAAGTTATCTTAGAATATCAACCCTCGCGAGCAATTAATTCATCGTGGCTTCAGTAGTATTGTGGAAATTATGATATGTTTGTAGGAGAGGAAAAGGGGGGCGGGCGTTCGAGTGTTCAAGCGGAAGGCAAAGGAGTCGATGTGGCACCCTTAGGAGTCTGCGGGGGCAAAAATAGGGGGAAATAGGTCTGTGACAGTTTGTTAGATTGGGAGCTTCACCAAGATATAGTATCAGGACACATACGACAACCAATGCCATCACTATGCGACACCATGAGGTTAGTACCAATGAAGAATAAGGGAAGAACCAGAGATAGACGAACAAGACATAAGAACCGACATGTACGCCGGTGTCGAAGCGTTCTTCTTCTGCTCTGGGGATTCACCCAGCCAGGACTGAAGCGAGAAGACGAATGATACCCTGTTTTCGGGTTAGCCAAGTTCGCCAACCCAACTGCATGCTTTGTTCTTACCATCCAATCATGCTGTGTCGCGACCGGTCATTAATAGTTATTCGAAGTTCGCATAAGATGCGCGACTCACCGATTCCGGGTAAACATCTGAGAGACCAAAGGTTAGTGCTGAGTTCATCAAAACGCCGGATCGATCACTTACAGCTGCCATGGGCATAGTGCTTGACATTGTGCCTATTGCGTAGCTCGGGTCAGTCAAATTCCTCGCACCCAAGTATGATACAGCTGCAATGGGGGTCATTGTCGCGTACTGGAGATATCGGCATCGCTGCTGCTCTTGGGCGGATCGACGTAGGGGATCGCTGTTGAAGTTAGCCTTGAACAGAAAAGAGATACGAGCACCACATACCGAGATCAGCCCTGCGCATATCTTTCTTTGACGACATTGTGTTGGATTATGTTATTGACGTGGTGGGTTGAGGTAAAAGGGTCGAACTGGCCACCTCCCCGTGCCAAGGCGGTGCCAATCTGGACTTTCCGGGAACACCCCGGATTGAATATTTCCGACCTGTTTGGACTGTTTAGACAAGGTATCTCATCTATTCTTTTCTTTCACCGGACTCTACTCCACCTCTTCTGTATCTCCCGAATCAAGCTTGTGGATTTCCTAATCCGGTCGAGGACAGCTGCAAGTACCTGGTACTTATCGGGATAATCCAGATCGGAGATGCATGGACAGATGCACTCACCGCTACAAAGCACGAAGTACCTGAGGACGTTGGATCATTAGGCATGAATGTATGTCGGTTAAGAGGGCCTGGTATCGTCCATTACAAGTTACGAGTCGCTGCATATTAAATGTCAAACCCACCGACAACAGGGTGTACTGCGTACTCCGTGTTCCATACGGAGTAATGATATGTGCTGCAGGTCGGTGTGATGTCTGTGCATTGTTTGCTATTTAAGATGGGCTACGACATAGCATTCAGAGATACAGTCTAGACCAGACTGTTGACCCCCCCTTGCAGTTGGCAGAGACTCGATCCTACTGTTGTGCATACATCGGAGATCCGTCGCATCTGGGATGGACCTGCAAGTAGACGATGATCGGCACGCTCAGAGGGCATGTGCCCATTAAAGACCGAATCAAACATGCCACGATTCAGAGCTGAAAAGAGCAATTTGTGACAGCTCACGCCGATCATCCCGGAGTCCCAGCATTGGCAAATGAGATAGGATGCAATGTTCCGATATGCGGGAATGGAATGTGAGCATAAGCCCAAAGACCTCGGGGATTATGCCGAGAGAGAATGGGAACGGCCCGTTGCGCTCTTGGACCTCTAGACTGTGTAACTTGTACTAAGAATACTCTCATCGGTTAAGACTTACCGAGGGAGGCAAATCACCAGATAGGGGGGTCTTCCGCACAGGGACGGAATAGGGGGATAGGCCGGAAGAGAGTATACGGAGGATGGAGTAGTGTGATGAACCATTTCAGTGTCGGCATTCAGACTCGGGAATAGCATACGGAGTAGAGCAAGACAAGAAGGTAAGTGACCAAAGAGTGACAAGAGTCACACTTGTCAGCCCATGTAAAATCATATGATAATCACAATGTGGAGGAACACAAGCGCATTCCGTCGATCCCTCCAGTTTGGATGACTTACGTGATATCCGGGGGACTTGTTTGGGGACTCTTTTAATTTGATTTGCACATCTCTCTCTCTCTCCTATGTGTACTCCGTACTTGAAGAATTGAAGAGTGTTCTCATCTCCGACATACATCCGAGTCGCCGTTCCCCGATCCGACATCAGCTCACCTTTCAACTGAACCAGCCCCCCATCTAATTCCGCGCATCTGCACTTTGATCCGAATCGAAATCGTCGCCTGAATGACCCAAATACTTCACCCTTTAGACACATCATGAGCCTAAGATGATCCCCCATTCCTCTGCCGGCGGTCAACCGTGGGGCCCTGTGCGGACCTTCAATGGCGCCCCCGGACGGGTTGATAATGCGCAGATGTTGGGACAATATGATCAGACCGAAAGACCTCCCCTCCCACAGCCGACCCGACAACCCGCCGTCGTGGACTTGACCGCAGGTCCCGAGTCGCAAGACAGAGAACCACCGCCGAAACGACCGAGATTGGATGTTCCAAGTGGATCAAATGCGTCGGATACTGGCGCGGGGAGCGGGGATGCGAGGAATACTCCTGCAAGCGCAAGCTCGCGACCTGCAGTCTCGTGGCGCGGCCGGCCGGCCTGGTCATTCCAGGCTGTTGCGTCGGAACTCCCAAGCATCGAGAATCGCGGTGATAGCGCTGCATCGAAGCCTCAATCCCCGCCGCCGTTGCCAGTCCAGCCATGGAAGAATATTTCAATTGGTGAACCCGAGGGAAGCGCCATCGTGAAGTCGAGGGAAAGCTCTCCAGTCGGAGCTGTACAGACGACCCCGTATCGCATTGAGATTCCCGCTGTCGCCCCGGTTTATAAAAGTCAAAGTACGTGACTCCTTCAGTTTCCTCGTCGCAGCTATCAGGTTAACGATCGGCCTTAGAACCAGCGGATTTTGCCCCATGGACCGGAAACCACCCAGAGGACATACTGAGCGAGCAAACCGCGAAACAAGGTTATTATGACCGCACACAAGTCTCCCAGAATGAATCGAACACGGCTCGTCCTGCACTGTATGCGCAGTTGAAACATCGGACGGGGTTACAAATGCTGTCGTCGGTCTTTGCTGCTGCATTGGAGAAACGGCAAAGCCATAACACTATCCACGCTCCATCGACCTTCAAGCCACCTCCTCGAGTCACCCTCACTGACAACAAGCGCGAGGCGTGGCTTCGAGATCTCGCCAACCCGTCTGTTCCGCTGCGACGGCTCAGTCGCACCATTCCACATGGTATCCGGGGCAAGATTCTTCTGGACCAATGCCTTGGTAAATGGATACCTGTTGCACGTGCTATCTGGTTAGCAAAGTGTGTCGGTGCGAACGAAATTCGTGCATTCAAGCGAAAAGGTACCAGTGGTGCTTTGGCGGTTGGGTTGGAGGCGAAGTGGGTGCGAGATTGGACGACGAACGTTCAGCAGTTTGTTGAAGGCGTATTTGCTGCTCCCAAGTCCGCAGATTGGAAAGCGAAAATGACATATGCGTACGTACTCATGACTCTCAACTGCGAGCAATGTACTAACCCTTGGATTCCAGCATCGGATTGGCTGCCCGTTTCTTCTCTGAGAATCTCCTTGACCATGATCATTTCCTCGAGTGGTTTTTGACTTCCTTTGAGGCCGCCTCTATTGGCACCATTCCAATCTGGTTGTTGATGCTTGGTATATACTGGAACAGTATCATGCGATATAGACGAAGGGGACGACGATTAGCTGAGCTACTGCTGCAAAAAGTTCGCCAGGTGCGTCAACTTCGACTACTCATCTGATATACATGACTTATACTGACAATTGATCGTAGGCAACCGAAGCCAAGTTACCACAACTTCAGCCTCTCATCGACCGCCTGTCTCGCTTTATCAGAAAGCTCATCCGTGACCATACATCCTCCATGATTCTCCCAACTTCCTGGGAAACTTATAAACAATATGTGGCATCTGCCCTCGATCTAGGGAATGAAACAGACAAAGCTCTGTTCCAGAACCTGGCCGAGCGCAATGCTCGAGTGCAACGACCCAGACATTCGAAGCAGATTACCCAACGCTCACCACATCAACGCATCGTCCGACTTCTCGACTCCATCCGCTCCGCTCACGATCTCTCATCTATCTCAACTTTTCTTGACGCATTTGAAGACAAGTCTACTCTAATATCAAAATTACTTGAATGGCTCTCATCGCCTTTCCGCCATGGTCTTTGTCGGGTTTACATTGGCGTTCGCCTGCTTCGCAAATGGAAGTCAGCCGGTGTCGATGTAGACAACCACATACTCGGCTTTCTTTCACGTGGACAAAATAATCAGAAGCTCAACATGGAAGCAATTTACCATGTCATCTCTGAACTTGTCAGGTCGCAAACATTCTCAGTTGGCCGCTATCTTCAATGGCTCATGGCACGAGGCGTTACTAATGATTCTTCGGTTCGGGAGCGCAAGGTCAGTTTGAGTACAACGGCTAAAGGCTTTGGGTTACTGACAATTTATTTCTTTCCAGGACTTGCCAATCGATATCGGACTGATAGCCCAGCTTCCTGTTGGTCGGCTGCCGGAACATGTTGGAAACTTGCGCAGTACTCTGTTAACTCGGACTGGACTCTCTGCTTCCGAGGAGATCTCGGCTGTTGATAACGTAAAAAATATCATCAGTCAGCGTCTTCCGGGGATTTTTGGTGTCACGGAATCCGCCGAAATGCCATTGGACTCGATGCCGCCGAATATGACTTGGGCTGTAAAAGCCGAAGTTGGTCAATGGCTGCGTCGTGCAGTTGCAGAACACAACCGGGCCGTGGAGTAAGTATTTATCTGTTTTTGCTGGCGCTTGCTTCCTTGCCTATCTTGCTAACCCGCTCACTAATAGGCCAACCAACAGGGGAGCATTCCCTATTGACATCGCTCCTATGGTGTCTGCGCTGACCCCCGTTGAGTTCTATACTGTCCGCGAGGTTCTCGAGTCATTCGATGATATCTCGATGCTGGCAGATGTGTTGAAGTTCTCATCAAGCTGCAGTGATAGCACCGTTCTCGCGTCGGTAGCAGATACTACGAACTGCCATTTCGACTCTCTTTGCGTGATCGGTGCCACAACTGACTTGTTCCGAAGACTCATTGATGCTTATGCCGGCATTAAGAGATTTGGCCTGCCAAGTCTTGATCTGATATTCTCTTTGATCGAACTTGGCTTGCGTATACCGAGTGAACACAACACTGTGTCCATCCTTCGTCAGGATCTCTCTCGCATGGAGAACAAGTCCATCATTGCTGCATCCTCGCCAGTCTCTGATCATATTCCTGATGGCTTCAGTGACGTCGATTCCTCTTTCCGGGGGAAATTAGATCAGCTTCTGCAATCAGGAAATATCATGGATGAGCCTACCTTGGACACAATCTTCAACACACTCATCAAGCATCTGGAGTCAGTTGATAGCCATGCAAACTTGTCAGCGAATGATACCGCCCGTTACCTGGCACAGTTGAGGTCTTTCCACCCAAAACATTTCGATGCCATTCTGGCCCGTTGGGTGTGCAGTCATTTGCGATCTCCCGAACGTACCACTTTGCTGCGAATCTTACCATCGCTGATCGGTGTGGGATGCGTGACCATCCGATCTTTCTTGGCCCTTGCAAGGAGACTCGCAGTTTCTGCAGCCGCGAAAGTTCCCAACGCAGCTCAACTGCCGGCTGAACTCGTGCAGCTTCTTGTCTCTGATGACAAGGACAGCAAAGCCTATGATTTAGTCTCTTATCGTTTCCAGGTGGCACAGCAAGAGTTCCTCACTAAGAACTCTGAAGAAGCGCTGAGGATCATTTGCGATGCTGTATCTTCCAATGCTGGCGGTGAATCAACGGAGTACGCCGAGCTAGAGAACTCGATGGTCATGATCATACGTGACCTTCTTGTTCGAGACCCGGATAGTGCTGTCCAGAAGGGGATTCAAAAGCTCATGACCCAATACCCAGCTGCTCTGGGCATTGTCCAAAAGGGCTTGGACCTTCTATTGGGTGTTGATTCACGGTCTGACGGCAACTCGGTGCTATCAAAAGTCGAAAAGCTCGCAAGCATGACTGACGACTTCTCCCTTCCATTTTGCCAGCTGAAGCTTCAAGTCCTATTCCATGCAGAATCGAGCCCAGAAGACCGAACCAACATCGTTGATGCCATGTTCAAAACTGCTGTGACGGACTGTCGTGCCCTCAAGTTCCATTGGGTTGATCTGGTTGCACTGATGAGCCCAGACGCGGTACGCCAAATCCGGGAACGTGCCGAGAGGGAATTTTTCTCCATTCCATTGCTCGAAGAGCCTGTAGGTGATATTCCTGAATCATCTGAAAAGCTTGGATCTCTTCAAGCTGCCAGAATGTATCTTACCATGATCGAAGAGCTCTCCGGTAGTATCCCTGAGTCTGGACCTTCATCGGTTGCTTCGGTGCTTGTGGACAAAATGGACTCCCTGCTCCACAAGATTATCACAATGCACAACAATGCTGTCAAGGGTGCAGCGAATACAGGTCGGCCGAAGTTTGAGCGTGCTCTTGCGTTTTGGTTTTCCGCTTTGCTACGGATGGTCGTCCTTCATCGGTCTGCATTCATCCAACCGCCCACGGCTTTGAAGCTCCATCCACCACACGAACAGCTCCGGCTTCTGACATCAATCTTCTGCATCGCCCTCTCCCGCCTCCCGGGCGATGTCCTCCGTCTATTCCCTGCAGCTGATTACTTCCCACACCCAACACCGACCGAGAATTTCCGTCCTTGTCCAGGGATCCTCTTGCAGACCCACGCCCTCGACGTTGCCGCCTCATTGATCGACATCTTCCCAGACGAAGTCCGCCACCAATGCGCTCGTTTCCTCAAAGAGAAATGTCCGCCCTTCATCCCCTTCCAGAACGACTCTCGCTTCCTCTACCTCCTCGGTCCAATCACAGACCAGTCTTCCACCAACGCCCATCAAGTCTCAGCTCCATCCCCAGCAGCATCGGCCTCGACCCCAATCTCTGCATCCACTCTTTTCCCCACCCTCGGACCATCCCCAGCACAGCAGTCCGTCACCGCTGCCTCAGGTTCCTCCACAGGGCTGTCAGATGGCACAAACTGCATGGCCAACCGACTCCGTCTTCAACACCGCGGTCGCATCGTTGGTCCATACCCAGTTCGTCCATGGGAACTACTCGAAGACGCAGCGCCATTCCTAGGTGTAAATGATACCGCCGTCAACCTGGGCTATTTCGACGCTAGACGCGTGCGAGCTTGATGTCCCACACCGAGGGCTTCACAATCTTCAATTTTTCATCTTCCTCATCCTCTGTTTCTTCGTTATACCCCTACTCTGCTCATATCTCTCCATCGCCCTTCACATTACGTCTATCTCCGCCTCAGAACCCCACCATCCATTCTTACCACGAGCGTTTGCATCTAGGAAATTGACCTGTGCTGCGATTGTTATCATTATCGTTATGTTTTATTTTTTGGCGCGCATCACTATCCCCCCACTGGAATTTGGTTTCGGTGCCTATGGCATGCAAGATTGCATCAAGAAGCATTTTGTACATATCACGCCTGATTACTTTTGTTCTCGGCGTTTACATGGACAGGGATCATTCGCCATGTGGCTCTTCAACCGAATGATTATATCGTTGGTTTTATATCTGATACTCAATCTCTCTCTCTCTATATATAATGCTATGCAGTTACCAATGCCGCCCGAATACGATGAAAGCTGTTCAAATACGGATACTGACATGATCCATTACAGAGAAGAAGATTTGCAAGATAAAAAACTGAATTCTCTGTCTGAAACGAGTCTGCTCGTTGAAAAGTACATCATCCTTTTTTTTGATGTTTTCTTCATTTCAGAGCAAGACATAAATCGGGATGAAACCTGACACAAAAGAAAGATAGACTCCCATAGCGAGAGAAAAAAATAAGAAAAAAAGTAATAAAGTAAAGAGTCACAAAGATAAAAATAATAAAAAGGGCATGCAAGGAAATCAAATCGGCCAATTTCCTCCACAAGAAGTCGCTTACTATTCACATCCATTCTCATTTCAATTATGAAATCTCAAACTCATTTCTTGGACGAAGTACCACTGGAAGTGCTACTCTTATCACTAGGACCAAGTCCTCGGCTTTTTCGAGCATTATCTCTGCGCTCGTTCTCGAGCTCTTGAATAACCTCTTGCAAGAGGTGTTCCGGAACGCGCGAGTCAGGGTCAATCGCGGCGCGCTGCGCGTTGAGCTCGCGGGTGTACTGTTCGACTGTTTTGCCGGTGTCGGTCTTCGGTTGATACTTCTTCTTGAGAGGCTTGCGGTGCTGGAACGCATGGCGGGCCAATAGATGTTTGTCGCCTGGCACTGCAGGCTCCAGCCTTCTGCCAGTCTTGGTTGGAGTAGGTGTCGCTGGAGCTTTGCCTTTGTCTGGGGTGTCTTCGTCCACCGGCTTGAGGGTCTCGGTGGTATCCGGTGTTGCCGGGGCCTTCTGTTTGCCTTTGGTTGGGGTTACTTTCTCCGTTGGCCTAACAGTCTCGGTGGTATCAGTTGTGCGTGTCTCGCCCGACTTTGCAGATACATCTGGGGCTGGGCTTTGAAGACGGGCACGTTCGCGGGACTCGTCCGTATCTGGCGTCTTGAGACCGGGTTCAGATGACCCGGTGCTTTCGGCGCGCTTAGGGTCAACTTGCAATGAATGTTTGGCTTCGTCACCCAACTCTTCACTCTTTTGATCATAAACTGCAGTACCAGCGGGTTCGGGTTGGGGCTCGTTGGGTTCATTTTCAGGCTCATTGTGTTCATTCTGAGTTTTATCCACGGGACCGACAGGCTCAATTTGGCTCTCAGTAGCCTTAGCTGCATCTGTGTCCTTGACAGCTTCCTCCACACCACTTGAAGCCTGCATGGGGACCGGCTGGCCCTGTGTCTGAGTGGGATCAGTTACTGGAGCCACGTCAGAGCCTCCATCGGTGGTAGCATGGTGCGGCCGGGTCATTTGGCGTCCTCTCTCAGCCTCCTCGTTATCAATATGAGTCTGGGCCAGGGTTGACTCAGATGCTCCGCCTCTGAAAGGCGAGCTGGGGTTCCTATGATTTTCCATGCTCGAGTGGCGGCTGCCGTTGTACCCAGCACATGGCGAGTAAGGTGGGATATAGCCTTGTTGCATGTATTCACCACCCGGATAGCCAATCCAAGCTGGCTGCATACCCATCAAAGCTTCATTAGGAGGGCAGGGTTCGTAGTACCGTCGTATGTGTTCTTCAGTATCAAACTGTGGCTGACTGGAGACGATCAAAGGCTCATCGGGACGAGGCTGCCGTCGACGCTGGGGAACAGGCCCAGGAACAGCCTGAGGCTGGGTCACGATAGGTGGGAAAGGGTTGGGAGGCTGGAATTGTTGGTAGATAGGGAACCCCAGGTGTGGCATAGCTGTATACTCAGGAGGGTATGGTGGAGGTGGGCCGTCAGCCATGGGCATTTGGTTGAACATCATAGGCGGGTTGGGGAAAACGGCTTGAGCTACGAAGTTTGGATTCGGATAGCTTGGGAAGTTGTTGCCCTGATAATTCTGTGGGAAATTGTTCCCAGGGTAGTTCTGATTGAACATGGGGTTGGGATAGCCCTGGTTGAAGTTGCCCACGTAGCCCTGAGGGAAATTGTTGCCTGGATGGTTTTGAGAGAAGGACCCATGAGGTGAATGGCCTTGACCGTTAAAGGGTGGATTTGGGCCATTGTTGGCGAATGATGGATTTTGTCTGGGGGGACCAGCATTGCGGAACCCTCCCCTGCCGTTGCTGCCACCACTGTACCAGGGACGATGGTAGCCTCTACGATTGCCGTTGTATCGCTGGTTATTGCCGCGGGTAGGAGGAGGAAGTTGGTGGTTGGGTCTGTGTGCAGCAGCAGGGTGGTCCTGCAGAATCTGGCCATCCTTCGATTCCATGGCCCTCACCAAATAATATTTGCGGTTGTTTTGAAAATACTATACCCAGTTACAGTGATCAGTAGGGTATCCAGGGTTTAAACGGGACGTACTTACCTGGAGGGCATCTGCGTAATCGTCAGGGTATGCGAAAGTGACAATGCCAAAGGTAGAGTCAAAACCCTCAACGTGAGTAAAGTGCTTGATGATTATGTTCTCGAGAGCACCATGTGGCTTTAGAACAGAGACGATCTCGTCTCGACGGACTGGAGTATCGGCAGTATTTCCAAACAAGGCAGTTCCTGAAGCGAGTCAGAGATGATGTAAGGTGTCCAGGGGAGAGAGAAGGTGCGATGGAGATGCAGAGATGGGAAGTTACAAAGAAAGGAAGGAAGGAGGGAAAGAAGGAAAGAAGGAAAGAAGGAAGACAGAGAGGCAGAGAGGCAGAGAGGCAGAGAAGAAAGAGGCAGAGAATGAAAAGGAAATGGAAAAGAACAAAAGGAACTCACGTTTGCAGTTGGACAACTCCAACCTCAGCACCCGATTATGAAGTATCAAATGTCCATTCTGCTTCAATGCGGATTTTGCAGATTTCACATCCTGTTCACGTTAGCAGATCCCTATATACTACATTAGACCCGGTCATACTTCGAACTGTACAAATCCAACGGGGAGTTTTTTGTCGTTCGCTATTTTGATCTTAACATGGCACTGTCCAAAGACAGAGATCAGGGAAGTAAGGTCATCCTCCAGTCGTTGGATGGACACCTTAACAGAAAGACTAGGTGTAGGGGTCAGTATATATAGTATCTCACAGCGAGGAACATCACATACTTTCCCACGAAAACACAAGAACTGGGCAGAAAAAGGCCCTGGGCATTTCCCTTGGTTACCTTCTGATTCAATCGATCTGCCCGGGGAGAATATTTTGGTTTAGCTGGCTCAAGAGCAGCTTTGTCTGAGGTACTAGGGGACGAGCTACTAGACTCAGGGTCACTCGTTTCGGAAGCCGTATGCTCGTGAGCATCTTCCTCTGGGATGCTTGGCTCCGGAGTAGGAGATCTATGAGAGCTAGGTGCCAGGCCATTCTCTTCAACGTAGTGAATAACCATGGTGAGGGTTGAAATAAACGAAAGTAGCTAAATGTTTGTGCGGTGATCAACGAACGAATCTCACTGTAAACGAAAGTGATATAGATTGGTGAACTAAAACGATGAGAACAGAAAGAAACAAAGAGCGCGCTACTCAAATAACTACAGACAGAGGCTGTGAATAGCACCTCCGTCGCCTTATTGGGACATTAGAATATTCATTTGCGGGCCAAGGCTCCCCCGGCAGGGGAAAGTAGGGAGGATCCAACCGTGGTATAATCCCGGAGTCATCAGAGGACTAGAGCAAACCAGTTGAGTCAGAAGTAGACTTTGAAGGGTGTTCCTAGGGCTGTCCAGCTGCAATCCAGCGGTTCCCAATCGGAATTCCATGAAGATAGTCGGAGCTAGGCACTCATGATGGGTTTTATCCAATCGTGGAGGGTATTGTAGGTAAAATGAAAAATGAAAATAAAGATTTCATATAGAGTTGGCCATCAAGTAAGGAAATGTTCTCGTAATCTCCCAAGAAAGGGAATAGTTGTCCTGCCTATTCAGGTGTCGGCCTCGTAGTATATGGAAGCTCTGCTTGAGGGTTGCGACTAAGCATCAGAATGGCGTCAGTCATCGGCAAATGCATGGCCGTTGATATCCAGATATGACGGTCTAGAAGTAGGATCAACACAAATAACCGATATTTGAATAAAAACTCTTTCCCAATGCTGCCCATTGAAAAACAGATACTTAGCGTGTGTCATGAACCCTCTAGGGCTGTTGTATCCTTGGGTTAGACGCTGTAATACCGTGACAGACAAGATAGTGATCGAGGTACTGAGGGGTAATTCTTGCTCGGCTCCGTGAAAGAAATTCAATCGATTTCAATTCAGCACACACTAGAGGTAATATGAGAAAAATGTCGCGGCGAGGAAGTATGTTGTACAGAAGTAGAGAGTAGGAGAGCAGAGATCAAACATCGCAAACAAGCTATCTTATCGGCCCGTTCACGCCACCTCGGAAAGCCCGTTGGACATTTAGGACCTGGGCGTCTGGACTCTGAGCTTTCTTCTTTTCCCCATATCTCCCCCAGTTAATTCAATATGTTCCATCCAACCAGGCGATTAGCCCAAGGCGGATTCCTCAAGCGAAGTGCTGATGAGTTCGGCCGTCTCTCAAAGATCGGTAAGTTATGTCAATGTCGTCAGTCGAGCTCAAACTAACGCTTCGCAGCTTGGAACACAGAAGCCCTCCACACTCCGACCAAACCCTACACCCTCCTCAATTTTGAAGATGAGAGCACCGTGAGAGGATGCAAGACCATGGCCGACCGCGCAGTCGGAGGCTTCAGCAAAGCCACCTTAGACTACGAACCCGCTGAACCTTCCTCGAACACTCCCTCACACGCTCGCTTCCACGGTAGCATCTCTACCAAACTTCCTGATAATTGGCGTGTTGAAAGGACCGGTAAGTTCTGCCTCTTGCATGCTGAGGAAGAAACAATGATCCCACCATTACCGACACACCACAACTCGGAAAAACATGGCTAACATCGGCAAAACCAGGCTATGCCGCATTCCGCAACAACGATCGAGGCTACTGGCTTTTCGGCAAGCTGTTCTGGGACGTTGATCCCTACGCGTATCTCGCCCTGCGCATCAAGTCCGATGGTCGGCGGTACACTGTGAACGTGCAGACCGACGCCGTCGTCGAGACCGATATCCACCAGCACAGATTATACACGCGACACCACCGGGTGCGCGAGGCAGAAACTTCCTCCGAGGACGCATATAGCTTCCAGGCTGACTCTCCCGATGCCGCTGAGGATCTATATCCCGGCGGTATGCCTGCCGCACTCTCAGATATCCCGCCTGAATCGACGATTATCTCTACCTCTACTAGTACGACGACGTCTGGTTCGGATGGGTGGGAGACCGTGCTGTTGCCGTTCAACTCGTTTGTGCGGACGAACCACGGGTTCGTTGTTGAGCCGCAGACTTCCTTGACTCGGCAGCGCGTCAAGAGTATCGGCATTGGTCTTACGGATCGTGTTGAGGGGCCATTCGACTTGCGCATTCATAAGATTTGGGCGACCAATGGAATTAGCGAGTCAGAGGTTGAAGAGGAGCGACGTATTTGTGGTGCTAATGCGCTGCCTCTTGATGAGGGTGTTCAGTCTGGTTGGACTGAACAGCCTCAGCAGACACCTATAAAGAAAGAGAGCAAGCAGCAGGACCGAGATCCGAATGCAAAGGGTCTCAAGGGATTGAAGTCTGAGTGGGAAGAGTAAAGGTAAGGCATAAGAGTCATTTATCTGTATAGTAACCCCCACTGCCATATATCCCAGACTGTAATCTTTGGACATGCCAATTGGTTTTTCTTTTCATTTTCGTCCGGAATTAATCATAAACCCACTCTAGAATCTGAACGCAAGGTCATTTATATCCTCCCATGTTATTTTTTTTCTTTAATTCACAAACCTCACTCTAGTTTGATTTACCACCTGTGATCTTCTCCCAAGCCTCCTGGTACTTCTCCGCGGTCTTGAGCGCAATCTCATCAGGCATACGCACACCTTCCTTACCTCTCAGACCCTCACTGACCAACCAGTCACGCAGGAACTGCTTGTCAAAGCTGGATTGGCCGCGACCAATAGCATACGAATCTTTGGGCCAGAAACGGGACGAATCGGGCGTCAGGACTTCATCCGCCAGCACGACCTCGCCGGTCTCCTCGTCAACTCCGAACTCGAACTTGGTGTCGGCGATGATCACGCCCCGTGCAAGGGCGTACTCGTGCGCTTTCTTGTACAGTTCAATGGCCAGCTTGGCAACAGTCGAGGCGTAGGGTTCACCCAGAATGGCAACGGCTGTAAAGCAAGTTAGTTTTCAGCATTTTATTGTACATTATACAATTATCCTCGGAAGAAAAAGACGGACCTTGATCGGGATGGATGTTCTCGTCATGCTCGCCCTGCTCCGCCTTGGTGCTAGGGGTGTAGATAGGGCCATCGGGGAAAGCTTGGCTTTCCTGCAGACCGGCGGGAACCTTGATCCCGTGCACAGTTCCGGACTTCTTATATTCATTCCATGCGGAGCCGGTGATGTATCCACGGACAATTGCCTCGATGGGAAGAATACGCAGCTTGCGCACTTGCATACTCCGGTTCTGCAGAACGGGACGAAGAGACTCCGGAATCTGGGGTGGGAGGTCGAGGGTGATGAAGTGAGTGCGCAGAGCGGGAATTGCCTCAGTCAGAGCCTTAAACCATGTTTGCGTGCAAAGAGTGAGAAGAACACCCTTGTTAGGAATGCCCTATTTCCAACGAGAATCCGTTGTTAGTATATAAATTAATATAGAAAATTGTGGTGGGGAACTGTACATTCTCCATAATCACATCGTAGGCGGAGATACGATCACTCGCAACGAAGAGAAGGGTCTTGTCGTCGATCTCATAGAGATCGCGGACCTTGCCTCTGGCAATAAGAGGCAAGGCGCCCTGTAAATCTGTAGTTGTCAGAGCTTGAGCCATTGTGCAATTGTACAATTGGTGAGTTGCGGAGGAAAGCAATTATGCGTCATCACCCAATTTCCCGAGTCCTACTTGTCCCGCATTCATGCCTTGCAGCCTCAGGTGTCGAATAATTATCCCCGGATACACGCGCGCCCTTGGAACAATATACCGTCTGATAGACCACGACAAGATGGCACAGCCATAGTGCAGGCAAAATGACGCGTTATTTGACTCCCTGGAGAGTCTCCTTGCTGTGTCTAGTCACCCTCTACGCGGATGGCGTCGTGCCCAATTCTTCAGCTATTCACGTCCTCTCGTTCCTCACAGCGGGTCTGTTCCCACTAGATGCCGCCGATAAGCAATGGGAGCAGCACTACTTGCCGACCATTTCGGAGTTTGAAGAGTGTCTGGCTGGCCAGGAGTCGTCTGTTCCTGGGCGTACGCTCTGGGACTTGTTTCTGAAGAACCTGTGGTCCATCGACTCGCTGGATGCGTTGGAGACTTTCTTCAGCGATGTTATCCTGTCGCTGCTGGAAAAGTCGCGCGATGAACTAATCCACGAGAGGGACAATGGGATTGAACCAGAAAAGGATGATCGCATGCGCTTGTCCAGGAGCTCGCCGCTTGGCATATTCATACGGAGAGCTTACCTTGAGTACACGCGACTGCAGTTTCACGATTCTGTGAAACTCTGGACGGGATTCGTCAAATACCGTCTGCCAACTTACAGCTACTGGAGTCGTAGACATCACGAGGCCGGGGAAATAGCCATTGATGTCAATTTGCGCGACCTTGGGCTGGATTCTTCCAGCCACCTTTCACAAGTTGTGTATGGTCACATCGAAGATGAGGAGGAGGAGGAAGAGGTCAGCGCTAAGGATGCAGAGCGATTGCTTGAGTTCCAAATCGGTGAACTCCAAAGTATGCAATTCTCCAGCCCGGCATGACTGTGTGCTAATGGATGTAGGGATGGGAGGCAGGGTTCCAGATGAAATGAGAGCTCAGCTGAAGCGCATCATCACTGCGGAGTCTTCGATTCCCGTACAGATGCACTATCTTAAGTACGTTCTGACATAAGCTGTCATGCAGGTATTCGATACTAACAGAATACTAGATACCTGGACGCTTGGAGGGCTGGAGATTATACCTCAGCTTTTGATAACCTCCACCGCTACTTCGACTATACCATGCACGAAAGCCTTGACCGAAGCTCGTATCAGTTTGCACTCTTAAACCTGGCCATTATGCAAGCGGACTTCGAGTGCTTCAATGAAGCCATATCAGCCGTGCAAGAGGCTGTTGCCATTGCTCGCGAGTCCCACGATATGAATTGCTTGAACTTCTGCATGAGCTGGCTATATCACTTCAGCAAAGCTTTCCCAGAGCAGATGCGGGAAGTTCAGAATAGTGGTATGCTGGGTAATGAAAAAGAGGGCCTCGCTTTCCTCAAATACAAGGCCAAGGAGACTGAGATGTGGTCTCTCATGAGCACTACATTGCTGAGTGAAGCGAAGTTGGAAATGCAGCAAGTAAGGATATCGCGTCTATGATTTGATCGTCGATTTTAATGATGGATAGGGAGAGAGTCTCGCCTCGATCGTTGAAACATTTGTCCGAGCATCCCACATTAATGTGATCAAGGGCCTTGTGAGTCCTACAGGCGCTTACATGGGGTTGCATGGGTCTATGTATGCTAGAATAGGTAAGTTCAAGGTCTATATCAATCATGCTGGCGCTAATAAACCCCAACAGGCGCAACTCACCTTGCTTGGCTGAATACAGAGATATTCCGCGAATGCTATTCAGACAGCCAGCCTCATGATGACTGTGTGAGACTTACGTTCAGAAACTGCCAGATAGTATGTTAATATCTCGCTGAACATCATGACAAATGCTGACTTGCCATCTACAGTTAACACAAAAGGGCAACTACAAGGAGGCATCCACACGGATGAATAAAATTGACCCAGAGAAACTCCGCGCTTTCAAATACAATAATGCGTGGACCTGGTACTCAGGACTCCTGCAATTGCGGCGACAAATCTGCCGGTCAGTACCTCTATTGAAACGAGACCCTTCAATCCCAACTCTAACAACCTACAGAGATGACAAGGTGGCCGTCGAACACATCATAGCACAACTCGAAGCAGTACAACTCCGCGACTTCGACATGCGCCTCCTTCTAGCCTTCCATTCGATCGAATTCACCATACGCCAAGGCGACTACGGCCGCGCCCTAAGAATGGTCGAACAAGCCGCCCACTCCATGCAACCCGAGAACTTCGACATCCACTCCCAAGTCAAGCTCCTCTGTCTGAAAGCCCAAATCCTCAGCAAATCCGGCCAGCCGCAACGCGGCTTCTCTCTCGCCATGCGCGCAGCAAGCATAGCGCACCGCTCCAAACTCCTCGCCGACCTCTGGGAATCCATCTGCACACTCGCAGTAGTGCTGCTGAGTCTCCGCGAATTCGAAGCCACCGGAGAACTAGTCGAGAGCATCATGCCTCAGATCCTGGAGTCGGAAGACTACGGTCTCATCGCGCACGCGTATTCGCTGCTCGTTGACGCGAATATGGGCATGGCGGGTGAACTGTGGAGTTTAAAGGGACGGGAGTCGACGTCCGCGCGAAAAGAACATATCAATCGTGCTCTTGGGTATATTGATTCGGCGTATGATCATTTCGAGCAGATTGAGGATATCAGGGGTCAGACGGAGATGGTGGCTAAAAAGGCTACTGTTATGCATCTTACGGGGGATCCGGTCTTGGCTAATGATTATGCTGCTAAGTATCTGGATTTACGGCGGCAGAGGGGGCCAGAGACTTGATATTACAATAATGACACTTTGAGCTCTGAACATCTTTACGTAGTTCGAGCAGATGAGTCGTGCTCAAGGGGCCGTGACTAGCTAATCTGTAGTAACATTAGGGCTATTCTATAATACTGATCTCTGAAATCGTCAAGGACTATACGATGTATTATTGAATGAGATTCATGGGAGTTTGCCTCTTACTAGACCAGATATATATCAAACAGCGCTCTCGACATTGGGGTCGCTCTGTATATAGGCGAGGCGTAGTTGTACCATGCAATGGACGAATGCATATGAACCAAGCAAGATATATACAATGCAGCATGTTTGTAACATATATAACAAAGAGCTGCAGGTTACGTGTACCTCCTGCCGGTCTCTACAGTGTATAAACAAAGTCATGATTCTCCCGATCTGTGAGATCAAGCCACCTAGAAAGGTCAGCAAACCTCAAATTAACAATCAACCTCCAAATAACCAATCCACTTACTCGCGATTCTCCACCCGAACATAATCCGGCCGCGAGATAATCTCAGCCTTCCGCCGATTCTCCTTATTATACCACCACCAAATGCAAAGCAAAATCAAAATACTCACACCCCAGCACACAATAATAACAATCTCCGCCGAGACATAACGCGGTGCATCCCCAGGACGGAAAGTCAAGGGACCTAAACAAGGTCAACACACACTCAAGTCCATTCTTCCAATCCCACCCACCTATGATATTACCCACACAATACCCAATCAAGTACAGCGCAGCAACGGTCGTCTTCTTAGTATACCCGGCAACATTAGACGAAATCAACGACAAAAGAGCAGCAAATGCAGTCGGGAACGCCTGCGTCATGTAGTATCCAATCAGACGGCCAACATGATTCTCCAAAGGCAAGGCAACCATAAGAATAACACCGACAGTAGCAGCCAACAAACCACCAATACTAGATAAGATCCGTTGACGTGTCCTATCGCCGATGAATCCACTCATGACGAGCGCGATCACCTCCACTGCGCCGGCGGGCGTGCCATATAGCAGACTTTGCACCTTGCTATAGCCGAAACTATTAATCTGAAATGGTCAGTATGGACAATTTCCAAAGGGAAAAAAAGATAGTATATACCAGCTGACTGAAAAAATTCGTAATCCCCCCATTGGGAATATTCGCCGTAATAGCAAAGAGGTAGAAAGCCCACGTCATGGGATCCGTCAGCGCCTCTTTAGCCTGATAGCACTTGAAATGCTTATTTCCAATACCTTGCTGGTTAACGCGCACGCGGGCAATGGCAAGAATGCGATCCTCCTTCTTCAGCCAGCGGGCGTTGAGTTGACTATCCGGTACGAGCCAGAGGAAGAGCAGGCCGAGAGAGATGGTCAGGAGGCCCGTGAAGAGGAAGACGATTTTCCAGGGGGCGATGAGGGAGCCGTGCTTCTCAGTGCCGATGGCTATGCCGTAGGCTACGAGGCCGCCGAATATCTGGCCCCAGCCGTTGAAGCTGTACCAGATATTTACGCGCTTGCCTTGTTCGGATCGGGTGTACCACTTTTTTTTTTTTAAAAAAAAGGATTAGCTTGGTAGATTATGATATGGGATTATTGGAATAATATACCTGGGAGGTGAGGAGTGCGAAGCCCGGTGTTACGGCTGCTTCGAAGACACCTAGGAAGAAACGGATGGCGATTGCGCCGGCGTAGTTCTTTGCTGCTGCGAAGGAGCTTAGGATAAGGCCCCAGATGATAATGCACGCCGCGGAGTATTTTGCTAGTGGTAATCGTTGGAGTAATCGGTTGGTAGGGTATTCCCAAGCGAGATATCCTGGTTTGTGTCAATTCTGGGCAGAATCAATCGAGTGTGGAAATACCCACCGAAGTAGAATACACTGCCGAGCCATTGGTACTGATCATCTATGAGATTTATATCTTCTTTCAAACCCATGATACTAGCATATGATAAGGTAGTTTCTGGAACTATGTGAGTTCATAACTGGGCATTGCTCTGCGGTACATACTGTCGAGGAAATTCATCGCGTAGACGAAGCACATGATTGGCATGATGTGCCAATCGATTGTCCGCACGAGGCGCCGATTGGTTGCTTCATCGATCTCGATGACTTGGCCCTGCAGCTCTTCGAAGGCTTTCATCGCCTCGTCTGCATTGGGGGTGTGCTTCACCAGCTTTTCGTCCGTCATGGTCGTTTCTATGTGCGCGGCGGTGGACGCGCTCCGGGGGCTATCATCTCCGGCCATTTTCTTGTATGAGATGTTATTCAATGAGGAATTGAGGGAGGCAACAGGTTGTTAACTATGAAATAGGACTCAAAATGATATCATGGATATAGTGGGGCGGATGATTCGTTTTATAGGTCTTTGAAGGGACTGCAAGCTATGGGGTTCTTTCAATTTGTAGTCAATCAGCTCATTCAAACCGAGTCTGAGCAGAGGAATAGAACTGTCTTCTGTCAATTGACGGGGAAGAAGGTGTGAATGAATAAATCGGCAACGGAGGTTTCCCCACACTATAGCTGACCGAAGCTTGGATTAGACTTTCCAATGACAGAGTCGTAGTGGGCGCCATGATCTCCCACATTATGGGGAAGGTTCTCTCCATTGCAATTAAACTGGGTCTCTGGCCCTCGTAGGCCAATTGGCTGTGCTGTTCCCTCTGGTGTGTAACCGGGAAGACCCTCAATCCCCGGATCCATGAATCTCTACACCGCATACCGGTTTGCGATGTGATGACTTGCCACGGACATTTGGAATTGATATGCGAACGGCTGACCTCTGACTAATCTTCGCTGGTCCAATCCTGATGCTGACCTCCAGAGTTTGATCGATTCACCGTTCACCGATTCACCGATTCACCGACATGTTCGAAGGATAGCAAATGCGGAGGGAGGTTCCATCTCCCTACATAGGCAAGAGTGAATAAGCACAGATCTCATTGTTAGCCGAGTAGTACCTGTGAATTGCGTATATGAAATAGCCAAGACTGCACAGGACGTAGCTCAGTAAATGTAACTGTAGAATGCGGGGGATTGAATCATATCCCAATGCCAAGCCCCGGTCCGTGCATCCTCAAAGCTTGGCTTGGAGACTTTCTTGGAGTCACTTGGAGAACGGAAGATCCCGACATGAAATTCCCCTTTAGTTGACCGCGGGCAAACTCGGGATGGAAGACGGCTTCCCGCGCTTGGAGCTGGTGTCTCTCCACATTCACTTAGTGTCCCCGCAATCTACCGCTGCCGTTTAACCGAGTCCCTATCTAAGTATCGGGAAGCCGGTTAAATAGGGAAAGAAGAAAGGGAGAGGGACAAGAGTAAGCACTCGCAAAAGACGTGGATGCTTGCCTATATACAACAAAGCGCAACTCTAATATCAGATCCGCCTGGGCCCGACTCGGCCCCGGACTCGGAACGTGAAAAGACTGCCGGTGTGATGACCCGGGAAGTCTAGAAGTGCATCCGGAGTAGCCCCGGAGATCGAGCTTAACCGGCTACAGTTAAGCCGTGTTTTTTTTTTAGAGATCTATGAACGGAGTATATTCACGGCCCCCAACCATCAGAAATTTCATCTTTCTTCAAACCCATTGCAAAACAAACACATAAACCAACCGCTAGAAAGCCCATCCATCACGCAAAAACAAACACAAAAAAGAAAAATGCCAACACTCCCATCCCCAGACTCCTCATCCCCAAACAAATGGCCCCATCCACCACCAATCTATCGCCAAACCTCCCCCACACCCCAAAACCAAAAGCTATCCAAACCAAAACACGACCCCATCCCACCATTCCGCAACGTCTCCGCCTGCAACCGCTGCCGCATCCGCAAACACCGCTGCGACCAGCGCCTCCCCCGCTGCGAACCCTGCGAAAAAGCCTCAGTCCGCTGCGTCGGCTACGACCCCCTCACCAAACAAGAAGTGCCCCGCAGCTACGTCGCGTTCCTGGAAGCGCGCGTCAATTACCTGAACCAGGTTCTGCTGGATCATAAGATTGCGTTCAAGCCTGCGCAGCCGTATGACGAGGAAGAGACGGTGAAGATGGAGGGGTCGAGGCCTAGAGGATTGGAGGCGTGGGAGGAGGGGGGGTTGAGGAAGAGGAAGGCGGAGAGTGTGCCGGCGAGGCAGGTGAAGAGGCTGGCGCAGTTGAATGTGTTGTTGACGGAGTTGATTACGGACGGGTGTGTGCATGGGGAGTGTGAGAGGGAGAGGGAGAGGGAGAGGCCTTGGTCGCCGCGGAGTTTGGATTCTGGGGAGCAGGGGACGCCGGAAGTGGAGGATGGGGAGGGGAAGGGGGGTGAGATGGGGGAGGGGAAGGTGGTGCCGGGGATTGATCCTGGATTGGTGGATTTTGAGATGGATGTCAAGCCGTTGGTGAATGATGGGAGAGTGGAGGGGACTGGTCAGATGGGGCAGGAGAGTCGGTCTGTACCGGAGCCTAAATTTGATCTGGCGGCTGATTTACTTCGGGGGAGGGTTGAGAGGCAGAGGGAGAGGAATACGTTTGATCTGTTGGATGAGTTTCTTGTTGATTGGACTGAGTGATGATGGATTCAAATGTTTGCATTGGGGATACATGTACGGCGTATATAAATGTGATTATTAGCGAAATAGACTGGATTTAGCCAGGTTATGATACACAATTTAATAAACATCAATCTCAAAATCCATTCTGTCAAGGCTAAATATCATCAGATCATAATCATTAACTATACCGCAATATGAGACTATACCAGAAACTGCTCTAGTATATCAACCCTAAACCGCAATCGCCGTTACAGTCGAAAGCCCCGAACCCATAGAATCCTTAAACGCATCAACCTGAGCATATTCATCCACACCCACACCGAAAGCATCCCCTTCCCGAGCAACACTGTCATGCTTCGCAGGCCAAATCTGATACCCCACAGCCTCCTCCTTCTCAAAATGCCCCATAACCACATCACGCACAGTCTTCTGGAAATGAAGCGGACCCTTCTCCATCTCCGGATGCAGCAGCCCATTCACAAAGACACCAGCATTGAGATTCTTCTGCGAATGAATGCACAGATACTTGTCCTCAGACATGATCCGCTTATACATATCACTGATAAGAGTGAACGCCTCATCAGTAGCATCCTTATGACGATAAACCTCGTAGCGCATAACACATTGCGTCGGACTAGTTGGTGTAAAGCGCTGCATGAAGAAGAAATTCGGACTAAGATACCACACATTAGTCTTCCATTCTAGATTTGATATGGTATAGATATACTAACGAGATATTGAACGAGGCATTAGGCCAGAAGTACGTCGTCGCAATGCGGAACCCCTTCTCAATCTGGTCTGGACGCGGAGCGCCATAGTGCTGGATGTGGCCGTCCTTCGTCTGGACATAATAAGAGTTCAGATCGGCGATTGTAGGGATATCCGGGTGCGCGACTTGACAATGGTAGCACTCGTTATAGTTATCCGCGAGGATCTTCCAGTTGAAGGCGCCCTCCATATCCCACGTGTGGTCGAAGACGTAGTCATCGAAGTTGTAGTGCTGGAATCGGGGCTGCGTGTCGGCGCCCTCGAAGTCGTCGGTCCAGGATACTTCGGGGGTATCCTGGGCGTCGAGATTCACCCAGATGAAGCCGTTGTTATCGATGTGGATGTGTGCTGGGTAGAGGTCGGTGCTGTGGTAGGCGTTGATGGTTCCGTTGTTGTTGGCGACGAGGAATTCGTAGCCTGCTGCGTCGTAGCGGACACTGTCGCCTGCGTTGGGAACGCGGTGCTTGTGTGTTGTCAGGAGCCATTTTCGGGAGAAGATGGATCGGCGTTCTAGTTCGTACATCTCTTGCGATGTGTACCAGGATGCGGGTAGGGCTCGGATGGGCTTCTTCTCTTTTGCTGGGATGGGGGTTGTACCGAAGAAATTCCTTAAGAAGGACATTGTGAATAAATTGAAAGCGCGTATTTAATTTGTAAGTAGCAAATAGATTGGAGAATCTGAAGGCTCAATATGAATGTGTTTTGGAGTTCTGAACTATACTTCAGCTCGGCGATGTCTGCTCTTCTAAATAGCCATCACAACCACCACCTTGCCACGAAACACGGGCTTACAGTACTCCATCGGGTGTATGCCCCGGTTCTCGACCTTTCGAATCCGACTCCAATGACATAGTTGGATGTTCATTGTACTGCAGTTGCCTTTCTGGCGGGAGATATACATAGAGACCGATCAGGTGACCGGGCGGCCCTAAACCGGACCGAGTGGCTTGAAGACTATCACTTATTCCTCCCCATAAGAAACGGCTCAGGGGTCATGCAGAACGGGCAGCTGATCGAGCGCCGAACCGCCAGTGGTTCGGAGTGTAACCGGTCCATACCGGCGGTTTAGAGACCTTAAATGGCAGTGTTTATCCCTTGCCAAGGCGACAGAGCTGAGATGCCGGAGTCTGGGGAGTCTGGGAGCCTGCAGTATGATTCTTGATAAAACGACCGATAGGTCATGGATATAATAGCAATGGTGAGGTGGTGATAGCACTCTATATTGTCGGCGCCAGTAATAGTCACCTGGTCTGCAGGGGTTGAGAGCAAAACTGCAATATTTGGGGTTCGGAGGTGAGTTTTTAGGGTAATAATCCGAGAAACCCACTGTTGTCTTGTCCTTCAACCAGCAGCGGGCCTATTGACCGCAATGTCTATTCGGGGTCCTTATCCACCAATCGACAATTAAACAGAAAAGCCAAAGTGGAAGCTGGAGATGTGTGATAAGGTATGCTGTCACCTGATATAAGCAATTTGCAAGTCCAAAGTGTGATTCGCATGCATTGCAAGGGGTTTGATACACAAAGTGCAATTTCGGCACTACCTATATCCCAAGCTGGTAAAATAGAAGCTATATTCCCAGTCCAGTTTCCGGTTATTTGTTTACTGGATGTTCCAGCAGTGAGTTCAAGCGCATGAAGTTCCCGTCTCCGACCTGAGGCCTCCAGAACTTCAGACTGGAAACGTCATCAAAACGGCGGTGACAGTGACAAATGGCACTGGGTATGAAAGTGTCAAGTCCTACGTTGTGCGATGTAAGTGGTACATTAAACTAGTAGCCCGAATGCATGACGATCAGTGGGACATAAGTGATCAACGCCCGGACAACTAAATCTTAAGAACATTCATTGGGATATACCTAGTGAGCCGAGATTGCAAATACGGAGAATAGAGCAAATACGACATACGTACAGTATCAAGTACGTTCTTATAAAACTCTGCAAGTCACCGATAACTAACACGCAAGATCCAGAGACCAGAAGTGATTGGTCAAGGATCAGCTTTTGATCGTCGGGATAAACTCAGTCTGCACATCAATGTACACAGCCCGGACGACAGGTCACTTTGGTCCAGTTGATCGACTGGTATTTCTGATATGACAGGACCCACATATGCAGTACAGTACAGCAGGCGCCCGAAATGAGGTCACAACAAAAGCTTAGTTGGATTGAAGGGATATGAGAGTAAACAATAACCGAAAAGAAATAGAATTGGGTTTCAAGTATGTGGCACGTTAGCTATCTATATTCCCATAAAGATCGCATACAGGGAAGATTATATCATTAGAACATGAATGAGTAGACAAAGACCAGAATCGTGGCAATAGTAGCAATGGTGTACTCGAGCTCGAACCAAGCGGCCTGACCACCAAAGGCGATTTTCTTACTCTGCTTGGTGGGGTGCGCGACACCGGTCTTCGGGTCGCGGATGAGGAGATCTTCGCGCTCCGGCATCGCAGGCGGGTCGATTGCATAAGAGACCGGGGTCCACAGGGAAGTGCAGATGAAGAGGAAGGTAAGGGGAGGCCAGAAGGCGTGGGTGATAAGACAGAGAATGATATCCCTGAAACCAGAATTCTGCGCAAAGCAGCGGTACGAGGAGATCACAACTGCGATGAGGGTGACGTAGACGAAGGCGAGGTGGAAGCTGGCCATATAGTTCAGGAGAATCACACGTAAGCGGACGAACATGTTCTTCGATTTGTTGGGATCGCGCTCGTTCAAGGCTGAGCTGAGGGAGCCGGTTGGCTTGAAGGCTTGGGCCTGGCCGCCCAGCCAAGTGGGCAGGAAGAAGGCGCGAACAATGCAGAGAGCGATATAAGGCGACATCCAAAGTTGGTAGCGGGAGCCTCGTTGGCCCGTGTGGTAGCCCGCGGGGATGAAGAGGGCCATTTCGCAGAGACGGTTGGAGATGGTCGCGGCGAAACAGGCCCAGATCAGCCAGCGCAGTTGTTCTTCCGTTGCAAAGGCAACCAGACGCTTGCCCCACAAAAGGATGATGGGGATAGCAAATAGGGAAGCGGTCAGCAGGAGGGTGTAGACACTGAGGGTGGCATATAGGAAGCCAGAGAAACGCTGGGCGGCGGTCATCTGTTTGACGGCATCACCCCAAAGACAGAACTTCAGCTTGACAGCCGTGTCGACGGTTCCAATTGCCCATCGCGTCCGCTGCTTGAGATGTCCGCCGAAGTCTTCCGGCACGGTTCCAAATTGAAGAGGCTCATGGATGTATGCTGTCTTCCATCCTTTGCCAAGCATCAATGTCGAAGTTGCAACATCTTCGGCCAGGGAACCAAGCGGGAAGTTGCCGATCTCTTCGAGTGCCTCGCGTCGAACGACGTAACCAGATCCAGTGCACCACGCCACACCCAGCGCATCTTTGATCGGCTCAATAACATGCACGAAGAAATCGAGACTCTGGGCCAGCGGGTCGGACGCAGGGGTGTTGTAGAAAAGTTGCGGCGGACATGCAAGGGCCATCTTGGGATCCACCAGCAAGTGGGGAAGGATCGCGCGAAGCCATTCTTGTTCGGGAATCTGCAATTGCTAGTCAGAACATTGAATTCTCGTTTCAAATCCGGCTGGGCATTCGTAATTACCATGTCGGCATCAAGGGCAGCCATGAACTGGCCAGCTCCTCCGGGCAACAGATTGACCTGCTCCAAGCCGTAGTTGAGGTTGCCGGCCTTGAAGTGGTGGGGTTTTCCAGGAATCTTTTCACGAGCCATGTAGATAATGTTGGTATATTCCTTGGCGAGTAGGGCGCAGGCTGCTTCAAGGGTCGCAGATTTGGCATCGTCCAAAATAATTACCCTCAATTTATCGCGAGGGTAGTCCTGGTCACACGCACCCCGAACGGTATCGAGAACGACTTCGTCATCCTCCCCGCAGCAAGTAATGAACACATCCACGGTTGGACATTCACCACCAGTCAATCTCAACTTAGCACGGCCTCTTTTCTTCAAGGCCATCATGGTCCAGCAGTTATGCATGAGCGAGGGAATTGCAACGGCGATCTCAATGGCCACAAACACCCACGCTCCAGCATATGAGACTCCCGCGATATTCTGAGCCATGATGATGCAGGCAATTCGCAGCCCAAGATAGAACAGGTAAATACCGGTGTTGGCAAAAGTGAGGAATGGGACCAGGGCAAATACCCATCTCTTCCATCCTTTCCATGTATCCGCGTCATCACGGTCACGAATGCGAGCAATTGATCCCGACTGGACCCAATCCTTTGCAAATCCTGGTGAGGCAGGTGAGCTCACTAGCGGAGCAAGACTCTGATGACTTTCCTGCACGCCGTGATTTTGGTACTGTGGGACAAAGACCGGTTAGGATGGGGATTTCTCCCGACGAAACCACAAGGAAAAAAGGTCTTGTACTTACCAGAGTGGGTGACGCAGACCGAGAGTCATACGGCGTGCGAGCCTCCCATGGCGTGGGAGACGAGTCTGAGTGACCCGACATGCGAGCGGTTGGTTGAAGCCAAACGGGCTGGCCGTACTCGTCAGTAGGAAAATGGCCCGGCCTGATGGGAGTAAGAGCTCTCGGAGAGATGGGGGAAGGAGAAAAAGGCTCTGAGTGTTCAAAGGTTTGGTTCGAATGATAGCCTCGATAGGTATTCAACTCGACCTTTTCGTCTTGATCGTCATGGCCATAACGTCTATCCATCTCGACATTCGACGGAAAAGCGATCAGATCTAAAGAGAGTAGATCTCAAGAATGCCGCAAACGAGTGTGATCAGCCCGAAGAGCTGGGAATGGAAGAATGGAAAGAGTCCGAAATCGAAGGCTTCACATTCTTATTGTCTATGGGTACGAACTAAACGGTTTAAGCCCTGCTAGGGTGCCGCATTGAGTCCCGCATTGAGTCCCGCCGTCCGTAAAAATAGATTGGCGGTTTTCGTAATGGTCCCCGTTTCCAAGTTCCGGCTGTTTTTAGTTATTTTCATTTGTTTGCCGAAATTTTGAAATTAATTCCAGTACCTGATTGACCTGGTTTCTCCGCTTGCATCAGGTACCGGTTTTGGGTTCCTTGGCTCGTATGGTAAGGAGTGGTAATGATACCACGGGTCCAGTTTGATTGTCCTCATTGCCACCCAATCGATCCAATCATAAAATACCATGCAATGAAAGTTTCCACTGAATGACGTTGTTGCAGAGTGTACCTGAACCGTACCTGAGTTTCAATACCTCGACCCTGCATGAGCGCAGCATTACCACGCTAAACAAAGAACTCCACTATGGCGCTATCAACAAGCGTCGTATGGTCGACGCTTAATTCCGTGACACTAACCCCATGCATCTTATTCATTGGAATCTCTGAATCTTTGAACCTTTGCTACACCCTTTGCTGACTTTTGCTGCTCTTTGCTGAGGGTTCTTTCTTTCATTGTTTGGATTGCTGATATTTTCAATTGCTTCTGATCTTCATTCCTTTGCTTTATACACTCTGGCTATGGTCTTCGGAGTAGGACTACTGGTCAATGCGGTCCTGGTGGCCATCCCGGTTGGGGGAAGTGTGGGCGCTCTGATGGGAATTGATGCCCACAGAATAGCTACAGGCCAGAAAGCTTTATTCACCGGAGGAAACAATGATGATGGTATAGGTTCAGGTGGGAACCATGGCGATAGTACGGGCGATGGCGGACATCATGAAAGTACCTCGAACAACGGCTTGAGCAACACCCAATATTGTGACCTATCGTGGGGAATCAGTCCGCCATCGAAGACTGAACAATACACCCGTGAGTGATGTCGACCTCAGAATCACCGTCTTGGGATAAGGACTAATTAAGACTTTAGTGAACCCCAATCAATGGGGTGTGACATCCACTTCCTCTGGAAATGGGCTCTGCATGAATGTACGAAACATATCCCTCCACCTCTCCCAGATAGCTACTGACAGATTTCCTCCATTTAGGTCACCACATTCAACAACCAGAGCTATCCAGTCCAGACTGCTCCTGAGTTCTCCATCACATGGCAATTTGATCCCGGCCCAGAGACGGCACCTGTGCACGGATACCCGAATATTCGAGTTGACGATGTCTTGCCCAAACCAATGGATAGTATCTCAGAGGTGAATGTCGACCTGCATTGGACATACGGGCTAGGCGATGACCCGGCCGAATCAACGGACAAAGAGACATTGAAGGATGAGAATCTCGCCACCAACGTTGCCATTGATATGTTCTTGGACAGCGATGAAGACAAAGCCAAGAATGGGACGGATGCCAAATTCGAGGTGATGGTCTGGTTCTGGATGTCATCTCAGGTAGCCCAGCCCCTTGGCTGGGGAGACCCGGGTATTGATCGCACCGTGAACGGGACGACATTGTGAGTTGCAACTTAGATGAAACATCTCATCATTAGCTAACAGATGCTTCAGCACACTCTATACTGGTAAGAACGACCAGAACCAGCATGTTTTGTCCTGGGTTGCGGATGTCATGACTGAGCGATTCACCGGCGACATTTATCCCCTCATCACAGATCTGTACAATCTGAAAGGCGACAACTACCCGGCTAAAGACGACTATCTCGGCAGTCTGAGTTTCGGAACGGAAGCCTACTCGGTGGACAAGAATGTCACATTCTCCGCCAAACAGTACAGGATCGACATCCAGACCTCTGGATGAGTATACATTGTATGATCATGAACATTTGTTTTTTTTACCTTCACATAAATCCACACATAGCGTCACATCATTTTAGTTATCAAATGTCATGTTCATTGATTCTTGATGTTGAGGTTTGGTCAAGCTGGTTGCATTGTTTGCCAAGAATCGAACGGCCGAAAACAGAAGGCATCTTTTACTGCAAATACTATGTTGCGCATTCGAGCGAGGCCGGATTCGCTATCCCGATATTCAACAATGAGACACAATTCTTTTCAGACACAGCTAGCCGCCGGATATTCTCATCATTCCAACAGAGCAGGTATGGGTGACACCATCCAACGTGATAATGGTGGCATCTTCCATTCACCGCGTAGCGTGTTGTGGGTATTGATACCAAATCACTCCACGAATTTATGTAACAGGGAATTCTTGTTCAATATAGAGAGTATCAAGATGGACTACGGCCCCAAAGTCTCGCCGGTGCTCAACGGTATACTAAGGATATACCGCACCCGGAGAAGAAGTTGATTTTCGGCCTCAACATCCTTGCCTCTCATTCTTAGCCAACCCGACCAGCAAGCCATCACTAATACCTGCCTAGGTATATCTCATCTGTCTACAATAGCCTAAGCAGCTGGATTTCCTTTACAGGATTCGCTCCGTATGAAAAATGATCTTGATATATGGCAACGTATCGCCATCACTACAACATACAACATATGTTGTAGAAATTGGACGACATTCTTCAAATCCGGCAGAGTCTGCTGCTGAATCTGAGCACAATATATGCAATGCGTTTCTCCATCGATATTTGCGAGTCATATTCCTTCCCCGGCGCTATCTACGTTATCAGTGATATAAGCCCCGCGAGGTGACGCGTCGCGTTGCACCGTTCACCACGCTTCGCCACTGGGGACTACATTCGCATGATACTTGTAAACAGCGTATGTTGTATGTAAAATTTCGAGGAAAGACATGGAAACTCCGAGTGGAGATGGGTGGCCCTCTGATAAACCGAACAACATACAGTAGAGGGAAGATCGGAACTGACTCAGGTTCGCAGATGGTTCATCACTTGCACGATCATCCCGATCTGCTTCCTTTATGGCAAGGCCGATGTCCCTGTTCATCCAACTAACGGCTCCCGGTGGATACATATGAGTTCCACCGCTCATAACCACGGTTCTTGACTGCGACCGAGATCGCCAATGTTGGTCTCCAGGACCTCACAGTTCCCAATTGAAAAGATCTCTGGTTATTCTCCAAGCGAGTTTTCGATGGCATTGGTACAACATATATTGATGTTGTATGTCGTGCATTGGAATGAACTGGAGTCTCACGGCATACCCCACCCCTTCAATCCGTATCTCCTAGCGAACCCTGAGATCTACTCGAGTTCACACTGTGCCGACCACGACCGCGTTGTCGATAGCTGCCATGGTCACCGACGTGACCGTCTACAATGAGTGGTGGGGGCTATCCTGTTCGAAGGCGGTGGATCTGGACTCCGATAGCAAGTGCCCAGGTGGCGGCTCCGGTCCTCTTTAGTCATTTCTCCTACTAAATCGGACCACTGACGCCTATCGCGCCGAGCAGTCTCGAGGGCTACTGCAACGGCTAAGGACGCCAACGAGCGCTATAGCCGCCAATTTGAACGCCATTGGCCGTATAGAGTAGTTGAACACGAGACATCTCTCTTAGTAAAACTAAAGTTTCAAAGTTTCGGCCCGAGAGCACCTGGACCTGGGCATTGTGTTAAACTTGGTCATCGGTTCGGGTGCCCAGGTGGGTTTGATCGCATGTTCAATACACAAAAAAGTTTGTGTTTTAGAAATCTGCTTGATATTGAATTCACATCATGACTGCGTCAAATGGCGTCAGACATTCTCATTGCTATTACAATGCCCGAAACACCGGTGGCGATGTGCCCGGTTTTTAGAGGGCCCCCGAATGGGGTTGAAGAAGCCGAAGCAAGAGTTCAGTGCCGATCTGTCAAACTTTTGCTGTGAGCCATCCTTGGCATTGAGCACGACATCGGGGTCCACTGGGGTCTTTCTTTTTTATCATAGACCTTTTGTCCTCTCTTCTTCTAGAGCTGTGAATATTGTTTTCTTTTGGTGGGAGTTTGTACATCATGGCCCCTTCTTTAGAACCAGAGGTTTCTGCGGATGCACAAACCGTCGTCCCTCGGACTCGGACGTCATGGTACCGCTCGATACCTTTTCAGATCGCCGTTGCGAGCGGTGTGTCATTTACCGCCCCTGGCATGTGGGATGCGCTGAACAACGTGGGAGCCGGTGGTGCCGCTGAGCCCTATGCTGTCTCAGCCGCCAATGCGTTAGTCTATGGATTGTTCGCAGTTGTCTGTGTGGCGGCCGGCGCAATCAACAACCGTATCGGTCTCAAGTACGGTCTAGTCCTCGGTGCCATCGGATACCCCATCTACGGTGCCGGTCTGTACACTAATAACTACCACCCCACGACATGGTTCTTGCTGTTCGGTTCCGCGCTGTGCGGTATTTCGGCCGGTTTCTTCTGGGCTGCCGAAGCTGCGATCATTATCGGTTATCCTAGTCCCAGTGAGCGCGCTTTCTATCTCGCCATCTGGCAGACTGCCAAAGCGGCCGGCCCCATCGTTGGTGGTGCGATCAGTCTGGGTTTGAATGCAAACACATCGGAGGCGGGAGCTGTCAGCGCGACCACTTATTACGTCTTCATTTCCATCATGTGTCTCGGTCTTCCGATTTCACTATTCCTCAGCCCCGCCGAGAAGGTCCAGCGCAATGATCGCTCGCTTGTCATTGTGGAGAAGAAAGAATCTTGGGCGAAGGAGTTCAAGGCCGCTCTGTCCCTGCTCGCCACCCGCCGTGTCCTCCTCCTCCTCCCCGCCTTCTTCATCAGCTACTTCTACAACGGCTTCATGAGCACCTGGCTGACCACCTACTTCACCGTCCGATCTCGCGCCTTCTCCTCGTTCTTCACCAACTTCGCCGGCATCGCCTCTTCCTTCCTCCTGGCCTCCCTCCTCGATCGCCAAAACATCTTCATCAAAACCCGCGCCCGGATCGCCTTCTGCACCATCGTCGTGCTTCTCACCGGCACCTGGATCTGGGCCACCATCCTGCAGAAGCAGTTTTACGACGCCCCCGAGCCCCCAGTCTGGGACTGGTTCACCAGCGGGTTCAACAAGTCCTACGCACTGGTCTTCTTCTGGACCTTCGCCGGCCAAGGGTTTCAACAATTCCTCTACTGGCTGGTCGGACAATACAGCACCGACATCTCCTCCCTGTCCTACCACTGCGGTATCCTGCGCGGATTCGAAGCTCTGGGACAGACCGTTGCATGGGCCATGCAGTCCGAAGGCAACGCAAACCACTTCGTCAGCATCGGTCTCAATTTTGGCATCACCATTCTCGCATTCTACCCGACGTGGATTGTCCTCTCTGAATTGGAACATAGCCACGAAGTGCAGGTCACCGTGGACGACATCGTAACCAAGGGGGATGACTCAACCTGAGCTCCCGCATGACTCTTTGATGTATTGATTTGTATGGTTCGCCGGTTCCGGGAACCGCTTTTTGTTTTTTAATAGATACCTGATACCCCCCCATCGCTCTTACTCAACGCCGAGCATTTATGTATACATTGTATGACTTTCAACAGACAGAATCGGGAGACCGGCTATTTTTTTTAAACTTTCCCTGTGCATTTGATCCACTACCTAATCGCCATCAAAGTTTAGAGCTATGCAGGGTTAAACCTTGGACTGAATGAGGACCATTCGATGAAACCTATTTCCCACCTTCTCTTTTATACAACATACATCGGATATATAATTTTAACCAGGTTGGTTTTAACTTTCCCCCGACAAGCCACTGATCTCAGCCCGCATTAGGCTGCTGCCAAAGTACCAGATACACGCGGTTAGCGCCGTCCAGGGGTTCCGTCCGACGGAGTTCCGATACCAAGCACCGAACTAGCATCTCGATCAAACGGATGCTCCGTACTCCGTAGGGAACCCCAGAAGGCATGGGTTTATTCCCCACATAGTCCGTGGGAATCTGACTTATCTCATACGCTCTGTCCGTCCACAGATCTGAAACTCCTTTTAGAAAAAGAGGTGGAAATCAAAAACACATCTATTACATTTAGTCTATACTTATAGGGCGAACATACCCTTCCAGTCCATTTTTGGTTCCCAGCTATGCGCATCGATCTCCTTGGCCCTTTCGGAGATGCAAAGGGGGCGTAACTGGAAGCGTCGACCAGCGCATTCACTCAAATCCTAGCACATTTCCTCAACAGGGAGTGTGCATATACATATCCTAAATAGGAAGGTGGATCCCTGTGCTTTGTTGGTATGCGGGGAACATCTTTCTTTGCATGTGAGGTGCCCCCTTGATAGCTGTAATCTGTACTCTGTAGAGACTCCCCTAGCTTACCTCTAATCTTCTCTCGGTGACTTGGTCGGGTCTCGCATTGCAATGGCTATACTCGAGACGCCCGTCGAAATGCGAGATACAGAGATCCGACCTTCGAATGACATGCAAATCAGAACCGCGCACGATAATGGGAATGTACAGCGTATGGGAAAGGCGCAAGAGCTAGAGGTACATTTATTATACTCCATTTTGTGCTCCCTGGTCTCTAATGCAAATTAGAGAAACCTACGACGTCTAGCTGCGTTGAACTTTACATCGGTGTTACAAGCAACATGGGAATTTATTCTGGTGTGATTATATACATCCAACTATGTCTACTTAACATCTAATATAACGACGCTGCATCTCAGCTTCAATTATGAAGGTCTGTGCAATGGATGTCTTCAGGGTTGTGCTATTCATATATCTAGGCATTCATTGAATTCGGGATTATCATCGACTCGATCTCTGAAATGGCATCTATGTCTCCAACCTCAGGCGGACAATACTACTGGGTATCGGAATGGAGCTTTGATATCAGAAGTTCTTGGGTTATATCACCGGTTCGTTCAAGATCCGCCGATATGGTATATTCTAGCTTGTGGATTCGGACAATTTATATTCGCTCAGGCTAGGTGTCGGTATTAGCTTGGCAAGCTGGCGTAGCCTGTGGCTCGTTCCTTACGGGGACGATCATTCAGGGACTCATCGGGGCCGGAAGCCGGATTACGAGTCCCAGAACTGGCATGGAGCTTGGTTAGTATCTTCGATGGTCCTGGTGATCAATATCGTCAATGTCTATGGATAAGACCTGATGCCAGTACTAAACAGCCTGTTGATGGTTCTCCACATTCTGTCCTAGGCGATCATCATGTCCTCAGGACTCTGGCACCCCGCCAGTCCGACAAAGCCGTATTCGTGACGGAGTGGAAGGATGCCGGCGAATGGCCTTCAATTACACTGAGCATGATGATCGGCCAGATATCCGCCATCTAAGTCTCTCCAAGTATCACGAGGCCCTCAAGACAAACTATGATATACTAACAAGCCTAGACTCCGACGCAACAGCCCACATGTCCGAAGAAGTCAAAGATGCCGCCCGAAACGCCCCTCTCGCCATCGCATGGAGCTACTTTAGTAACGGTCTCTGGCCATCAACCTAATAATAACCTACCTCTTTGCCACGCCCTCCATCGACACTCTCAACAGCCCCACAGGCTTCTCCTTCCTCTCCACCTTCCAAATCGCAGCCTCAACCGCAGACACAAACGGCCTGACAGCTGTGATCCTCCCCATTACATTCAGCAGCATCCTCTTTAAAGCCTTCACATCCCGACAAACATCCGCATTCGCTCGCGACCTGGGCCTCACTTCTCGAACTGGATCTGCGCCGTCGATCCTCACCGCCAGATCCCCGATCATGCCATCGCGCTCTCCTGCGCTATCAGCTGTGCGCTAGCGCTGCCCAACATCGGGCCCGAGACTGCGTTTCACGCCATTATCTGGCTGAACGTGGCGCTGATGTACACATCCATTGTCGCGATTAGCTGGGTTATGTACCATAAGATATGGGCCGGAGAGTCTCCCGCCGCAGCGGTTGGATATAGGGCAGTGGGGATTGGGTGTTGATATCATTGGGTTAGTGTGCTTTTGCGCTTTTCTAATCGTTGTGGCCTGGTGGTGCGGTGTTTACGCTGGAGAGCTTTAATTGGGGTGTGGTTATTTTTGAGGTTTTTTTTTTTGTTCTGAGTCTAGGGATGTATGTTGTAAGAAGAGCAAGGAGTATGTCGGTCTTATTATTACTACTCCGTACGGAGTACTTAGTAAAGATGTATGCCTTGTGCGGGTTAAATGAGCAAGGTCCACGGATATTGGGCAAGGATATGTGGCTAGTGAGCCAATCAGGTGATGTGAGCGCACCAGCCACCATTTACCAGCCCCCCTCGGCTGAGAATCTGTTTACCTGCTCCGACGGCACGGTTTGTTTTCCTGAACTGGCCCTTCAGCATATCTGATATCAATTGCTACCCTTGCGTATCCAGGTACCGAGGTATTCTGTACTCCGTACGGAGTACATTGTATATGTTTTACGCACATTGACTATTTATAGCGAAAACTCGACCCACACTGTTTCTCGAACAGAATCTAGAATCCGCCGTGCGGTTCTGGCAGTTCTCATCGGCTGTCGGCATCGAGGCTCCCCGAAGACGGATCACGGAAGATGTGAACAGTGATGACTCATGATTCACCTTGGGAAACAACGCCCGCTAACATAATGCACATGCACATCGCCGAGGTCAAGCCTGGAAGGGACCTCGAACTCAGACTTGGCATCCAATTGGAATAGCCCGGAAAAGGACATCACGCACTTTCTTGAATGGGTTCCAAAGTGAAATATGAGACTTTTTTTATTTTACTGGAAGCGATTTGGGGGAACCCTAAGGACTTCAGGTCTGGTATGGTGGAGGGGGAGTGTTCCACAGACGGAAATTGCATTCGCATTGAATACAGGTACAGAGGACCTATGTACGGATCAGAGATCCAAGGAATAATGCCTGCAACATCACAACACATAATAGTCCTGCCAAGAAGGAACGTGCGCAAGTCTAGTACCTTGCCACTGAGCAGAGTTCCCTAGACTCAGCGGAAGAACATCACCAATCGCAATGAAGATAACAACCGAACTGTGTACTGTGGACCATTTGAGTGAGAGCTAAGAAAGTGGCTAAGGCATTTTGAAGAGGAAGAGAGAATTACCTTTGCCGTGAAAATTAGTAGAAAGATGACTGTACGGGTACCTGGGACAAAAGCCTGGGTTGCGTGGCGGGTGTCGTCAGTTAAAACTCCCATCTTCCCTTTAACCGTAACTGCTGAGAAATTCTCTCTTTCTTCTTCAATCTCAGGATTCATTCATCCTACCTCTGAGGCCATCTAACTACCCATCTACTCCATTCGTGAAATCAGTCAGATCACATCACCTCGCATTGACCTCCAAACCATTCGAGCCCACTCAAAGGTCTCAAACAGCATCCCAAAAAAAAAAACATCCATAGTATCGCAATCAAAACCTAGTGAAACCATTCCCATCTAGTGTCTCATATCGCAAACACAAAAACGGTGAACGGATTGTTCGCGCCTCTTGGCAGATCACACCTCCACTACGCTCCACTACGGCTGTAGCTCAGCAGATCACAACCGCTTCAGACCTGCCTTGAATCTCGCACGCTAAAATCAGACGGTGGAACTCGCCTTATTAACATGGCCGCCCCCCAATCTCCCACTTCTCCCAAGCGGAGTCGTGGTTTCAGCGTCAAATCCGACAAGTCGCAGCAATCCGGTTCAACGGGCCACAAACGGGGACCGTCAGAGTCCTCTGAAGAGAAAGCCCGTCGCAATCTACACACCAAAGCAGATCCACTGGTCGCTATGAACGAACTTCAGCCTAGTATGTGCAAAACCCTCGCGTCCTGGGTTTTGGCCCGGTCGCATTGCTCAACCATCACATTTCCACTGACACTTCGATAGTGGCGGTTGCCTTGGAGAAATCAAATTTGGGCTCCCTGCGCGAGATCGAGCATAAAGATCAATTTGGAAACGTTATCAGTTCGTCTCCACTGGCATTCTTTGGGTCCTGGGCTCTCTGTGCTAACCCTTGCGTCGCAGCCGATCCCGACCTGTCAAACCCCACCCGCCCACGTTTGGAGCGCCCTCTGGATACGATTCGATCGTTTGAGGCTGCTATCTACGGGACATATACCAGTAATCGCGCGTCATATGCGAGAACAGGTAAATATGCCGACGCGTGTGAAAAGGAATTGGGCTGATCATTTTGGTAGAAGATGCTGGGTCCCAGATGGGCGATTTCAGCCGACGAACAAGCTACTATGGAGGTATGCCTTGCATGATTCCCTTTCCACCGATGGCCGCTGACAATTTTCATGATAGGTCAAAACGGTGCCTCAACCCGCTATGATCAAAGTTATTACGGTGGACCTCCCTCGCGACCTGATAGCATCGTGAACGCCTACCAAAACACGCCCCAATCACCCGAGAACCCCTACCCCTACACTCAGAACGGATACAGCCAGAATGGACAGCAACACGGTAGAAGACCATCCCGACACCCGCGCGGCTCCCCCTCCTCTCCCCTGACGCCCTCCGATGGCTACCCGAACATCGCCAATAATGTCAACCCCCAATACGGCTATCCCCAGAGCAATGGCTACCAGCGCTCATATGACAACGTGACCGCCATGAACAACGGCCTGGATACTCCGGGCCAATACAACGATCCCAACTCGAGGAACAGCTCCTACGACCAATTGCAGCAGCAGGCTCTGCAGCAACAGCGTCTCGACGAGCGTGCGCAAGCCGAGTACGGCTTCAACGGATTCGGCACAAACAAGCCCCAGCCACTGAATGATCCAAGCTGGGGTGGACCAGTTGGTGGTCAGGCTCCGGCGTCTGCTCCCTCGACTGTTCGCCAGAACGTGAATAGGCCTCCAGTCCCTGAAAAGGCAGATAAGCGGAAGAGCTGGTTCAAGCGCCGGTTCAGCAAAGATTGAGCCTGTGGGTATCGGTGAACCTGATCGAGATCGATTACCGTGTATGCTGAGTACTGTATCTGGACTCATTCCCTAGATTTGTTTGTCTTCTGTCTTCTGTCTTTTGTTTTTATTCTCCGGCCTGGCGTTTCTCTCTCTTTTTGTATGAACTTTCCACCGGCTGGAATATGGGATTTGGGATATGCGGATTGTGTGTTTCTTGTTTTTTGTTTTGTCTTGTTTGTTGCATGCTGTAATGAGATTATGATACATGGACACATGGGTCACGTCGTGGATTGGGGGTTGGGGGTTTTATCTAGTATGTTCTTATGCCGGTTTCTTGCTCTTTTATTAGTATCGTGTACTCCGTATAGCTGTTCAAGATTCAGTCTCGTCTTTGATTCGTTGTCCATGGTATATATATAAAATGCAGGTTGATAGTTATAGATCGATCAGTGAATGTTTCTTCAACCACCTTCCTCATTGGAACACTATGACCACAATATATTCCAAGGTTCTCAACCATTGCAATATAAACGAAGAACACCCTAATCCACATCCAGTTCGCCAAGCTCACCACCCACCAATAATCTTCCCCTGTCTCACTGAAATGGATCTACAACCTTATCTCTCTGATCTTAGGCTATGGTGAACCCACACGACGGAGTCCAGTTAATATATTTTTGTTGAGACTGGGGGTCGGAAAGTGGATGTTTGGCGCGATTGAGGGAATACCTAGGTAGTTCTGAGACAGTGGGGGCATGACAATCTATATAGACCGCCTTTTTGATTCTGGGTTTGACCTTAGGGTAGAGCAGTAGGGAGATCGATAAATGTGTATTTTCTAAGGAGTGACTGCTAGTAAAAGGAAAGAGGAAGCAGCGTCCGAAGGATTGGAGATTCATTTGGTCTCCTAACATCAATTGAATACTCTCAGAATGGGCGGAGAAGTAACTACACACAGTGTGCTCTTGTTTAGTTTTTTTTTGTTCCTCTTTTCACTGTATAAGAAATCTTGTCTTCAAACTAGCAAACTATTAACCGGACAGTCGGTAAGCGCAAGGCCAAGCAAGTCAGGTAGAAAAGAGACATCCAGTCACTGTATGCCATAGGCGTGGATTAAACCAGCGGGTGATAACGAAGGCTACACGACTCTGAAGTTTTCGAATCTCAATGAGATAATCAGTGTGGCAAACGATGCACTTGCTGCGTTTCGAGATACTGTTCCAGTGAGGAGTTCTCATCAAACGCCTGATCACGCTGGTAATTTGATGATAACGTAGGTGGTGACATATAGTCAGGTCCCATGGCGAGGAATGCCATTTTCTCAACAATTTGCTCAACTTTGCTCTTTTGTCTTTTTCTTCAAGCAGGAGGATATTTTGAGTACGTATGTACAGACCGAGAGGATTATTGCAAATCAGGCGCTCAGCAGAGCATAAAGTGGTGAATTTTGAGCCTTCGTTGATTTGAAGGTAGGAAAGCGAGTCGGTGGTAATCCCATATTCAGGACCATGGGAAAATCTCTTCATCGCAAGTTGAAGATGGAAGAAGCAAGGTGAGTATGAACTACGAAAAAGGGATTCATGGATCTGCATCATCAGTGCGGGTTCACGATCCGCAGGGCCTCGATCTTGATACTGAAGTGGACGGACGCTTCTTCCACCCAGCACTTGTCCCATGTCAAAGTACCTAGATTTGTCGAATCTTCGAAGAACCATGCGATAGTGGCATATTATGTGATGTGGGAGGTCACGTTCGAGCCGACGTAGAAATTCAAGCTTGTCGCTTGCAACTGGCCGTGCCAGAGGTTCTCTTTTTCTTGTGTTTTGAAGGGCTTGCAAGAACCTGTGGCTACACATCGAGAGACAGAGGATGTCGGCCGGCAGTAGTACATCCGTGATGCACAATATGAGCTCCACAGGAAGTCGACTCAGCAGGTCTGCTTTGGGAGGGAGAGGCTGGTCGAGTTGTGTCTTCTCAACCTGCAGCTCCTCAACGTGTATCTTCTCAACCTGTGTATTCTCAATATGGGTCTTCTCAACTTGTGCTTTCTGAACTTGTCTCTTCTGAAATGGTTTCTTTCCAAAGAATGAGAGAAACCAGCGGGGTGAATACCCTCTATTCCCTGACAGCATTCGGTTACGAGGCATACTGCCGATATGATGAACTTGTATTGAGAGAGACAAACTGTCTAAGAGGGTCAAATTGAAGAAGATGAACGTGTAGTTTGACTGTCAAGTAGATGGAGGGCAAGATAGCATGGCTTAAATACAGGAAGTTGATGTGAATTTTGACTGTACTGAAATGGTTGGCTGGTGAGTAGAACAATCTACCACGAAGTGTTGACTGTGCTGTAAGAAATATCCCGTGATTAGGAAAGAGTGATGGAGACTGATGAAAAGTAACAGAGATCAAGTTTGATGAGTTTGGAAGGAGCGATGGAGCAGATGTTTGATGAAGGTGCAATTTATAGGGAAGGTGTCAAATGTAGTGCCGGGCCATTGAACATCCCCAAAAGAGAGAGTATTGCGCAAAAGTTTGCCCAATGCATATCCGAGAATGCCAATTTCCCAAGTAATGAGACGCCTGCTTTCCACATTTGGGAGCTAGACATTTCCTAATGGGCTCTCAAAGGTCAGTTTGAATTTACCAACTAGCCCATTGCCTTCTTATTCCCTTTCACGGCTGTGAGTCCGTCTCGGGATTCACATCTGCTGCCTAGAGTCCAAATATCTAAATTGTCAAGGTCATAGTGGAAAGGACTTCTCATATTGTCCATGGCCTATTCAGCCGTGTTGCGCCGCCAATTTCCTACCAGTTTTGGCCCGACACTCCTACTACGCAATTTCTTTATATATTTCTCCATTCTCACAGCCAGAAGCTGTTCATCCATAACCTTCTGCATGATTATAACTTGATCCTTTGATTCGGCACCAAGCCACACATCCATACTATAAACCTTTGAATAGGGAAGCGATGATATCTCGAGGGAGTGAGAATGATGAGGGCGATGATTAGACAGGTGGGGGCTGCAAGTGCGGGACGGGCCGTCAGATAATCTTCTATCCATGCGGGATCAAATTCCAATCTCATTGAAGAGCCATGAAGAATGTTTAAGAAGCATATGGAAGGGTTTCATGTCTGTCAGAACTAGAGAATGACAGGGAAGAGAGACGAGAGAAGTACTAATTACTGACCGAAGTGTCATCATAGGAACCTGCTCACCGCGTGGTTATCATATCCATCAAGCTGATCGTCTTAGATGACTGGAATTTTTGAGCCACACCGAGACCGCAGGGCAGGTGAAGAATCCTGAGGCTAGGGTGGCTTCTCCAGGGTATCGCTCGATGTTGCGCGCTTTTATGAAGAGCAATATGTTCTCATTTCCATTTTGATAGGTCGGAGAGGCAATGCATATTCTTGAGGTGAGGAAGGCGTGTGAATAATTATCAAGGAACTCAAGCAGACGGTGGTGATTATATTTGATGAAGGGACCTAGCGTGTCATCCTTCAGCCACATGCCCTATAATTCAAACCGTAGGTGTTCCAAGAGATCTCAGGTGAACTCCCTATGACCGGCTCCCATCTATACGTATGTTTTGGATTAGATATTACTCTTGAACCGATCAATACTACCTAGGTATAGTAATGAAAGGTGGCAATATCCTTCCTCGACGGAAAGGAAAATGTAAGAGCAGGTTTCTGGCTTAGCTTCAGGTATAGAGGAACAGCGAGGCAAGAGGGTGGCTAGCACCTATTTTGGAAAGGTGCAAGTGAGCAACTAGTTTGGAGAGGGCAGTTGCCACAACTATATATTTGCCCTTCCTCACTTGCGAGCTTCTTTCTTCCTCCCTCCACATCATCGACTCACTACCCTCCGCCATCTACTTTCTTTATTCATCAATCATTCATGGAACTTTTTCTCGGGTGAAATAATGCCTTTGTGGACATATATAAAGCTGTTAATAGCTTGCTTTTGGTCAATCTTGCGTGTCTACACGCACAGTAAGGCTTCGTTTACAGGGTAATGTCACATACTAGACCCAATCTGTTGATGAAGTGTCGAGGTTAAGATTGTTGGAACACTCCAGCGCCCTTTTTCGTGTCTTTGTGGCCTAGGTTGATGCCAGCCTACCACAATCCTACACCGATGTTAGGAATATTAACGTTGACCCTAACCCTTTATATCTCCTATCCTCACGATGCAAGACGTCCTGGTTTGCACAGTTGTTTACATCCAATAAACCTCCAGGACGACAAAGTGAGAAGTTCTATGTCGGCCCTGTCTCTAGAAGCCGATGATTTCAATCATCACCACGAGCACATCCCAAATAGCCTAGATCACATAACAGGTGGAGCATGTCCCAGTTTCGCAAAATTGTCGCGAACCACACCTGGAAAATTGACATAAACGCACGTGTTTCCTGGCCCCAAAAGATTCAAGGGACCTCGCACGCTCTACAGCAGAAAGCGACACGCGACACAGGCCGGTCATGATGAGGCAGCGACAAGAAGAAACTGTTGATAGTAAAAACCAAAACTACATTTGTTGCCTTTCAAGATATGAAAGAATCATCTAGATCTAGAACGCACAAGAAAATCCAGCAAATATCTGTTATTATCAGGCTAACTAGCCTCACACTGGAATGATTGGGAATCACAAAGCACATCACCCACGTTGCACATCACAAAGAGCTGGAAGGAGACATATTACTTCCGACCAAGCAGCTTATCTTTCAACTTATCAGCCAAACCACGGTGAGAAACCTTCTTAGTCTCTTTCTCCTGATACTCGTGTTCCTTTTCCTTCAATGCTGCCTGGTCTAGATGGACATTGCCTTGTCCACCGCGCTATCATTGACAAAATCAGTATATAAGCAATAATAAACCAATATAAGGGATTGAAGTCTATCTCCCCCCCTATTTCAGGAAGATTCAAAGGAGATTTAGATCTTACCCCGGTATGGTGTGTCTCATCTGTAGAAGCCCGAACGGCATGCTCAGGGATCATTTCCGCATCATGGGGAACGGCAGCTGGGCGGATATGTGGGGAGCCGATGTTTCCTGCACCGCCACGCTATATACGGGTAGATGCATTAACAAGTGTTTATAGTGATGGGAGAGGCGGTGTATACTTACACCGGCAGAGTAGGCGCCATCACCTTGGTCGCCGTAGATGCCCTCGCGGACGATTTCGCCATCAACGTATCTTTGTCATAGCAGTGTTAGTAGATCACTTTGCTGTTTGGGGTTCCAGGGTTATAGTTGATGCTTACTCGGTGCTGTCGGGCCCAATATTGCCCTGGCCTATATCATGTTAGTTACTGCTGCATAGGGTATGCAGTACTGAGGACTGTAGTCTAGGACTTTGAACATACCTCCACGGCCGTGGGAGACCATCGGTTCCTTGGTGTGGGAATCTGACATCTCGCTGGTTTTGGTAGTTTCTTGGGAATATTCCGAAACGATCAATTTGATCTTACTGAAGTTGAGCGTGCTAGTACTGTCGGAACCTGTGAGTTGGAGGGGCCGAGACAAGTGAAGGAATGAAGATAGACGATAGGTCTTATCAACGGGGCTATGCAGGTACAAAGGATACAGGGAAGGTCCACGTGCTTAGTGAAACCGGGCTTGACCCGTCGCTTAGGGATCGAACTGTAGGTGCTTCTAAGTCGTGCAGGGGATATTTAGGAAGTGGATTTCGGGGAATCTAGATCTTTAAATATCATCCACTCCTCGCTCATACTGATACGGGGCCTCTGAGTTAGCTCCCTCGTACTCCTTTTCTATCGATATCGGATCTTGTTATATAACGTTATTGAACACCTCCAGTGCTGGACTACGAGAGATTGACGTTGCAGATAAGATAACACGTCCTTATTGGTGGAGGGGGGACTGGCTGCAATTGGCCGATAGCGAGCTTGGCATTTATAGAGTCGACTCGCTGGTCTCGCGATGGGATTATAAGTACTTTGTGTAATTATAAGGGGGTATATAGGAACAGGGGATGCCTGAATGGTATTAACTTATGTTTATATTGAACTAAATTATAGTAGTTCTCACTTAAGTTGATGGGTGAAGGATAGAGGTAACAGACAGGTATCTACCTAGGTATATGTAATTTGAGCACGGATACCAAGACTAGAGTGTTCATTGAAGACATATGCTCAGAGAGCTCCTTTGGTGTCAAGGAATAAGTACACAATTTGTAAAAACAAACGTAGCCATAGGCCATTGTAACAAACATAATCAAGACTAAAAATACTAGCCACCAAATCAGAGGCAAAACATATCTAGTTAGTCTTCTTCTTGTCCTCGCCCGAGCCACCAGTGGTAGGAAGACCCATGAAGATTTTGAAAGAGTCATAGCTACAAATCTAGAGTTAGTATATATTCTAGAAGTGGATCGGGAGAGAACGAAGACATACATCATCCACTGAAGACCGGTCTATATAGAGTGCCTTGGTTAGCAATTGTTTACCATCATAAAAGACCAACATCACTCACCAGAGTACCAATCATGACGATACGAACTGGCAGTCCGTTCCATAGTCCGCGGAAGCCAATGTCAGCATAGATTCGGCTCATGGCAGCACCAAAGGCTTCACCCGCCTGTCGGTTTGCATTGAGCTTGCTGACCATGACATCGGCAGGATGAGAGACCGCAGCACACAGAATACCGGCGAGGTAGCCGCCCGTGAATGCAACGGCAGTCTGGGCACCCTTGTTGTAGTCGGACTTCTGGCCAGGTAACTTGTGGTAGATCATCTCCACAATCGTCTCGAAAGAAGCGAACTTCATCATGGTGTACGGCACTTGGCGGCCCCATAGCGGGTACAGGCCCTTGTAGAGACTAATTGAGGTATGAGCATTCTATAAATAGCCTATGAATGGATGGGTTTAGGTTCAACTCACCCAGCAACGCCTTCCTTGGAAATTACGCTCGAAATACCGCTGAAGGTACCGGTAATGTCAGGCGGAATAGTGGTCTGGCCGCGGACCTTGACAGATTCGAATGGACACAGCGCAATATCAGCGATCAACTCGGCCGAGGCACTGGCAGTCAGGTAGATGGCAGTTCTGAACCGGCTTGCATTCTCCTGTCCGACAAGGTCACTGTAGAAGACCTTGAAGTACTCATAACCTCCATACTTGAAGGCTCCTTGGGCCTGGAATGATATTGCATGTAATTAGCATACCCAATACATACGAAAGATCCAGACATTGCTCTTATCCTCGGACTCACGCTGTAGCCAAAGAAAGTAGGACTCCACCCCGTGAAGACGCCCCGAATACCCTCGGCAGCTCGGATGGTGCGGAAAGCCTGCAAGTTGCTCTTGTAAAGCTTGGGGTCAACTTGGCGACGGCATTTGATCAGGTCCAGGGGGGTCACGGCGGTGTGGGTGAGGCCCTAGACGATGTAGTAGATTTGTGAGTCTCTCGTCAATCTACAATCCCATTATTGAGCCACCTGAGCCAAACTACTTACACAAGCCAAAATTCCACCAAAGGTGCAAGCTGCATAGTACTTGAAAGAGCCAGGCTCAATCTTGCCGGCCTTCTCTTGGGCCTTCTGGCTAGCCACATTGAACTCGCGACTCGCCTCGTGAGCAATGTTGTCGGCCTTGGTCTTCACATCGTCGATTGCACTCCAGGCCTGGAAGGGTTTTCTCTTTGGGACAGCGGTGCCCAAATTACCCATTGGGTGATTAGCAGCGAGGGTATTGATGACTTCGGACGTCATGATGTGTACTTCGGGTCAATGTGGGGATAAGTGGAGTCAGCCTGGAGACTTGGATCTCCGCCAAGTAGATTTACGACACGGAGAGTGTTTCTTTTGATCTTCACAGAAGAGCACAACCTCAATCACCATGTGAAAGGTAATGTGAGTGATTGAGTGATGAAGTGAGTGTACGGAGTAATAAAGCTCAAGATGACGTGTGGGGCGTTAGACTTGGCAAGGCTGAAAAGTGCAAAGGCTCGTCTGGACAATGGAACAGCAATGAACCTTGGAACAATACGAAAGCTGACTTCAGAGGTGCCTCAGGTTATGAGGCGATCGAGCTATTTGTATACCCTTCTCCGGAGTTATCGGGGTTATCCGGACTCAACGAATATGCACCTGACCTGGACAATGCTGGGGGCCAGAAACAAGCCGGTTTGGTTAATAACGCACTAGGCACGATACTAGCAGTGCTCATAGCCTGGAATAAGAGTTCAATTCACCATACTTAAGTTGATAGAGTTGATAATTGAATTGAAGCTTATACGGTACATGTATAAACGTAATTAGTAGACGGAGTAGTTGTATGATTTATAGGGTCAAACCAAGAGATCAATATATATCGAACCATCTCAATCATACATTTAGCTCTATATCCCGATTTAATCAAAAACACTGTTTATCCTCAGTTGAAAACACAAAAGAAGGTCCACAGAAGATTGGGGTAAATAAATGATGTACATGGGCTTAGATATAATAACTCCATACTGGCCGCAAGCGTCGCCCGTAGCGTGGGGAGATGCCAAGAGTGAGACCAAAATGTCATTCCGCATTGGCTTTTGGGTCTTGACCACTCCACGACCTGGATATACCATACCAGACTGCTCATGATCCAGAATTGAGATCAATCTGCAATACAAAATATTGAATTCATTTCATTCAATCCCATACAACCTATCGACAACACCCAATCTATCCACTGCCCCTCACCGACCCCTCATCGCGATTACACCCAAAATGGCATCATACCTGACCGGCAGTGAGGCCTTCAACCGGGAGAAGCAGCCCACCCCTGAAATCAACACAGCATCCACAGCAGCATGGGCTGACAAGTACCGTGGTGTCCGTCTCTCCCCGCAATGGAAGCCCTCAAACCAAAATTTAAAACTCACCGTACCACACAGGCAACTATTGAAGATCTCGACCCTCCCCCCGCGCTGTCAATCTCTTCTCGTGACCCCATCTCCTCAGCCCTGATGGCCGCCTACGAGCGCGACTACACTCACCTGACCGTCATCTCCTCCTCGAAGCGCGCTCTGCTCGGTTACCTCAGCATCCCACGCCTTCGAGAGCTCCTGCAATCCGGCACCGTGAAAGAGAGTGACCCCGTCTCAGCAGCAATGCAGCGATTCAACCGCAAGCGCGGCATCTACCATGTCATCACGATGGAGACACCACTCGAGGAGCTGGAGCAGTTCTTCGAGAGCGAGACGGGGCCGAATGGCGAGAAGCGGGAGAAGCAGCAATTCGCAGTCGTCACTGATGTGGCGCGCAAGTTCGTGCTGGGTGTGGCTACCAAGCAGGATTTGGAAGAGTTTGTGAAGCGCAGACCTACCTAAGGCACCGAATAGCCTTGGAAATAGGATGTGCAAGAAAGTCGTTTCTGTTTCGCACTGCATATCGGCGTATTTTGTCTATACCGAGGGCTTGGGATGAAATCCTTTTTCTATATGCGGTTCCTTCAACATGGACAGCGCATTTATATATGGGTCTGGATCAATGATATGATTCCCTGAGAATATCCTGGTAACCCTTTGCCATTTGGAGAGCTCGGTCAATTTGTATTCTAACAATCGAGACCTCCGGTGATCGACGTTGGTTCATCCCAATTTAAAAATCGCAAACCCTTAGTACCCGAACGATGCCGTAACGCCGAAGAAGATATTATTTTCTGGTGAATCGCACCATATTGAACCTTATCCAATTTACTGGGCTTTCTTTGAATTTGACTTCTGAGACCCTTTTTTGTCCTCTTGGTCTTCCACCCAGGCGACATAGATATATGCGAACAAGACGACGTTGGCAGTGATGGCGGCGGTAACTCCGGCGAGTGTTGAGCTGCCTTAACGAGAAAAATCCAATCAGTACAGAATATTTCGAGCTTAAAAGGCAGGGGAGTCATTACCGCTGAAGATTGTGTTCACAGTCAAGAAATACATGCCAATGGGGCCTGCAACCATGGCAGCTGTAAAGCCAAGAAGCTTATAGATCACATCACTAGATATCAGAATTAGGAAAAATATTCATCGAAATACCAAGTCAAGCTTCGATGGTGCTTATCTTACGCAGGAACAGCTGGGGACACGTCGGAGCTGGCTTGCGGCGGAGGCTTCGCCGCAACATCAGCGTAAGACTGGTTGTGGGGACGGCGGGCTGACATCTTTGCTGTGCCTGTGGGAATGGGGGATAATACACAACAGAGTTAATAGGTAAAGTCCGAGCGATCGAAAGCAAAAGGCTGTTCGAGGTCAACAATGGAAGCTATCGCAGTGCGGAGATGTCAGTTAGTGCCCGCCGTCACATGTTGGGGTATGGCGGTTCGCAGCGGCAAATTGAGCCGCGAGTGTTTGATTGGTTGAGATCTTCGGATTTTTGCTGGCAGAATCCCATCTATATTCAAAAACTATGTTGGACGACAACAATACTAGGAGCACTTCGAAAAGAGACCACACGTATTGACAGACTATATGAATGTATGAAGTCACTGCGGAAAGGAACCTTTAGGAGCAGTCGCCCAAAGATTACATCAAAAGCTTATGAAAAGACGAAGAAAAAGACTCTCCAAAAGAGTCACCAAACGTCATCCCAAGTCCACTACAAGATCAACATACGATGTATTAATCTTTACAAATTTAAAAAGTGTTGTTTATGAGTCAGAATATGTGAATCCCTCAAGGTAATGCTATGGTTGTCTATGTTATCGTTAGAGTATAACACATATTCAAGTCGGAGAGTATGGCGGTGAGTTGTTGAAAAGCTCTTCTAATTCGCCTCAATGAACTGCTGTGCGGGGGTTTGATTGGCGGGCTGGGATATACAACAGATCCCTTTGTTTCATTCGCGACAATCTACCCCGTACTGTGGTCTATTGTTCGACTTTTGAAGAGCTAAGCATTTCCAGATAAGCTTACTTGATTCAATCTACGATTCAGTTATATTGATCCTTTCTCCTTATTCTCCATGCTTCAATGCTTAATTGACTGTTCCTCCACGTGATTGGGCGCGGTCGCGGTCGCGTGTTCCGCTTTGGCAGAAAAAACGTTCCTGAATGGAATAATCAGATGAATCGGGACTTCTATTGAATGTGATTGTGAGCATTGAGAGCGATGGAATATACTGCTCCGAATACCCCATCCCGAGATACAAAAACCCTGCCGAGTACTCCCCCTGGTGAAGATTACGAAACCATCGCCACCATCCCTGCGATAACCCCGTCGCAAAGATTGACCCAACCGACTCAACTACTTGAACATCCGTACCCACGCCCCAATAATACGGTTATTCAAGTTGCTGCATCCTCGCCCATTGGCCCACTTTCCTCTCCTCCCCGCCGCGGCCAAGCCGGCGTGCTACCATCTTTAATCGCTCCAGCTGGGACACAATTCCGCCCTCCTACAACAGGTCCTACCAAACGAACACCAAAGTTCGATTTTGACGACGGACCGACATACCGAGGCGGCTCTTCAGACGACGAGTCCCATCTGCAAAGCAATATCAAACCGTCTATGTTTGAGAACAGTATTCGGGATCCCGAGAAAGAAAAAGTCATGGAATCGCCTCTCCGCCCCGACGCGGGTTCAATGGACCGATTCCGCGAGATCACAGCTTCTGCCATGTACGACCCTAACAATCCTGGAACCGCCGTCAAGCGATCTGCAGATCAGATGAGCCCTCCGGCATCCAAGGGGGTTGCCATCAAAAAAGCGCGACAAGATGCGCCCGCTCGCGCACAGCCTGTTGGGGTTCCCGACATTCTTCTACATGAAATCCAGGACTTCAGAATGCGGGTTAAAGTTGAGCGCATCCTCAAGGTAATGCCGCACATGACCGTGCGAACTTGCCAGGACGCGATCTTGAAGAGCAAAGGAAACTACGACGATGCCCTTCAATACCTCGCAAACATGGATTCCGCCGGGAAGGAAAATGGCGCTGTGGTAGTTGACTCGTCCGAAGATGAATTAATTGCCTCCCCGGCCGCTGGTTCAATCCCCGTTCCCATGGCCAAGCAAAATATCAAAGCTCGGGGTACCATCCAGGACAAGTGGGCCGCGATGAAAATGCCCAAGCCCCAGGAATCCGACGAGGAAGGCAAGCCCCGCCGTCGGCTCATTCGTGGGCCCAAGTCTGCTGAAGGTCCTTCTCGCCCTCTCTCTCCTGTGCGTGCTATTACAATCGAATCCGATGACAGCGCCCCCAAGAAGAAGCTGGGACGGCTTCAGAAGGGCCGCAGGGCTCCTTCCCCTGATCGGTCAGAATCACCCGAGGCTATGATGAGTGATTCCGACGATTCGACTGTCCAGGTCCAAGGATCCACCGCTGGCGGTCTGGATCTCAAGGTCCTGAAGTTTTTCAATACCTGCAGTGTTCGTGATCTCGCTGATATTGCTTCTATCCCCGAAGAAACTGCTCAGATCATTATTTCAAACCGTCCATATAATGTCCTTGATGAAGTCCGTGTTGTTTCCGCCCCAGTTGTTGAGACTGCGAAGCCAAAGGGCAGGAGAGGAGGCAAGGCCCCCAAGCCCATTGGAGACAAGATTGTCGACAAGTGTGTTGATATGTGGACCGGATATATGGCAATCGACGCTCTTGTCAGTGAAGTTGAGACACTTGGCAGACCAGTTGCCGAAGAGATGAAGAAATGGGGCGTGGACACCTTCGGGAAGAAGGGTGATCTGGAAATGACCACCATCGCTCCCAAGTCCGAGCACGACTCAGGCATCGCTACTCCTGCGTCTGACGGCCAGTCCGAAAGTGACGAAGAAGGCGGCAAGCTAGTGGTTTCCAAGCGCAAATCTCGTCTTATCTCACAACCTTCTATCATGGCTGATGATCTAGTTATGAAAGATTATCAAATTGTTGGCATCAACTGGCTGGCTTTGTTGTTTGAGAAGAAACTCAGCTGTATCTTGGCCGATGACATGGGTCTAGGAAAGACTTGTCAAGTCATTGGGTTCCTTGCGCATCTATTTGAGAAAGGCGTTAAGGGTCCTCACCTGGTTGTTGTTCCATCTTCCACCATCGAGAATTGGCTTCGTGAGTTCCAGAAGTTCTGCCCGGCTCTGACTGTCATGCCGTACTATGCTGGTCTCAACGAACGTGCCCTTATCCGTGACGAGATCGAGGAGCGACGTGACGAAATCAACGTTGTGATCACTACCTACACCATTGCGAAGGCGAAGCTCGACGCTAAGTTTTTGCGGGATATGGATTTCACTGTCTGTGTTTACGACGAAGGTCATATGCTGAAGAACCATCAATCCCAATTGTACGAGAAACTGATTCGGATTCGTGCACGCTTCCGCCTCCTCCTCACTGGTACTCCCCTCCAAAACAACCTTCAGGAGCTGGCGTCACTTCTCGGTTTCATTCTTCCATCTGTCTTCCAAGAACACAAGGAAGACCTCCATGCAGTCTTCTCAAACAAGGCCAAAACGACCGACGAGTCTCATGCTACTCTTCTATCTGCGCAGCGCATCGAGCGTGCGAAGTCAATGATGAAGCCGTTTATTCTTCGACGAAAGAAGCATCAAGTGATTGATCTTCCAGCCAAGCATTCCCATGTTGGTTGGTGTCAAATGAAGGAATCCCAAGTTAAAATCTACGATCACGAGAAAGAGCAAGTGCGCCAGCTTTTAGAAGACCGTGCGGCCGGAAAGAAGACCGGTTCAAAGTCCGCCAATATCCTTATGAAGTTACGGCAAGCTGCCATTCACCCCCTCCTTGCTCGCCGCCATTACACCGATGAGATTCTCAAAAAGATGGCCAAGGCCTGCTTAAAAGAAGAAAAGTGGTCGATGTCCGACCCTAACATCATTCTGGAGGAACTTATGCCCTATAACGATTTCGAGTGCCACCACATGTGTGTGGAGAACCCGAACTCCCTCGGAAAGTTCAAGCTCAAGAATGACGAGTGGATGGATTCCGGCAAAGTCGCGCATCTCAAAGAGCTTCTTACCCGGTTCATCGCCAATGGCGATCGCACTCTCATTTTCTCTCAATTTACCATGGTCATGGATATCCTCGAACACGTTCTGGAAACCCTGAAGATCGAATTCGTCCGCCTGGACGGTCGTACCAACGTCGAAGACCGTCAGTCCATTCTCGACGCCTTCCACGAACGCACCGAGATCCCCGTTTTCCTCCTGTCGACCAAGGCCGGCGGCGCCGGTATCAACTTAGCCTGTGCCAACCGCGTCGTGATCTTCGACTCTTCCTTCAACCCACAGGAAGACGTGCAAGCCGAAAACCGCGCGCACCGCGTCGGACAGACTCGCGAGGTCGAGATCTACCGCTTGGTGACTAAGGGCACAATTGAGGAGCAGATCTACGCCCTTGGCCAAACCAAGCTGGCACTGGACCAGGCTGTCGCAGGGGAGGATGAGGCCGGTGGCAAGAAGAGTGAGGAGGCCGGTATGAAGGTCGTTGAGGGGATGATGATGGCTGAGCTACAAATGAAGGCAGCGAAGTGAGCACGCGTGCGGCACGAAACAGAAACAAAATTGAAAAGAAAGAAAAAAAGAAGAAAAAAAATCCATACAGGAGTTACTGTTGTGAACATTTGCATGGCGATGCAAATACTGCGTTTAATTATGTGCCGAAAACCGGCATAGTCAGTACATGGTGTTTGGTGGGGGATTGATATTGATATCATGGCGATTCGGAGAATCGCATGCGTCACTTGTTAGATTAGAGGATCAAAAAATATCCATCTGCATTGAGAAATATGGGTTCGAGTAAGTGTAGAGTATATATTTGTACTTTTTTGTGAATGTAGAAATAACACTGATCTTTGATGAGGATGAGATATGTGGGGAATCTATAGACCAAACTAGTGAAAACAATCATAAACACCTCAGAATGCTGGCACAAACAAGACAAAAGAACCCATGAACTGAGAGAAAACCAAAGGCTATGCATATAAACAGAGATGAGAGCGTGCAAAACAGGACGAAGACGCAAACGCGACCACAGAGTAAAAGCGATGGTTACGCAGTCACCTGAGACTGAGTCTGCACCTGTGCATCTGGAATAGTAGCATCAATAGCTGGCTGCTCAGCATCAACCTTGGCAACCTTAGCAGCTTGAGGAGCAGACGTCCGACGAATAGGACCGCCAGCATGAGCAACAGGCGCGGCCGCCTTAGTGCGAACAGCGTTACCACCAGCAGCACGGGCAGACTCGGACTCCATCGCATTCTTCACAGCCTTGGACTTATTCTCAGACTTAGCAGGAGCATCAGTCTCACCAGGAGCAGAAGCCCACTTCTCATCCAAACCAAGCAGCTGATCAACATGTACAGCAGAAGGAATCAAGTCATCCAGTTTCAGCGCGCGGCAAAGATCAAGATACGTCTTCGACAGAGTCGCAAATTTGAACTCCTTGTTTTTGCCAGGAATAAGCATATTAAGCAGGAACTTGGTGTTTGCCATGCGGTTCTCCTGCTCAATGCAGATCTTCATGTACTCGTGGACAATCTCCCGCCACTCGGCAAGACCCCCATCCGCCTCAGAGCGGAAACAGGACGAGTTAGCCTCAGCAGATGTCGCAATCATGGCACCATCAACGCCATACTCGGCCATAAGCGCAAGACCCTGATCGCGGGATGTCACATCGCCGTTCATCACACATGCGACTCCCGCGTCGTGGCAGATACCCGCTACCATGCGTAGCTGGTCCCGGATAGCGCGCTCGCGCGGCCGCATAGGAGTTGTGCGGCAGTGCACCGTCAAACCAGTGATACCAGTCTTGACGAGACGAGAAACGAGTTTCTTAGTCTCCTCGGGATCAGAAAGGATGCGAATTTTGACCGAGATGCCGATCTGGAAGGGCTCGCCGACTTCCTTGACGAGCGATTCCAGGATGGATACGAGTAGATCGGGGGTGCGGAGGAGCGCAGCGCCCATGCCGCAGTGCGTGGAGAAGGGTTTCGGGCATCCGGAGTTGACGTCGATGCCTGAGACGTCTGCCGCCACGATGCGGCCCGCTTGCACTGCTAGCTCCGGGTTGGCGGTTCCCATTTGGAAGATTAGACGGCCTTTTTCGCGGACCGGGTCGATGCGGTAGATGATGGATTCTTTGAGGGGTTGGGTGGTGCGGCCGCCGTTGCTGGGCATGCGGGTGTATTCGATTGTGCCGTTGCGCGGGTTGATGCGCCGCTCGGTGCCGATCATTGATTTGTCGACGGTTTCGGGACCCCAGACGAGGTCGGCGCCATATTTTAGGGCTAGGAGGCGGGAGGGGAGCTCGCCTGAGCGGACCATTGGGGCGAGGACGATTTTGTTGCGGTAGTCGACGCCTTTGGCGGGGATGGGCACGCGCGGCACCGCGGCCGACGTGGGGGTGGTTGCGGTTGCATTTGCGAGGGCTGCCATTGTGTTGCGGAAGATTCTGGATAGCATGCCCAGGTGCTGTGGAAACAGAGGGGTATGTTATGTATAAACAGTCTTTTTTTCCCCTAAGGTCGGAGGCTCCCGAAGGAAAAGTTGGAATCACGTGGCGATAGTGGCGATAAACTTAAAAGTTTCTTAACTCAGGACATGTCAGGTGATTTCGTGTATTTTATGTTATTTTGGTAATCCCCGTAATCCTCGTAATGTGAAGCTGTCCGGTTATTTTTGGCCAATGACGAAACCTCATTCCCTGCCAAGGATCACGACATGGACAGTTGAATCGGATTGTCTGTACTTTGTCATTATCCCGAGGACTGCCCAGGTGGCTAGGCTAAGAATCATATACCATTTTGTTCTTGTTATAAGTACCTAGCATAGCACTATATCTCAGTGAAGGTGTCTACAGTATGCCGAAATCGGATGCCTCGCAGTATGGAGTCGGGTAGGTACATGCAGTATACATCCTTTGAAGTAACTAAAGGATGATCCCTCTAGCGTACATCTTGATGCATCCAGAGTACATATTTCAATTCAATCCAGCAGGTACAATTGCCCCGGTGATCGCGGGATGTCCATCGGGGGCATATAAACATGCCGACTTTCGGAATCCCCATATTTTTTTTCTTTGCTTCCGCAGAACACAGGGGTAACACCACCACGCATTGCCACTTATACCCCGCGGAAAGGTACAATTGCCAGTGTATCAGAATTACTGAAAACCGGGAAAAAGAAAAGCATTGCAAGCATTTCCAACACAGCCAATGACTCGTCCTCCCTTGGCCCGACTGGGAAGTGCTACCTCCACCGCCTCCCGCTCTGTTTGGCGCACATCAGCAGCGCTGGCTCCCCCCACTTCTGCTGCCCCTCTCTCTTCTTCCTTTTCTTCTCCCCTATCCCGTGCGGCCCAAGTTTCTAGACACCTTTCGTCAACTTCGCCCAATATGACTTACTCCGTCCGCAAGATCGGTTCCCCCTACACCCTCGAGCACCGTGTGTTCGTTGAGAAGGATGGCGTTCCCGTCTCGCCCTTCCACGACATTCCTCTGTATGCCAATGAGCAGAAGACCATCCTGAACATGGTCGTTGAGATCCCCCGCTGGACCAACGCTAAGCAGGAGGTACGACAAACAACTCATCAATCCAATTGATACCCCGCCATATGCTAATTGCACAAACAGATCTCCAAGGATGATTTCCTCAACCCCATTAAGCAGGACACCAAGAAGGGCAAGCTCCGCTTCGTCCGCAACTGCTTCCCCCACAAGGGCTACCTCTGGAACTACGGTGCCTTCCCTCGCGTAAGTCCTGGATCTCACTCGCCACACCCGTGGGTAGGAAGAGGGGTAGATGAAATTGACACGTTATGAATTAGACCTGGGAGGACCCTAACTCCGTCCACCCCGAGACCAAGGCCAAGGGTGACAACGATCCTCTTGATGTTTGCGAAATCGGTGAGCTTGTTGGCTACACCGGCCAGGTCAAGCAGGTCAAGGTCCTCGGTGTCATGGCTCTGATTGATGAGGAGGAGACCGACTGGAAGATCATTGTCATCGACGTCAACGACCCTCTTGCTCCCAAGCTCAACGACATTGAGGACGTTGAGCGCCAGCTTCCCGGCCTCATGCGCGCCACCAACGAGTGGTTCCGCATCTACAAGATCCCCGACGGAAAGCCCGAGAACCAGTTCGCCTTCTCCGGCGAGTGCAAGAACAAGAAGTACGCCGAGGATGTCATCCGCGAGTGCTCCGATGCTTGGGAGAAGCTCGTCTCCGGCAAGACCCCCCGTGGCGAGATCAGCCTGTAAGTTCTATGTTCATTCTTTCGCCTGATTCAAGCTAACCACCACTAGTGCCAACTCTACTGTTGAGGGCTCTGCCGACCGCGTTGACCAGGCTCAGCTCGCTGCTATCCCCCGCGGCGAGAACCTGCCCGCTGCCCCCATTGATGGAAGCATTGACAAGTGGTTCTTCATCTCAGGTGCCGCAGTATAAGTGATTTGTTTTTTCCCAAGTATAAAAACTAACTAAAACTATCAAGCCTATGATCGTTTGCCAAGTGGGAACTATGTTCTTCGGTACCCTGAGGAGCGTACCCATTTTTGATTTGTGAATGATTAGCTTTCAAAACTTTACCAAAACAGCGTGGAGGAGAGTCCCTGGCGGGCGAATGAACACAGGAAGTCTTGATAATGAAATCAATCACTTTTAACATATTCATGCATCAAATCTTAGAATCTATAAGTACTTCAAAGGTCCAGTAAGCCTAATACAAGGTATCAAGTAAGAACATCTCATCTTCTCTACCCAAGTAAGAATAATCCAATTATTCAGTATGCCCAACAGCGCCAAAATCGTCAGATGAAACAAATGATAGGTAATATAATACACGAACGCACAGCTCAAACAAGACACTTCCACTAATTCTTCAAGCTAGCCTCCCGCTGCAGAGCTCTGCCAACACGGGCAACCTCCTCGATAACATCACCGATCTTCATCCCGCGCTTGCCAACATCCAAAGTAAGTTCCTTGCCGCCCTTGAACCCGACAGTCATGGTTGGTGACTCGGTGGAGTTGCGCGGCAATTGCTTGACCTTGATGTCAATGTGGGTGGGACTGCTGGTGGGGATCGTCTCTGGCGTGCGCAGCATACCCAGCAGCAAGCGGCATGGCCGGGAGGCGCGAGAGAAAGGGTTGTAGGCGGTGCGGAAGGAAACAATTGTTGCGAGGGGGATAGTCATGGTTGCGGTTGATATTGATAGTGGGGGAAGCGGAGAACTGTAGGCTAGATAATTCGTTAGATCTTTGGATTTTCTTTTTAGAAGAGAACTATGTGGTCTGGGTCTGTCTCGGTTCTGTTGTTGCGTACCTGAGTGGGTGAAGGTTGGCGGGAAGTTTTTTGAAGGTGGTGTTTTCTGAGATTGAGGTCGCGGCAATAAAACAGGAGACTCTCGGTGGAGGTATAGATCTGGAAGAAAACAGATTATATCTCAGACAGTCTGCGACAAGTCTGACAGGTATTTGCGCGAGGTCAATTGGAAGTTCTAGCCTAGCCCGAGTCTCCGATGCGAATTGCGGTTGAAGGAAATGGGGCATGTTTGACTAAAATGCAAACACACCGGTTGGCCGAATGACGCCCGTCAACAGAGCATCTTCGAGTTGGACAACTCAGCACATGTTGGGCATCATACTGATTTTATTCTTGCAGACTTTCTAAGCTGTGTCCGCTAGCGATATATCATCCACGGATCTCCCGACAACCTGATCTTGAATGTGTCACAACAAATAAGTACACTCTTATCGCAACATGTCCCCCACGACAGCTCTGCAGGGCCGCCTGAAAGAGCTTTCGACTTCTTTGGGACAAATACAGCCCCTTGTGGACCGGCTGCGCAATTTCACCGCTTCCATCGGTCAGGGTGATGAAGCTCGTCTCGAACTTGGGAGCGAGATACATTCCCGATTGAAGGAAGCCGAACACGAGTTGGAACTGCTGCGTGTGGAGGTCGAAGCACTGGACACAAGCTCAGATAGCAGGCGAAAGCTATCTGCTGCCCATGGAGAAAAAGAAGCAGAGAGGGAGCGGGTAGTTTCTATGGCTGGACGATTGGCCGAGGATCTCAAGAGGTAAGTTATTCTTGAACAACCGGCGCATACTACAAGATCCGCACCGCATGGTGTACAGCGGGATTGTGTGTATATAGCAAATGCTAAAGGGATATCTAGAACGCGAGGCGATTTCCGTACTGCACAGCTACAGGCAAAGCGCAATGCTGAGCTGGCTAAGCGGAAGCACAGAGAATTACTACTCTCAAGATCGCACTCTTCCGAAGGCAGGCAGCCCACCGAGAAGCTGACCCAGGATGACCTTGTTCTGAACGCTTCGAATGATGTCACATCTGCTCTACGGCGAACACATCAACTCATGCAAGCGGAGCTCTCCCGCAGCCAATTTGCCCAATCGACGCTCGGTGAGAACTCTTGTTCATGTTCTTGATGTTGCACGGTACTAACATCTCGCAATTAGAACAATCCACCGCCGCCATTTCCTCTCTGTCTGAGTCATATAGCAGTCTTGACACACTTCTCTCCTCATCACGCAGTCTTGCGAACTCCCTTCTCCGCTCCCAAAAGTCCGACACATGGTACCTAGAAACCGCATTTTATGTTTTGGTTGGCACAATTGCCTGGCTTCTATTCCGGCGAGTATTATACGGGCCCCTTTGGTGGCTCATGTGGTTACCTTTGAAGTTCATCGCTCGGCTTGCGTTTGCAACTTTAGGCGCAGCCGGGCTCTCTAGCACAGCCGTGCAATCTGCTTCCCAGTCGCTATCCGAGGAAATTGCTATGACTCTGCAGCAAACAGCTACAGCAGTTGTAACAGGGACTACGACATCCAGTAGCACCGCCTGGGAGCAGGAGCCGTCAGCCCCGGGCGAGAGCAACCGTGTGATCGATAAGATTGCAGAGATGGTAGAGCAAACACAGGAACAGGGCACCAATATTGACGACGTTACTCCAGAGGAGAGGGAAAGACAAGCAAAGCTTCCTCGGAACACGAAAAAGCGGATGTTCGAGCGCGAGAAGGAAGAAGCAATGAGGGACGAGCTATAGATTTCGATTCATATATTAATGAAATACTATGTACTCAGGACCTTTCTACTAACTCACGTTGTAATTGAGGTCATAGATCAGCTCGAATGGGATATAGTAAGGTGGTGTTGCGCTGAACTATAACAAGCAGCTTTCATTGGCCAATGTGTTTAAGTGCTGCGCGTGTCACGTGGAGACGCGTCTTGATTGTGGAGGGCGTCAGAGCTAGATCTTCAACACATCGTGGACCAGCTTTCGGGATATCTCTGACTCTGCTTTGTTCAGACTTTCTATAAACCATGGCTGCATCCTTCTTCAATAACAAGGCGCGTGCTGCCGCCGCCGCGGCTTCCAGCAGCTCCAAGCCCAAAGCTGGCGACAACAAGGAAGACTCGACTAGACTCCAGCCGTGGGTTGAGAAATAGTACGTCAATGCTTCAATTCAAGCTTACCGCAGCTTTGGCTAATACTTCTCAGTCGCCCCAAGACCTTGGATGACGTCGCTGCGCAAGACCACACCACCAAAGTCCTCCAGCGCACCCTGCAAGCTTCGAACGTGAATCGCCCAGCCCCGAGCTGTTCAAGGATCTGGCTAACACTATCCAGCTCCCTCACATGCTCTTCTACGGACCCCCCGGTACAGGAAAAACATCCACGATTCTCGCCCTCGCAAAATCACTCTTCGGACCCGCTCTCTACCGCTCCCGAATCCTAGAACTGAACGCCTCCGACGAGCGCGGTATCGGAATCGTCCGCGACAAGGTCAAGAACTTCGCCCGTGCCCAACTCTCCCAACCCACAGGCTTGGACGCCGCCTACCGCGCACAGTACCCATGCCCACCATTCAAGATCATCATCCTCGACGAGGCCGACAGTATGACACAAGACGCGCAGTCTGCCCTGCGTCGCACAATGGAGACATACAGCCGTATCACCCGTTTCTGTCTTGTTTGCAACTATGTCACCCGCATTATTGAGCCACTCGCTAGTCGATGCAGCAAGTTCCGATTCAAGATGCTTGATAATAGTGCCGCAGGTTCGCGGATTGCCAATATTGCCGAGCAAGAGGGCTTGCAACTTGAGGATGGTGTTGTCGATACTCTTCTTCGATGTGGTGAGGGTGATTTGCGTCGGGCTATTACTTACTTGCAGAGTGCGGCGCGGTTAGTCGGTGCTACGAAGCCTGCTGTAAAGGATGCGGATGATGATGCCGAGATGACGGATGCTGGTAGCAATGCCGGTCCTATTACGGTTCGCAGTATTGAGGAAATTGCTGGTGTTGTGCCGGATAATATCTTGGATGCTCTTGTACAGGCTATGCAGCCCCGGAGTGGGGGTGCATCAGTCTACGAGGGTGTGTCTAAGGTGATTACGGATCTTGTGGCTGATGGCTGGAGTGCCTCACAGCTTATTGGACAGGTTTGTGCTTCTTTCTATTCTTCTGAGTGCAGATTGCTGACCACTTCTAGCTGTACCGACGTGTTATCTTCAACGAAGCAATTCCCGACATCCAAAAGAATAAGATTGTCATGCTCTTCTCAGAGATGGACAAGCGCCTAGTCGACGGTTCTGATGAGCATCTCTCCATGTTGGACCTGACATTACGCATTGCGGGTATTATGGGTAGAAATTGAACGTCCTTATATAATTGAACCATCAGTTCGACCCAATGCTCTGGTTCCTGCAGTCAGCATCGAAGCTTTGGGGGAATTGATTGAAAAAGATAGATGGCGTTCGGGTTGGGCGCTGCCTTCGTGTTTGAGGCGTTATGTTCAGGTTTTTAGCATTCAGATCTTGTGAAAATGGAATGACGATGATACCCTTCCACCATATGTCCTCTCTCGGTGATTTGAGAAACCAAATCATGCTAAAGAGAAAAATACATTTCTGATTGCTGATCTCCCAACTCAAATTCCCCAAGCCTTGGGGGTCGGAAGGCAGGCCTGGTGTATGCTCATATAAGTTCGTCAATTTTGCACCCTTAGAAGCATTCTATGCTGTCTACCGAGGAGGACTGAAGACACAGAAAGACCTGTGTCTTTGTATTGAGTTCTTCTTACATGTATATGTTTCTAGTGATAAGGCAAAATACCTAAAACGGCACATACGGAGAAGCCTAGCCAAGCTACCTATTATATATTCATGTCGGGAAGAGCCGTCATCAAAAGGAGAGACGAATACCTCCGCTGTAGAATTATCATGATCTGGCTGAAAACGCAATTTTATCATTGACGGTTTGCCTCATGCTCTGTTTGACTTTCTCCCAGGTCCCTCTAGCCCAAAGTCACAAATCACATTCTTGACATCGAACAGATTCCACACAAGGATACACAGCTGCGATCTTCCTAATATGGACTATAGCGCCACTAACAGATCACGTTGGGCACCGGGCAATGAGAACCGTCGAGGGGTAAGAGGTGGTCAAGGAGGTGGTCGTGATGATAGACAACGGTTCTACTATGCCAATGAGGCCGGAGTAAGTTACCTTACATTCTCAATGACCAACACTGTGTTCTGCCCCATTTCATACCCTCCTATCGCCTACACAATGAGGCTGGAAAGTTTTCCCGAAGCTATCTCAACTGGCGTTGACGCCGCCCACCCTTCACCTCATCGAGCCCGTCCACAAGCCCGTTAGACGCTGTGGCTCGGTTATGACTAGTGACTAATAATATACCGCGATGATACAGGAATCGATCTGTTATTTCTGCCGCGATACCAGACACCGTCATCGAGATTGCCCACTGTTCAACTTGTGGCGATCTGTGCTGGACAGGCTGTACCGTGTACAAACTCCTCGATCCCAGCACGTTTTCCACTAGCAGCCGCTGATACTATACCCAACAGGAATACAACATCAATCCACTCACTCTTGCTGAACGACTTGATATTGTGAGTATAAGTGCTGAGGGGGTATATTGCATTGCAACTAATGCTTTCATAGGAGACTCTCGTTGCGGATATAGCTAGGGCTTGTGTGGATCGAGATGGTGACATTTCTATGCAATAGGTCATTGTAGGGGCGGCTCTTGTGCCGGTTTACGAAGGCTTGACTATGTGGCTTGGGATTCCACAATGAGATCTCATAAGGCATAGGGTGCTCTACTGTATCGGGGTGTAGGATGGGTGTGGACACAATGGAATGAATGTTATTTGAGATATTCTACTACCACATCTCTTCAATGTCTTGAATACAATGTCAAGCACATAGGTATCTGCACTATCTCCTTTGGTGTTGAATATAAACAAAAGACCGGAAGTGCCTACAGCGTGAATTGCTGTCTGCGCTGTAGAAAATACCTACTTTTGTCTAAGAAAAATGCTTGTATTACTCTTTCATCGTTTTTTCACCATTGAATGAACACCAGAACCCAGACAATTTAAGCTGGTCTTGTTAGTGGTTTATATTTATGTCTTCCTGTATAGCTTTCTTGTGGCAATCTTTTTCATTCCCTTTCTCAAGACTACTCCCTCCATGTCAACTCGCGGACTAGTGCAGCTATAAGTGGCCATTTTCAACCGGGCCTTATAGCAGACTACTGATTCTGTACCTTCCCGGCCTTCAATGCTTCAAAATTTTGCCATTATTGTATAAATTGGTCATGGGTTGCCTACACTGATCGACTCTCTCCTTCTAAACTGTCACACTCTACAGTGGCAGCTCAAGAGGCTGTGAGCCCTCTGCTTTTTCGTCGAAGTTGAACCTTGATCGAACGTTTTCATCATCATCCGCCGGCTCCATTACAGCAAGAGTTGCATGTGAGAGTCCCACAGCAGGTGAGCACAGCACCTCACCACCCCATCGTCCAACACCAAGATCTTCTTACGATTCTCGATGATTATCGAAGGTCAACTGGCAAACTAGACCAACCAGCATTCGATTCGACAAAGGGCCAAAATCGAGATCTTTGCGCCCTAGCAGAAGTTTTCATCAACTTCATCAACTTCATCAGATTGATTCTTGCCGGCAAGAGCTTTCCACTTTGTTGACCCTGTCGGTTAGGCCGAGACTTGAAAAATAATATAATGCTCATGACTCCAAATGAAAAGGATTTGTCTTCAGGGACTGGGAATCATGTCGACGACTGGTGCAACTCGACGTGCTTTCTCCATTTATGCTTCGCTGCAACCGATGCGATGAACTCATAAAGATTATCGACGCCAGATGAAGACTATGCTATATAATCTTGAGATTGGATTCGAAAGACTCGTGCGGGAATGGAGCAGGAAGGATTTTTCGTCAAGGCCGCCTTGCTCATGTGGTGGATATATGAGTCTAGAGAACTCCCTTCGACTTCTGCGTATATACAACGTGCGATGCGAGACAACCTTTGCAAACCCCCCGATACCCCCGTGCTGGATCGTGCTTGCTAGCAAAGCAGCTCAATGGGGGCTCGCCAATGAGGGCGAGGTGGGGGGGTGGGGAGTTCAACCCCTTGTCAAGTGAGTACTATTCGATCTACTTATAATCTGTTCAATTGTTGTTGCCGAGAAGCTCTAAATCAGACCCTGCGGACTACACAATACCATGGCGTTATTTGTCAATCGCGTTTGGCCGTGTTCAATTTTCATCTACCAATTCTCCCTCGGAGTTCCTCCGCGAATCCAATTTGTACCAAACGCCTCATAGCCTAATGAAACCCTTTTCTGGGGCAGCTATAGGGCTGGGCCTTTCCTTCTAAGTCTTGAACTCTAGCCATTAACTATGGAAATCTTGTTTTGAACCTCCTTTACGGCCTATTACCGGCCAGATTAAGTGCTCAGTGCTGAAGCTGATGCTTTATTCCCCATACGGTCTCATACTATATTGACCGCTAGTTTTCCTGCCTAAATTCGGTAGACGAAGCTGAATTTGAAACTATATAAAGCTTTTCCTTTTTCAGGAAAAGCGGCTTCTAATCAGATCGAGCTTTTATCATACTTGCTCAGGTATGCTCTTTTAGCACTCGCCCGCCTCTCTCTTCCTATGTGTATATCTTAAATTTTTCTATCTCCCCTTTGTATTCCCACCGTGACCACATTGGAAGAACGCTGCTTTGATATCAGAAACATCAGATCTAGTCTTGTCGAAGCGGCAGCTGCCAGGTGAGGGCTATTTGACCCGGGTCAGGGTAGTCAAATGCGCCGAAAAAGATGACACCGCAAAGTGGTGATCCAGTGCTCATTCAGCTGACATTTATTTTATAAAAACATGCCTTTTCCCCAAACTCTCATTTCTCTCCTCTCTTTATCCTCACATCGATCTCCCTTAGCCCCTCTCCTTTCTTTCAACGTCGACTTGATTGGATCTATTCTTCAAGCAGCATCCACAATAAGTACCAACAATGATCGATGCAGGCTTGACTTTGGTGCTGGCCCAGTCATGGTTCGATCTGGACACCAGGAGGCTAATCATCGCCGCCGTCGTAGTCTCAGTTACCCATCGGTCACTCATCCTTTACATTCTCCGCATATCCTTCTATCTGCCAGGACATCCCTGCAGCTAGATATATCCATGGACTGGGGAGAATGACTTCCACGACGAAGGATAGAATACTGACGCATTTGAACTCACTTTCAGGATCGACGAGGCCGAAGATGCTGGTCCTGTAGACGCCGAGGTCATATTCGTTGTGTGTTGTTCATTCTACAGAATGTCGCAACTGGAATGATGCGTGAGGTTAGATATCCAGCTTTCTTAAGACCCCATTGGAACGATCTCTAAAAAAATGCATATAAGGGCAACGATTTTATCTCTCACGCGGTTTCTCGTGCGCTTTTGGATGCCGTCGCAGCGTCCATTACCAATTAAGCCCTACTTTGGTCCAAGCATAGACTAGTCTGGTGCCGAAGATTTATGCGCAAGTTATATCGAACCGAATAACATGAATATCCAATACATTTCATCATCTCATCATCTCATCATTGGACCTGGTTGAGTCTAGAATGGCGCCGGGAACTCCCATTTGGGACCACTGACACCCCCCTGCCTGTTTAACTATGCCCAAGCACCTCTATGATCTAGTTGTAGATCTCCACCTTAACTTATATTTTCATCAGCATTTCACTTCTCGCACTTTGCATGCATCATGGGCTATGCGAGCCCTGGGAAGCGAACATAAGAGATTGAATCCTCTACTATGGGGGTTGAATAGGCGGCTTGGGACATCATGAGAGACAGCTCTTTGTGGGCTCCTTCTTGTCCATGTATGTTGGCTCTTTTCCCATTTTTGCTCTCCCATTTGCTCCTTTCACCAATCTGCAGTGTATTTAAAGGAAGGGGCTGTAAGCTGAACGTGCCTTTTTTTTTTTTTCTACCATGGCTGATATACCATAATCGTGTCTCTGAATCTCAGGTGAGGTTATAATTAGCAAGCTACAGACATATAGGCCACAGGGCCTCAATCGAGGTCAGGCTGATGCCATTATAATCTCACACGACGAACCGATATAGTATACCAAGAAATGGGTGTCATGAGACAAGAATCAAAATGACGCTGATCCGTCGAATAAGACTACCCTTTCTACTTCCTCTCTTCCTGTCGAAGTCTGAAATTAATTACCGTCTTCAAATATCTTATATCAGCCACTTGTTGCCCGATAATCTTCATGCTGGGCTGCAGTAACCCAAGACCCGGTCGGATTTTTCAGTGATTTTGTCCGGTGACTCAATGCTGCTGGATATAAAGACATGATTACATACAGTGGAGCTGGACATGAATTATATCAAGTATTGTAACAGTCGAAATCATTAAAGAGGTACACAATATGTCATCTTGTTTTGATCAGGCGTGAAAAACCGCTAAAAAGCTGATATCAATGGGACTATATCCTCTAAAGTCCTTGCTCGCTCGTTCCCAAATGCAGTCGCGGCTGACTTGGACCATCGAAAAGGGCCATGAAGAAGTATCGTAGCTCCTGAGGATCATGTTATAAATCCTAAATTGTCCTCATAAGGCGCTCTCTACAAGCCTTGGCGTTAGGGCTATGCCTGTCCGGAGACAGTAGCCCCAAAAGACAAGTTTTACATGATGAGGAGCATCTCGATCGTGTTCCTTCCATATCCCATACACCTCATCTTTTCTTCATTCCATCTGGGTTTTGGTTGATCTTCTTCCAACGGCTCAGAATCGAGAAATTCTCTCAATGAGCACTCATCACTCTCGCAGTCAGGGGAATTGTGGGCCCCGTCCTATCCCCGGTCGACCAAGCCGCGAGGGATACAGGACCCATCGAGCCAGCAAATGTTGGTATTGCCGTCAGCAAGGGCATCTCAAGAAGAATTGCGCCCTCCGTTTCATGCGTGATGTGGCTATTGAAGTCATGCGACGGGTTTGTAGATTGACCTTTCTCTCAAATTCGCCCGGCTCTTATAAACCTTCTTTTAGAACCATGCCGTGACACCAACTGAAGTTGCCCAGCTTGTCCTGGATACGCTCGCCGCCAGCGCCCATTGAATGCGCTCTCGGCAATGCACCGCCACCTGAAAGACCATCCCTCCGGATATCTCGTGACATGAAGGAAGCGATGCTACATTGGATATTTCCTAGGATGCTACTATGGTAGATTGTGCCCAATTAACAGATTAACCCGGCTGTCCAACCAGATATCAGATCTTGATAGGTGAAGATGTCCACTGTCGCGAGCATTAATTGGTGTAAACTCATATATCGCACGCCTGTTCTTTTCCCTAGCGCGGGCGTAGGGTGCTTTGGTAACTAAGGCGGTAGATTCAGCTCAAAAGCCCAGGTTAGTGAGTCTACCAGGATTTATACATGAATTGGCCAGTTCTTGCGGTCGATTCACAAGTCAGGTTTGCAATGGTCACTTTTGGACATCAGGGGCATTACTTCCCATTCTTACTGCCTTGATATCTTTTTTGCTCAAGTTCTGTCACCGTCAGCTATGTGGACATCGTGAGTACAACTATACTAAAAGCCATTGTTCTAATTTCATACACTAGTTTTTGGGATACTTCTATCTATTGCGAAATGTGCAGCCACATCTTGTCAATCGTCCTCGGTGGTGCCCCATGTGCCGTCTGTTACTTTGCCCTATGCAATTGGTTTATGTACTAGCATTCTGACGCTTCTCATGAACCTCTGGGACACCGCCAATCTTCCCCTGGGAGCGGTATGGATCCCGGAATGCGGGGACCCCAGGGCTGAACTGGGGATGCGGGGAAGCCCAGTTGCCTCGGATGACTTGGCATTCCCAAATCCTATTTTCACGGGTTTGTAACATTACCTGATTGAAATTCCCGAGAAACAGAGGAATGCACCCAAGCATTGCAATAATGGACCAGCCCAACGCGTCAAAATGTCGTCCATCGCGGGCCTGTGAAGTCTGTCACGAGAAGAAGGTATGATACTCATTCTACATTTGGTGTCCGCGGCTGATCGCGATTAGATACGTTGCGATTTAGCTGGAGAGCACCCGTGCACAAATTGCCGCATGAATGGCACCACTTGCCGGTTAGTAGTCTGAACGTTAGTCGTCGGAGATAATACAGAATAAGAACTGATTGGACCGCTAAGACCACATCAGCGGCAACGCAAGCGCAAGCGATCAGTTCCAGCTGTTAGCATACCAAAGGGAGCTGGCGAGGGTGAGAGTTCGATATCTCGGTATGATGCTGGTGCTCTGCAGAACGAACGACCCTCGCAGGTCATTCAGCTGCCAAATAATGCGGACCCCGCCTTCCGGGAAGAAGGATCTGAGAGACTGGCTCATTTAACTACTGCTCGAGCTACCCAGCAACAAAGTCCGACCAACACCCCTTTAACTGCGGGCGAAGAAGCCGTGGAAAAAGAAACACCAGGCAGCCAGGGGTATCTCGGACGATCAGAATATCTCGGGCTAGCCGCACCACAGCCAAATGAAATCCCAAACGTACAAGACTCAGAACGCTGTGCTCGACTGACTGAGGAAGAAAAAGCCGTTCTTGACATTCACCGGGCATTTGACTTGCCTCCACTCGCTATCCAACGGTCGCTAATTGATTCTTTCGAGACTTACTGCGCGCCTTGGATGCCGATATTGGACAGTAAGCATCTTCAACAGCCCGATAAACTGTCAATATTACTCCTACAAAGTGTGTTTGTTGCGGGAAGTCGCGTCGCTGCAGCTTCGCATATTGCTGCTTCCTCGGAAACGTACTACCGACGCGCCAAAGCCTTGTTTTTCAGCAGTTATGAAACCAATCCTGTCATCAAAATAGCTGCCGCCTGCCTGCTGAATTGGTGGAATCCGCTGGGTCCTGATAAAGTATCACTTGATGGTAGTGGATTTTGGCTACGCGTGGCCGTCAGCCTAGCCTACCAGATTGGGCTGCACAGGGAGTCTCCAAATGGGAAAAATTCGAGTTATCACCGAAGGCTGTGGTGGACGCTAGTTGTGAGTTGTGCCCCATTCAAGAAATATCATGGTTTATTCAAGTCAATAAGTTTGTTGACTAACTTTTCCAGGCCCGTGATTGCCAATTGTCGGCCGCTCATGGTCGTCCGAGAGCGATCAGCCTAGCAGACTCAGATATTTCATTGCCATCGCCACAAGACTTTATTCATCTTCACCATGACGGGGCGCTATTCGCAGCGTACGTGAACATCTCATTGATCCTCGGGGATACAACCGAGGGTTATCAACGACATCGAATCACCATGTCCAAACGGCGGGAAATTAGAAACGCGCTTTATTGTTGGGTCAATGAGCTCCCGAGTAACTTACGCCTCTTCAACCAGGAATGTGATCGGCAGTTGAACCCCTATAATCTGCGCCTGCGATCCCTGCATGTTCCATACTTCGTTATTCTGACGATTCTCTATCGATCAACATCACCGCCTGAGACTTCCATTACCATTGCCGCAGTAGCATCCTCTTTCCTCGCTGGTATTTTTGAAGAGTTTCTTGCTCGAGACGAATTCCGTTTTCAGCCTCCGATCTTCAAATTCTACGCTTTCGCTGCTGGTATGGCGCAAGCACATACACGGGCTTTCCTCTCAAACCCATCAGAGATTGTGGAAGAGGAATTTGGTATCATTAACTCCTCACTAGCCGCTCTCGCAATTCGGTGGTCTTCAGCCAATGATAACATCAGAGTTCTTCAGAACGCCGACGAGAAGATGACGGTACATCACCGAAAGCCTAGTCTTGCTTCTTTGCCTCGTAGCCACGAGGCCTATCCACTGTTTTATGCCTTGGGTCCCGATCTTTGTCGATTGTGGTACCTCATTCAACCGAACACCAGCATCAAAACCGTACAAAACTACAACCCCGAGGATACGCAATGGCACACCGCAGACACGACTGTTTCAGCTCAAGTAGACGGTCGAGACCCGCGAGGTTTTCACACTGACATGGCTACACCTCAAATGGGTTTACATCAGAACATGCCCTCCACGGAATTGTATGGTGCAATACCACTCCTCGACCAACCGGAAACAATTGGGGCCTTGGAAGATGATGGTTTGCTCTGGAATTGGCCGATGGTGGGATCTAGTGGTAGCTGGCTTCTAGGGCAAATACCTGGTGTTTTGTTTGACGAGCAAGTTTAGCAACGAAAATACAGTTACATGCCCTCCTTAATCGAAAGCATTGCGAGACATATACAATCATACTTGTTAAGCTATTGTGGGATTTTTGAAATCATTAACGAACGCGTAAATCACCCAAACCAACGCTTGAGACTATATCTTCGTACTCTCTTGGTCAGTCACCCAAAGTCATTTGAATGTCGTCATAGTCTGGGGAAGCTGTCGAGGGCCTCGACACCAAGGCGCCGATGAAATGGTCCGTGCGTTATAGAGCAAGCAAACTTGGAGGAGCGGGATTCTTCCGCTCGGCGAAATAACGAGTAGGTGTGACCACGAAGGAACTAGGCGCTTAGAATCAATTCGATTTTGGATATGGCATGATGCGGGGATACAGCGAGTTCAAGATGCCACCGGCGATTCCGGCGCTTTCGGCGATTTTGTGAGGGACGCAGTAAGAGCCATGAAGCCCAATATCTTCAGCCAAACTGCTTGTTTACTGGCAGTAATAAACAATCCGAGGATCAGCCACAGTGTCAAACATTTGAATTTATCTGCATAGCAAGTTGCAAAATGCCTGACCACAACGACGATTGGGTTGATCGCCTGAAGCCCGCCGCCCCAGATGGCGCGACAGTGATCGCGACGGAGCGCAGCCGATCCAATGTCGACATTAGCGCTCTAGCTCAGCATCTTCTAGGAACTGAGTTCCTATCCCGCCAGGATCGGATTCTATCCCAAATCAAGCTGGACCCTCTCTTCTCGAAAGCGAAACAAGCGAACCTCGGTCGTCCCGAACGTTACATGCTCGGTTTGGCCCGCGCGAAGCGCTTGCGACAGATGGCCGACAAGTACAACTGGTCCGACGACGATCACGAGACCGCCAAGTATTTGGTTGATGATATCTCTCCCTACCAGCTGCACCATACCATGTTCCGCCAAACGCTGCTCGAACAGACCAACCCGGAGCAGCGCAAGTATTGGATGGGCCTCCATCGCACTTGGACGATCATCGGAGCATATGCGCAGACTGAGCTTGGCCATGGGAGCAATGTTAGTGGTATTGAGCTCACTGCTCACTGGGAGCCTAAGACCAAGGAATTCGTCCTCCATTCTCCGACCCTCACTGCTAGCAAGTGGTGGAATGGGACTTTGGGAAGAACTGCGACACATTCGATTGTCGCTGCCCAACTGCATCTACCGGATGGCGTTGACAGCAGTGGCGAAACTGTCTACAAGAACTACGGTGTTCATATGTTTGTGACGCGTGTTCGGGATGCTGAAACTCATAAGCCTCTGCCTGGCATTGTGATTGGTGATATTGGGCCGAAGTATGGCTATGCTTCTATGGATAACGCATATATGCTTTTCAATAAATTTCGGTATGTTTACATGATCTTTATCTTTGGCATTTGTTTGAAATGTGGGAAAGAGATATTCTAACTTATGAAGTATTCCACATGAGGCTATGCTTAGTCGATACAGTCGGGTGGACCCAGAGACAGGAAAATATCACAAGCCCGAAAACCCAGCAGTGGTCTACGGCTCTCTGACACATGTATGTGATATCGCCGAGAAAATATGCAATAGATTTGCCTAGTTTGCTAACCGAACGCCAGGCCCGAAAGCGTATCACCATGGCAGCTCGGTTAGCATTAGCACGAGCCGTGACGGTCGCCATTCGATACTGTTCAATTAGACGGCAATTCCGTGACAAGGAGACTACATCGCCAGGTGATCTGGAAACCGCCGTCTTGGACTATCCAACTGTTCAAATTCGTTTGATTCCTTTGCTTGCTACCACTTACGCTCTTCACTACACCGGAGAACGAATGGGACAAATTTATGAAGCCACCCGGTCCAATATTGATGGCGGTGATCTGTCATCTCTGATAGACCTACACAGTCTTTCATCGGGTCTGAAGAGTCTGTCAAGTGAGCTCGCCGCGAATGGCATTGAGACTTGCCGCCGATCTATGGGCGGTCATGGATACGGTGGAGGAACCGGCCTTGTGCAGTTGAATGCAGACTACTTGTCTAAGCCCACTGTCGAGGGCGACAATTGGATGATCACTCAACAAATGGCTCGTTACCTGATCAAGAAGGTGGCATTGGTTTCTACTTCATCCGCTAGCTTTGTGCCATCTAACCGCACAGAGAGTGTTTTGCTTGATTTTTACAAAACTCAAACCGCACCTTTTACTCATTTGAATATCTTCGGCGATAATAGAAACCTGGTTTTGGCTTTCGAGCGACGGGCAGCTTTCCTCGTGAGTACCCTCCATTGTCTTAACGTTTACTACACTGACTGATACACCAATATCTAGAGTTTCGAGGCACATCACGCTCATAAAATCCAAAAGCGGAGTTGGAAGTCACTCTTGATTCAAATGCACCAGCTCAGCCATGCTCAATCCGAGCTTGTCTTAGTCTACAATTTCTTCGACAGCCTTTCCGCTGATACAACTTTGCCATCAGCAACCCGGGATGTCCTCTGGCTCAACTTCCGACTGTTTGCTCTCTATACAATGGGCAAATCCAGTCGCGACTTTGCTCGCGCGGGCGCAGTATCGGATGCCAACCTCGATGCAATCCCCGATACAATTGTGAATCTAATGCAAGAGATACGGCCTCACGCAGTTCGGCTTGTGGATTCATGGTCTATTCCCGATTATTTACTTGATAGGTAAATTTTCAAGGCTCTCCTCGGCTCTTTCTCTTTACCAAGTTTGCTGACAGATACATAGTGCATTGGGACGCTCCGATGGCAAGGTGTATGAAGATCTTTTCAATCGTGCTCATCGTCTCAACCCTCTTAACGAAGTCACCTTCAACCCCAACTACCGCTCAAATGAGATTATCAAAGGATCAAATGATGGTGGCGCAATTTTGTCGAAATTGTAGGGGTCTAGCGTCTTTCTACTGTTTTTGTATCTAGGTTGCTAGCTTAGACGCAATACAATTTCTTCCAATGCAATGGTTTGTCACCGAGTATAGAAACTCAGAACCTCGGGTCTCAGACTACTCGGTAAAGTGTACGGAGTAGAATTACCGTGGGAACTCCCAGCTGTGGGTTCCTGCTATAGAGTTGGAAGATCAGATGGTCCCTCTCTTTCCAACACTGCAGTCCCTAGATAGATAAATCTCTCTTCCCTCTCTCCTCTCCTTTTCCCGACAGCTGCAAAACGACCTTCTGTTGTCTCTCTTCTTCCTGCCAACATATACCCGTCTACACTTCACTGATCTTTTTTTCACGTTGCAACAACTTGTTACTCTTTGTCTCGATTATACCGCACATGATCGTTGTTTGCTAAGACAAGCACATCTACCTATTACTCAGACAACATAACCCGAAAGAAGACACGAAGGATCTCACATCCGGGGAAATGTCCGCTTCCCCGCACTCGAGAGCTCGGCGTTCTCGGCGATTTCAAAGGATCGACCTGGCAATCGGTTACCGGATTCCGCCCCCAGATTTATCCACTCGCTAAACGATGCGCCCCGGCATTCAAAAGTCAAACGATGCCTTAGGACCACATGCGGGGTTGACCGTTACAGCAAAGACCATCATATGAAGATCGAACATTATGGCCCATGAACTTCGATCACACCCATCCGACGGCTTTGTGGTTGTAGAGGAAACAACCCGACAACATGGCCCTGAGGGATTCCGTCCAAAGCGAGCTAAATGGGCATGTCAAGCCTGTCACAAGCGAAAAGTCCGCTGCGATGTCTTGAACTCGGGAACCCCTTGCACCAATTGCAGACTGGATATGAAAGAATGCGTGATCAAACCAAGAAGGAAACCCAGACCAAGGACTCAAGCTCCCAAACCTCGTGCCGAGGCCACCGAGGCAGAAATTCCAAGCGCGCCTCCTGTCACGCAACCCTTCACCGTACACCCAGAAGCCAACAATCTCGAATCTGAGGAAGGCGGTTCTTCACAGAAGAGAAAAAGCAATATCCAGATGTCAAATACTGCAGTTGCTACATCACAAAAGAAGAAGCGATCTAGTACTGGCTCCAGCTGCGGGGATGAACTGGCACAGTGGATGGAGAAGATGCCGCCAAGCATTCTGGGACAACTCGAGAACCTCGCGAAGGACAATCAAGACAATGTGGACAAACTCAACATAGTACAATTTCACACCCAATGCTCAGAAAAATTACTTCAGGCTACCAATATCTTGACCGAAGTCATCTTCATGCACAATTCTCTCTCGGCACAACTCGAGACGTCGGGTAATGTCGGTCTTCGGGAACTTGACCATCACCACACACCCGACGTCCAAATAAACGACGATACAAATGAGTATCTTCCATACACTTCGGATTTGTGGGAAACACCTAGCGACAAGACTGTGGATATTGCAAGAACAATCGAAGAAAGTCCAACGTTGACCCCGCGGCACATCGACTATATCTCCGCGTCAAATTACAATATCTGGCTGGGCTTGAACAATTTCTACCCTGACGATACTTTACCCGTAGCGTCGATTAATTCTCTGGATGCTGAGTCGCCATTTTCATCATGTATATAATTGTTCTTTGGAATGAGATGTTTTTCTGATTGAGCAAGTCCATATGCAAGGGGTTTTCATTTCCCTTAGCTTATATTCAAGTAATATCGCGAGGCACTTATCCCCTCTAGAGAGATCTTGAAGAGGCTTGTTGACGTGCTATAGTGGGTATTATACAGAGTGCAGCAGCTCGCTGATTCTCCATTCGGGACATTTAAAGATTTTGCGGTCAGGGAACATCTCACGGTTCGAAACGCTCATTTGGTTGGTGAGATCTCACCATCCCCCAACAATCATTCGGATGTGCCCAGTTCGATGAGAGATTCACTCTTATCACTATTTAGGATTGGGCATCAGATCCAGATATTAAACAGATTTTCAGATTGCGGAAAAATCTGTCATCTATGTTTGGGCTGCCGTACAACCGAATAATCCCTACAGAGTACTAATATTTGACTTCTGTGCCAAATGTATCAAGCATCACATTGCTATATATGCATAGATAATATCTTTACAGAGGGACTAAAATATCATCCACTCCATAAGTGTATCGAAGATGAGGTATTTGGATCCCGAAGAGGAAGAATCTGGAGTGGCATACTGATTTTCCCGAATCCCGAGTTCCGAGTGCCGAATTCCGAATTTCGTTAAATTTTCCGTCCTATATACCAAGATCTTTTCCATCATAAACATCAATCTCAAAGCCAAGCAGACAGGGCTAATACATCAAGTCATTTGTGATAGTGCCTGCTACTTCTGACCCATCTCGACATACTCCACATGTTCCCCACTATCATTTCCTTTCAACTTGGCATTCTGCAGATTATGCGCTGCTTCCTCTTCTTGAATAGCATGAAGTCGGGCAATTGTGGCATCGGAGACCTGTGCATTCTCGGCATCAAGGATCGCACGTAGAGGCATGGCGTGGCCGGTCTTCTTTTTCCGTCTTTCCGCCTCTAAGAGCAAGAGCACGGGAATGCAGCAGTAGGATAAGATGGCGACTACCTCTATGACGATACAGGCAACAAACCCTTTCTGGTAGAGTGGTGCGTCACTGTCTGGAAAGATCTGTTGAAAGATTGAGCAAAGTTCACCTGAAGGCTGTAGGATGCTTACCTGTGGAGCTATAATACTTGCAATTGACAAGCTTGCGACAGCGGCACAAGTGCCAACAGCTTGCTCCGCTGCACCGTAAAGAGTCGATGACCGGAAGCTGAGAATGATCGGCTGCGACACCGAGATCGTTTTTCCCAGAAAGGCGACCCCATAGAGACTCATTGGGTTGATAGACGTGTGATCTGCATTGAACGAGAAATACGTCCAAACCGCTGGAATGAATGTTAGGAGACGTAGGAAAAGAGAGATCAGGAAATATGATCGTACCGTAACATGGAAGACTGACCAGACACGGCACAATAAAGTGCCACATCCGCTCTCGAACCCAATCACTGTGTAAACACCAAACCAAGTATAACACGATAAGAGGTGGGTAAATAATGGCAGTGTAAACGTTTGACTTTGTGCTTGAGAAGTTCATGAACTGCGCTATTGATTAGCGAATATCATCAAACGCAGACAGTATCGAGACTAACATTGTGGAAAATTGACGGCAGGAAAGTTCCTTGTGACACCGCAATGATTGTTACGCAGATATATGAAATGAAGAAGCAGTATGTTGACGGCCGGGTCATAATTCGAATAAAAGCTGAGGTATCCCACGTAACATCAGTTGAGCGAGTCGCACCGCGACCGAACCGATTGATTGCAATGTACCGTTCTTTGGAGTGATTAGATCTTGCATATCAGAACAAAGGCCGTCCATCTTACCTCTTTCAGATAAAGCTTTTGAGTCTTCGGGGAAGGTTAACAGAAGGAAGTACACGGGTACCGAGAGAACAACTGGCAGAAGACCCTCGATTATAAATACCCACTGCCAGGATTTGAGGCCCCCTCGGCCATTGAGCTTGCAATATGTCAGTATCTGGTGTCTGGAAGAAGGTTTCTTAACTAACTTTATCTATAGCAGCGGCTAGAGCAGCCGAAACGGCACTTGCCAGGGCATTGAAGGCATGAAATACTGCCAGTCTCCAGGCTCGCTCTCGGGCCCGGTACCAAAAGCTGAAATATAAAACGCAACATGGCACTGGGTTCATCGTCAGTCAAATCTCCCGTAAGAAACCGGATACAACACCCTTACCAACACCTGACTCGGGGATACCGAGGAAGAACCTCGCAGCGAGCAAACCCGAGCTAGACTTCACGCCTGCGATGGCCATCACAATAGCACCCCCTGGCAGTTGTTAGTTTCTTTCACCTGGAGCATAAGCCATGGGCAGCACTGACAAAGTACCATGATAACTGGGAAGAACAACTTCGCCGAATATTTTTTCAAAAGGAGAGTTGAAGGAATGAGGAGGGCAGTGACTGAAAAGTACGAAATGGAAATGGCCCAGTTGAATTCTATGCCAGCTAGGTGAAGAGAAGAGACAATAGAATCTGGAGTCTTGGACTGTAAGACTTTGACATTTCCCAAGTTCGCTCGGTCAAGATATCTTCAGAGATCTGTATTAGTTGTCTTCTTCTCCACTATGACCAAGAAGGCAAGCATACGCAACGAAGTAGATAATGCAACAAGGTAGCAAAACACGCAAGTCCAGCTTGCGCAATAGCTTTGCTTCCTCTTCTGGCGTCCAGTCTTGCTCGGCAGCATTGAAACGTTCGATCCGGTCCTCAGTTGTATCTGATGGGTCCAATCAGTATGAAGATTCACAATTTGGTCAGAGGTAGGAGATGAATAGCTTCTTACTATAACCACCATCTGCATTCTTTTCAGGTGTTATCGAGTGCCGAAGTTGGAATCCACCAATGTAGACTCCATCTGCCTCAATGGCCTTTCGACGCTCTGAGAAAACGTTGAACATGGTTGAGTAAAAGACTGAGATCTGCGTTTCTTTGGGATAAATTACATGGAGGAGACATTTTGAGATATATAGGGCATATCATCAATTATGAAATCAGGCAGTGGTCTCAAATCGCCGGTGTTACTAGATCGGCGAATCTTCCCCGCAAAGCACAGAGAGCACGCGTTTACCCCACAAAGCTTGGCAATGCCACAAATGTACTCCCGGGGAGGGGCAGTGCGGAATGCTGAGGTGCTAAGAAGCTGAACTGGTGGGATTACAACTATTTCCAAGACTATGCCAAGCTTCTATCTCATTAACGCATAGCGTGCACGAGAGGGTTATCAGGAATGATTCGAATATCTACATTTCCAGTATATGTGGAAGACCTAGAATAGCACAATTGATGTTGTGAATTTTGCAAATCTACGCAATTCCAGCGGCAAAGATACATTGGGAACTTTCCAGCGGAGTGGAAGTCGTGGCAACAGTGTGCAGATTGTGTTCGAGGGACAGCAGCTCTGTAGTGGCTTGGAACTATCACAAAACGGGAATGATCCAAGAGAATCGATCGTAACTTTCAGCCAAATAGAAAGCGTTGTGGAATTCGTTTTGTGTCTCTTGGGTCAAATGACTAGGTAGGAAGACCTTAGAATTTATCTCCGGGTCTGTCCAAATTAGACGATGGGCACTTGTGTTGAACTTCACCGAAACACCATGAACACCACCGAAGCTCACTGAAATTGGGGCCAAAATGCATTTGTGACATCAACGGCGCTGGCAATTCCCAGAAATGGAACATTATACCCCACGAACGGGGTTTCGGCGTTTCGGCGAACTGGCACATAGTATGCGGCGTTGCGGGGAATTAGATTAGCTCAAGGAGATATGGAGAATTCAGATCAAATTCAGATAAGGTTGAAATATCTGCCCTTGAAAGAGGTGGCATGATCGATGTTTTTTGGTGACAATCTGTAGCAATCAAGTGACGCTCAATTAGCAAAACGCCGCGATGACTTCCGTCTCAACTCATACAGAGGCCCATTTGCCTCCTACCCCCCAGTTACCTCAACACATTGGTGACAACATTCTTCCAAACTTCCCCATTTTCAATCGGTTATTGTACCTTGCAGGTAATCGCAGCTCACTTGCGATCAACGATGTCACCTACGGCCACAAGGCGACTTACAACCAACTATTATCGGATGCACTTCGTCTTCGAAACGCAATCTTCCGCAGGCTAGATGCCAATGTCCAATCCAAGCTTCTGCGCGGGGAGAGGGTCTGTGTCAACCTGTTGGCTCCGGGTGGCTATGAATTTGCAACAGCTTTCTTAGCCACTGTGGCTCTGGGAGCAGTCCTTGTTCCCATTTGTGAGATGCCAATTCCAGCTCCCCAACTCAAGGATCTCTACTGACATATGCCTTCCATAGCTACTGCGGTTCCCCTAGAAGAGGCTTTATATTTTGCAAACACCTGCCAATCAGCCGCGCTGTTATGCGCATCCAAACATGCAGAGTTCGGGCAAAAGCTCGCCCAGAAGGTGCACGCAACACGGGATCCCAAGTTCATCTCTCTAAGCATTCAGCCTGAGATCTGCAAGACCTTGATTCCTCATAGCCAAATCGTCGTTTCTTCTGATCATTACCTTGATTACAATGGGGATGGATTGGCTATCTTTACTTCTGGCACGAGCGGTCCCCCAAAATGTGCGGTCAAGCGACGATCTTTCATTGATATGAACGCAAAGTCAATTGCCGATTGGTACGGCTTCAAAGAGAATGATGTCGTTCTCCACACTCTACCAGTTCACCACGCGACTGGAATCGGCATCACCTTTATGCCATTTTTGTTGGCAGGTGCCACTATTGAGTTCCAGTCGTCTAGATTTAATCCCGCCCAGATTTGGGAAAGATGGAGACAAGGTGGACTCACCGTGTTCTCTGGTGTGCCGACCATGTACATGCGTTTGATGCGGCACTTTGAAGAGGTTTTGTCAAATGGCCCCGAGGTCAATTCTTATATCCAGGCTGCCAGTGCTTTCCGTTTGATGATGTGTGGCACTTCTGCTCTTCCATTCTCACTTCAGATGAAGTGGTCGAAACTACTAAATGGAAAGCGGATTCTGGAGCGATATGGAGCTACTGAGTTCAGTAGTGTGTTTAGCGTCAAGCCCGGAGATTCCCAGAACCCAGACGTATGTACCAAAAGCTCGTGCTGCCTCAGAAACAACTGTGATCTAACACATATCACAGGGCTCGGTGGGCAAGGTGTTCTTTGGACTCGAAGTGCAGCTTTCAGATGGAGACGAAGGGGAAATCTTGGTCAAGAGCCCACATATGTTCACGGAGTATGTGTAAGTGATGCTTAACTGTTCCATTTACTCACAGAATCTAGATACATGTATGATTCGAAGGCCACCGCAGCAGCATTTACACCCGATGGGTTCTATAGAACGGGCGATATTGCTCGAAGGGAAGGCGACTATTATTTCATTCTTGGTCGAGCGTCAATCGACAGTGAGTACAATCTTTTCTTATGTACTTCAAAGATCCAAATTGACCACATTAGTTATCAAATCCGGCGGATACAAAATTTCGGCCCTTGACATTGAACGCGAGGTTCTCAATATGTCGTATATAAGCGAGGTCATGGTAGTCGGGGTAGAGGATGAGGAGTTCGGGCAAAGAGTCGCTGCAGCAATTGTCCTCAGAGACGGGGTATGTAACCCAGTAATTTGAAGGTTATGGAGTGTCAACCAGCTAACAGCCGTATCAGGTGCCGCTGCTCAAACTTGAGAAATTGCGCATGGATCTTCGAGAGCGCTTGGCAGGATACAAGATGCCCACCATTCTACGTGTCGTTCCGGAACTCCCCAAAAGCAGTACTGGTAAGGTGGTCAAGAGACTGCTGAAGAAGGAATTGTTCCCAGCAAGCGGCCACCCTGACATCCAAACATGGGCATTCCGGAGGTCGAAGGTTTAATTCGAAGAATGCAAAATGTTTCCATTTCATTGCTACGTTTAATTCGGCCGTGTGAAGAGAAACCTATGAATAAATTCTATGTCAGTCGTGTTTGTGCCAATAGAAGTCATTCCTCCTTGGTCCTTGTCCTTCAGAGTTGTATCTCAACATAGAAAAAAGTCAGGGTCTTGTGTTGGAATGGGCTTGGGGAGCAAGAATCCTTTTGTGCCTTGAAATATTTCGGTTGATCAGATTCATAGATATATCGAAAAGTAATTTCAAATGATCAGTTGAGTAAAGAACTAATAGGATCGATCATTCATTTATAGCTTCACCTTCGGCTGTCTAGATACTTCTCGGCTATGGACATGACTGATCCCCTGGAAGGCACGCAGGGCATCACCATACAGTTCAGACCGCAGTAGGGCGTATACTCCCATTTTGGCCCTGTCTTTTACACTATCCGCCAATGCTATAGCAGAAGACCGCATTTCCCCGGGCGTTGCAATGGCATCAACAATACCATTCTCGAGGGCCTCTTTCCCGGTAAATTTGTGCCCTTCCAGTAAAACCTTCCGAGCTACATTGGGCCTCAATTTGGCTCGTAGCAAAGCTCCCATTCCATCAAAGTGAAGTCCCAGATTGACAGGCGGCATGGACCAGAACCCTCGCTGGGAGTTCATGATTCGGTAATCGTGAGCGAGTGTGAGAACTGCGGCGCCTCCAAATGCGTGGCCATTGACAAGGCATATCGTTGGGAAGGGGAAATCGAGAACTGTGCGCAATAACTTGATGAAGTTAGACAGAAATCACACCAGATTGCCCTGAAGGGCATATTCTAATTGAAGCGACTGGGATCTTACTGGGTAAAATCCGTCTGTGCTGGCGAACGGATTCGTTTCTCTCTCATCAAGATCCAATCCCTTCAAAGAAGCACATGTTAGTCGAATGGTTTTGCAAAGAGTATTGGGAGACATTGACCGAACTTACAGTAGAAAAATATTTATCATCTGTGCCCTGAAGAATCACAGCGCCCGCGGGATTTTGCTTGCCCTGTGAAAGCTGCCTCTCAACCCACCGATAGGTCTCAACAAGCGTCTGGCAAAGGTGCATCGTCAACCGGTTTTCCGGTGACTTTTGCAATATAATAACAAACACAGCGCCATGCTGTTCGACTCTGATGTGTTCGCTCTTGGGGATTGGGTCCATTGCGTAAGTAATTCAGGAAAGATTCACAGTGCTTAGCTCAAGGCTCCTCCACAGTTCCCGGGCGCAATAGCTTAATATAACCCCATAGTTGACTGACAATCTTTCCATGGCGAATTTGATCTTCCCCATGGGGCTGTCGATCTACCCTGACTTGGAAATCGCCGAACGGAACTTTGCCAAGCAACTTGCACTTAGACTCCGAAACGCCGAACCCCTCGCCATCGTTGTCCTGACACTCATCAACACTCGAATCGCGTTATCTGGTGGTGGGGGTAGAGCGGCGGAATTTGAGCGTCTACCCCGCCTTGAAAGGTACCGATAGCTGACGCCTGTTGACCCGGGTCATTCGTTGGCCACAACAATCCCACATTTTGCGAAGCCAAGTCCCATGGACTATGAGGCAAAAGAAGGGAAGATGTTGCCCATTAGTGGCCACGTCGTTTGGGTAGACAAGCTTATGCCAACTGCCAAAGGAGCTTCCTCTTGTCGAGGCATTCCGTCGATTTGAAGTCGGAGCCTCAGGGAATATGACCTTCGTCATGAAGAAAGGGAGAATGAAAGCTTGAGGCGCCCCAGCCCACCGTTATACCAAGTATCGTTCATTTTTACCCCAAGAGTATTAGCTTCCAGAAATACACTGTTATGACTATTGGGTTCCTCGTCTAGCACATCCAACGCTTGATGCGCAGGGCAGCTATAACCCGTTGAAGTGATATCTCGCACCTCGCGTATGTCGAATATACCGGCAATAGATCTTCAACATGATATCTGGATGCCGTTGTCTTCTTGTATCGTCACTGTCAACCTCTCCAGTTCCTATTCTTTCCTCTGCGTTCTAACATAGTGCTATTAGAAGCACACGTTTTTGAACACTGAGATCTACCTCGCAACATATAGGAAACCATGAGTGAACTGCTACCAGTATATCATATGATATGTTTTTGGATGCCTCAGGTTTTGGTTTTCCCGTCAATCTAAAATCTGAACGATAATGTCAAAGATGTGTCATTTGATATTCTTTCATGATCTACATAAAGAATGTTGCTTTCCGCTCCGCAAGGGTTATAGAGGACTTTAAATTCCTGTTACCCTGTTCAAAGCTCACACCTTGAGTCTCGTGGGAAATCAGTACCAATCGGCAGACCTTCTCTATATTTGTGGCCTATTGTTCGCAAGCCAGTATCAGCACGAGCAGAACAACAAGATGGGCATATTCCTATAATGATAGCATGCCCAAAATGGTCATGCTAGATGCTTGACCACACATGAGCTATTTGGGGAACCTTTATATATCATTATATCATCAAAAGCTGATTTCCCAGTCACTTATACCTCAGCCGCTCGTTACTTTCGATGCTAGCTATATCATCACTACTGTTGAGTTTCTGGTATATATACCCTCATCCTAGACTTCATCCACTCTCCTCCCTTTTCTACCTTTCAACTCTTCACTTCAATCTTCTTCAAACATCTTCTTGAACCATCTTTCTTAGGTATCTCCTTCAACCATCTCCTTTAAGTATCTTCTTTTCAATGTCCGGCTATCCGTCTTTATTCTGAACCCATCACTGACTTTGATATTTCCTCATTCCAGATCTCAATCATCGAACATGCCTCGCAGAGGTTACCGGAGTTCTGGCCGTGGTGGTAACCAAAATTACGATCTCAGGCATCAATTTGACCCGGTCAGTAATCTTGCCACTAGCTCACCCCCGATGGACTTTGGTTCCTCACATCAATTCCTATTTCCCGTTACGCTGGTGCTAGTTTTCATCTCATACCTAATATGAAGATGAAGGCTGAGAGCGACCACCGTCACATAAGATTTAATGGCATTTTATCCTAACAGCATCCGCTCCATACATTGATGCATCGTTTACGAGAAACTGGCTAACTCGATCGAATCTACAGACAAATGTACCAATCTGCAATTTTTGCCATCTGGTGGGACACAACGATGACCGATGCCGCATGAGATTTCTCTACGAAGTGATCGACGAGCTGGTATTGATACCTGGATCGGGACTCCATTCAACTTCAGGACTAACACATGTTTCTTTAAGCAACCGGACATCACTCCGGCTCAGGTAGCCGCACTCATCCTGGGTCTCATTCATGAGTAAGTACCGTTATTCCAATTATGTTTCATGTACCTACCTCTATGAGACCTGTTGTTGAGTGGAGTTTTCATGCATACGCAAGCAAAACCTGCTCATAATGCATCTATCATCTCGTCAATCTGAACACTTCCTTTACCAGCCCTTTGTGCTCTTGGATTCAAAACAAACAAAAGCTGACACTAGATAGTATCAACTAAGTCGAGCCATAAAGGTTGCGCCAGGTCAATCAAGGGCAGACATGGGCGTCAGCGGAGAGAGACAGGATCCAAGGAACTCAAGGAATGAGAGAAGGCTCAGCTAGGTAGTGCAACAGAATACGATCTTATGCAATAGCATTGCCACAGATCATACAGTAACCACATGTGCCTGAGGTGATATGCGTTTTTATGGTGAAGTGGATATCGCTGTTGACGAGGCAAGCTTTCTACGGGTGCCAGTTGCAAAATCTGTGTTGCTAACATGTACCACGGCTTCAAGTAATACAACATTGCCAGTGAAGAGACTGAAGCAGATGGAACAGCTTTGCACCCGCAAGTATCTAGTTGCCTTCATAGAATTTTTGTCTTGTTTGTACTTGGGGTCGACCCCTCGCCTGATTATTCAGGTGGACAATTTTCAGTGGCTCGAGTACGCCTCATGGAAGGCTCGGGGTCTCTTTGACTAAGCTACAGAATGGACTTGTATACTCAGCATTTACAACCGTAATTGAATTGAAATCACAACATGAATATCTATTTTCTATGTTAAAGCCATCTTATAAATGCCTAAAACATTATGTTCACCCTCCAGAGCGACAGTCGAACGTCCATAAAGCCCACAGATTCCTCAGGAATCAGTTGCTGTGCAGTGCACTTCAGCCTTCCAAATCATGGTTGAAGCAAAGCCGACACAGGCTGTTGAACATAGTCAAGGAAGATCACGAGATAGGTCTTCAAGTCTAATTAGCATACAGAGATCCATGGGACCGACCATTAACGAGAAGTACGCAAGCAAGCTTCAATGTGATCACTCGGGTGAAAACACATGTACGCAGATATGAGATCTATTAGTGAAGCCACCAGGGTCGAAACTTCATGAAACAAGGATATGACCGCTTGGGAGCCTGAACATTTAATATGGTTTATTAATCCATCTCTTGCATGCAAATATATCTAAATGCAACATCTACGTTGTCTAACTAACATCCCCAACCAGCTCTACTGCGATCCCAGCAGATCAGAGAGCTTGTCCAGGTAAGCATGAGGCCTAACATCCCCCGAAACGAAGTCATCCTTGGAGGAAACGCCAGTCAAAACACCAAGTGTTCCGCCAAGCTTCCCCTCAAGTCCAAAGCGGATATCCGTATTGGCACGGTCACCGACCATGCATGTACGGCTCCGATCAAACTTGAACTTACCCTCAATGGAGTCCATCATAGCCTGGCTGGGCTTACCAAGCGCAGTGGGCTCCTGGTTCAACATCATGATAAGCGGTGCACTCATAGATCCAGCGCCGGGGAAGAGGGTCCCAGAGTTGGGTAGTGTGGAGTCAATGTTCGTGGCGAGGAAGACAGCTCCACGCTTGACATAGTGGTATGCCAGTGCAGTCTTGAGGTAGTTAATGTGGAAATCGAGGCCAACAAGGACAACACCGACTTCGGGGTCTATCATTGATTCATCGCCAGCGGCGATCTTCTTGTAATCTTCTGATGTGACGTCGCGGCGGTATGCGGGGTCTGTGCCGCCAATGAAGGGGACATTTTCGGAACGGAGTTCTTGCTCGATACCGGTCTCGCCAATCACGTAGACTTTGCGCTTGTTTTCGGGAAGTTGGAGGATGCGAGAAATGTAGATTGAGGAGCTGTATGAGGACGAGAAGATTTCTTCCTGATTGATGTGAGTCAATGGTGTCTGAGATGCCGATATGGGATATCACTGACCACTGTGCTGGGGATCCCCAAGCCTTCGAGCTTTTTGCGGTAATCTGCGCGCGACTTGGTGCTGTTATTTGTCACGAAAACGATTTGTTTTCCTACGGGAATTGTCAATTTCCGCTTTTTGTATGTTTCGATATTGAGACACACCATTGTTTCGGAGCAATTCTAGTGTTTCGACTGTTCCGGGGAAAAGGTGGTCACCGGACCATAGGACGCCTATATCATCGTTGTTTCAGTTATTGTTGCGATGCGGCTGAATCGCTGCGGGGAGATGCGACAAGGCGGGAGGCGGGATACGGACCATCACAGTCGAAGAGGAATACCTAGAAATGGTTTCGTTAGTAAATGCGACCACTTCTGTGCTCTAATGGGATCAAGATCGGTACCAACATCGAACTTCTCCAGAAACTCCTGGAGACCGGCCTTATCGCCGGTCAAGTAGCGGGGCACGATTTGTGAGGTCGCTTGTGTCATGATTAAGGGGCAAATATGGGCGAGTACGTTGTAGAGTACAATTGAGCGAACTTCGCGAAATTAGCAAGGAAAAGAAGTGAGACTAATAGATCGGAGCAATGACAACGCTCCGTACCACCCGAAGCGAATCTCCGGTGAATCGCGGGGCGGAGGTTCGTTTGTCTTGGCATTATTTGGCTATCTACAACTGTACACTAGCTAAACCAGTTTCTAGGCAATGTGCTCAACCTGCGCTTTCTCTTCATCTCCATCACGATCTTCATTAAGCTCACCCTGTTTCCGTTATTGGTGCTGCCCGATATCAGCCAAACTCACGCCCTGTGCACGCAATCTCTCTGGGCGTAGAGCTGCCTCGGCTTCTTCTTCATCTCGCTCTTCCTGAGACATCTCAGGTCCTTAGAAAAGAAAGAACAGAATGAATACCCACACTACGTCCATAAAGATACCAATGACCTGCCCGTAGTTGAAACGTGCATTTTCGTCCGGCCCTGTTGGTAACGGGAACCGCTCGCCAATGATGAATCGGATAGTGGCCGACGCGGAGGATCTGAGGTTTCCAAGCTAAGTCCTCAAACCTACCATGAGGGAACGAAGTGCAGTGGGGATAAGCTCCAACACGTCAATTGGCATCAGTCCCCAGAAACCACCAACGAAAAATTGTTCGAACAAAGCACATGCCGCAAGCGACATGTTTCGTGGTAAGATGTACGCAGAAACTACAGCACATCCAATTACGCAAGAAACAAGCATTGTCAAGCATCGACCGAAGAAATTGCTGATGCGCCCGGTCGTACAGCTCCGATCAAAGCCCCGATCTGGTCCACGACGGCGACAGCTGTCGTTTGAATGGCGTCCAATCCAACCTGGTCCTTGAGGAAGGTTGGATAAAAGCTCTTACTGTCATGGGGGCACGAATTGCATCCCGTAATCAGTACAGTCAGGCATATGAAAAGCACCGAATTATCGCGAGGAGCTCGGCCAGCATCGCGGAGGAAAACACGCAAGCCCATTGCACATGTATTACCTCCGCTAGCTGCATGGGCTCTCGCTTCACGTTCGGTCTTCGTGGCCAAAAAGCGGTTCGTTTCTGGAAGAACAACGGAATAAGATAATTTATACCAAAGGGCCTGCGCCGAACCGGAACAAACTTCGCCAGCCATGGCCTAGAACACGGCTTGTTTTCTGCTCTCTACACAGCAGCTTGTGGGGTAGCTTTGTATGATCAAAGAAATGCATGCAGGAGACTGCCGAATGGCTACCAAGTCCGGTGTCTCAAATATTCGAGTTACCCTTTGAGCATCGCACAATGTCCCAAATTTCATGGCGGAACTGAGCGTTGACTCGTGATACTCGAATGCCTACCAATAGTCGATTGTTGTAGGCAGGTAACAAACCCAGCTATATATATTTTGGGATTGGTTTCGCCAAATGATACCAATGACATTGAAGATATATATATCTTCACCCCAGTCCGACCTCACGACATGGAACTAAACATCTCCGAGAATTGTGTTGCACAACTAGCCACGAATTAACCCAATTCTTGATTTTCATCGGTCATTTTCAAGTCCAACTCGATGGAAGCAAGGAAGCAAGTTGCGATTTATAACGGCATCGAATGGTACAAAGAATAACACTGGGCAAAAAATGGCTAGCAAAGGGTATCCCGTAATCTCCCGCGAGCTGCATTGTCTGTTGTATTTTTTTCGCCTGTAGACTCTGCCCCGGCCATTGTTCCTTCGCAACTTAGCCACCAAAGCAGTTGCTCTGTTGCATCGTGCTCCATTCGCAAATCATGGCGAACCGAGCTCAGGTTCAACGGCCCACTTTGTTATCACAATCACCAAAATGAAAAAAAATGAAAAACAAAAAGACATGGACTCGCGGGGAATCGAACCCCGGACCACTCCCATGCTAAGGGAGTATTATACCACTAAACCACAAGCCCAATTCGATGGAAGAGGTCAGCAAATAGGGTTACATGAAGGATTACATGAAGATGCTGCAAAAAAACGTGTAATATTCGTGAGGGCAAAGATGACCTTTGCTTGCTTAATTGAATTCGTCACTAACAATGAATTACAGTAATTGTGAGAGCAATCTTTGACTATGAACATTAATCCAGATCACAGCAGATCACCGTAGTCCCTGGTATCTTTCTGCATCTCCTGGCCCTTCTGAGCGGTATCTTTCAATTTGTCCATGTCACTCTCCTGCTGGGGTTGATCTTCATGCTGAGGCTCATGGGTATCCTTGTCCTCATTCGGGTGGTCCTTGTCGTGGTGGTCACGATGGAGCATCCGGTCCATGAAGTCGCTAAAGCTTCCTTTGCGATGTTTCGGTTCTGCCAACGTCATCAGCCTGAGACGGGTGGTCACCAGGGGGGAAATATACGTTCAGACATGGTAGAATTCAAGTTATATAACTTTTGTGTGTTTAAACTGGGTTGATCATTTATTATCTGATAGGAGCAAGAAGTTGTTGAACATTCGTAGAAGTGTCATAATCGCAAACTTATATATGAACAGATGTAACAATAGGACTGTCGTCATCCGAAAGTTAGTTGGGACCTGGAAGCCAATACAATGGCTATGACTTGAGGTTATCTCCCCACGTTTTGGGTCATCAAGAATGAGCGCGTCATTGATACCTCTTCACACCAGGTAGCTGACCACCGCAGAATGCGCTGCGCCCGTTGGAATTGACTGTCTGGATATATATTCTAACTTCACCGGGTACAGCTTTTGCCACCGTTGCTATTGACAATGTACGGTTGTATATCCAGGTAGCCCCAAGTTATGTAAAATGACCACTCCGCCTTATTTCTACGATTTATCCCGTAGAATTCATGGTTATTGGGAGATGGCAATACAGCAATATTCGCTAATGTGATTGGATGGACTTGCCCTCGATATTTGCATCGGTATTCGAGGCGACGTGAAAGGGATGAATGCGAAAACAGAAATACACGGAATACTAGGGAAGAAATTGGCTTGCCAACCAGGCACATATAAAACAGGCGATTGTTTCACCCCACCGGCTTTCTTGGAGATGAAACTGACAATTTTACTGCCACCACAATTGTTGTCTTTGAAACAGCAGCAGAGAGTAATTCTTGCTAAGGCCAACACAGAGCTATATTCTTAAGGGCCGGCTGGAAATCCCCCGTGTATACAAAGTCAACTCCTTTCAATCGACGGCTAGCGCGGAATCCCCTCAAGTGACATCAGAATGTTCGAATACAACCAAAAAAAGCATGCATAGACTTGTGTTATTGAGCCTATGTGTAGGCAATGGCCGCATAGAGTCTAACTTGATATAAATCCAACATTGAGGAAATAAAAAAACTCCCAGACAAGAACGTCCGTTCTGATCTACAAGGTATGAATTTCTTGAGTTCGGCTCGCAGCACAGAGATCTCACAAAGATCCACTGCCCCAAAGATTATAACTATTGAAAACAAAAAAACATACAACAGTGAGGATTCGCTGGTGGTCACCCACCCAACTACTAACTCACCGGCGTGTGGCTTAAGTACGGCTGAGCGGACGGGAAGCCCTGTTTTCCACACCCTATGGTCGTATGTACTAGAACATGAGCAGCAAGGACATATCAATCGTGATTTAGGCTACTGATTGTCAGGTAAGGTAGAAGATTAGCATGTCCCGTACCTCTTTTCATAGAGAAGCCTGCTTTGCCAATGCATCAACGGCCAGTCGCCGTACCTCCCAACATTTGTGATCAAACTTCCTTCTGATGGCCTGGAGAATCCGAGGTTCTAACTGGAACCAAGTGCCCTTGGTAACTCTCGTAGATAATTCGTACTAGAACCCTACACGATGAGGTGTCTGTGGTTCAGAATAGTAGGAAACACAAATTCTTAGACGCTCATATCATGCGAGCGGAAAGGATAAGGTCGTGTCAGATGTAGGAAATATCTTTCGAGGAGCCGTGTTGGTATCGAGCAGATTGGAAAGAAAGCTTTGATTCCACATAGATAGCTTCATTTTTCCTTCTTTCTTCACTGATTCTTTCCCAGGAGATGCTGTCTTTACTTTCAGCTAGCAACGAAACATAAACAAGTTGCACTGCCCCGGCTTCATCAAAAGTCTCCCATTGGGCTCTTAACAGATCCTCGTCAAGCCACAGCTCCCAATCCGAGCCTTGAGTGATTCTGCATCTGAGATACTTGAAAAAGGCTAGCGTGGAGTGATCTTTTGGCCCCAAACACTTTAACATCAGAGCACTTTAACATCAGAGTACAGCTCACATCGAGTTACGGAGTAATCCGCACAGAGGGCTTAATGTAGTTAGTGGGTCAAGCTTCGACAGTGGGGGCTATCGGGGGCCATTTTGGGTTTCGACAGACTGACCATTCTGGTCTCGATACTGGGATTGCCAAGAGAGTGGAATAGTGTGACACTCAAAGTACCTAAGAAATATTTAAGAGCTTCTTTCGGGAATAGTCTACATGGGGCTTAGTTCTCTGCGGATGGAGAATCACGCCTATTCAACAGTTCCGGGAGATCGACAGAATGAGTGCGATATACATAGCTGCTCCACAGACGCTCAGCCTCGTGGTTTGAGGCTAGTCTACTTGCGGTAACAGAGATGCACAGCCAATGGGAGAAGGGTTTGGACACTAAAATAAAAGAAGTCAAGAAGAAGAACGGGCATTGAACTATAATAATGACCTCAATTTGTATATGATCATTGCAACAATAGAAGGCACCAAATGACCAAAGCTCTTGAAGATTCCCTATAAAAGGTCAGGTTGTGACCGTCGCAGATTTTCCACTCCAAGTCTCTCAACCCAAATCCTCAAACAATTACCATCATGAAGGAGCTTTTTTCAACTACATTATTGACTATGGTTGCCACAGCACTAGCCGGGCCTTCTGTTACACTTGATGCCGGCACTCTAATGGGTGGAAAATGTAGCGGTGAGCAAGATGCAGTCTACTACAAGGGCATTCCATTTGCAGAGCCTCCTGTCGGCGACTTGCGATTCGAACCTCCCAAGGCCTACAACCAAAAATACCCCGATGGAGTACTCAATGCAACCACTTCGTCTCCAACTTGCATTCAGTTTGGAAGCGCAACTGTGCCACCTGGGACAAAATCTGAAGACTGGTATGTCGAACTCATTAAGTTGAAAAAGGCTTTTTCATTAACGCATTGGTTGACACAGTCTTTACTTGGACATCTGGGCTCCATCATCCGCGACTAAAGACTCAAAGCTCCCTGTCAAGGTCTGGGTCTTTGGTGGATCCGACACAGAAGGCGGAATTGAATACTCTTTGTATGACGGCTGCAACCTGGCTGAGAAAGACACAATCGTCGTATCACTAAGCTATCGACTTGGTCCCCTCGGCTTCTTAGCACTTGACAGTGCTGGGATTCAAGGTAATCAAGGAATTCAAGACCTTATTCTTGGATTTGAGTGGGTGCAAAAAAGCATTTCTGCCTTTGGTGGCGACCCGGTATGTGATACCAACACCAAGCTGAGTCTGAGCGTACAGCTAATTATATATTTTCCATTTTAGGAAAAGGTGCTCGCATTCGGTCAATCGGCCGGTGCAACAGATGTATACGCTATTGCGACTTTGCCGCAGGCTCCATCTCTTTTCAAGAGTGCCATCATCCAATCTATTGCTTTGCCCCAATTGACTAAAATTTCAACTGCACAAACCCTCGGTGCGTCATTTGCGAAGACACTTAAATGCAGCCCTCAAGACGTGAGTGAAGAATTGTCCGTTTTTGTGATTTGTATTGACCCCTTCATAGAAAAAATGTCTTCAATCAGCTTCTTCCAGCGATATTCAGAAGGCATTCTACTCCGATTCTTATTTGAACGCAGCATCCCGCGCATATGACGGCATTGGCGTTTCTAATAGCCGAACCCCTAAGTTCTGGCCAATTGTGGACGGCAAAGTCATTGAGCAAAACCCTCTGACCCGTGGTGCACAAGTCCCGGTAGCCTTGGGATTCAGTAAGTAAACGTTGTTCTGTCGAATTCAGGACCCACGGCTGACACTGTGAAACTACCAGACCAACAGGAAGGTACTCTGGATGCCATCTCAAAATATCCTTCGGAAAAGCTCATTGCGAACCTTACGGCCACCGATTACAAAATGTTCCTCCGAGCAAACTTCGGCTCCGCAGCTTCAATAATTGAGAGATATTACCCATTATCTCTCTTTGAGGCTGCTGTCAAGAAGCTCGGACTCACATCTGGATCTGGTGTATTTGAGGCTATTGCACATGTTCTTACAGACGTGCATTTCAAATGTCCAACATATCAAAGTGCACTGCACAGCGCACGCAATGGCCAATCCGTATGGACGTACGAGTTCAACCACAACTCCACCTGTGCGTGGCTGGATACGCTCGTTCCCATCGCAGATAATTTGGTCTTCCTTGGCGCCGCTCATACCGCGGAGATCCCATTCACATTCGGAAATATGGATTTCAACTATCCCGAACAAGATTACACTTGCAGCGCTTCGCAAGCCGAGCGGGATTTGAGCAAGGAGATGATCAGTATATGGACTGCGATGGCCGAAAATGCCAACCCATCGACCGAGGATATTCAATGGCCCGAATTCAAGATCACGCCAACGGGTGCAAATACTCCTGGAATGGTCTTCGGCAACTCAAGTACAGCCGGCACCATTGACTTCGCCATCTGCAAGATGTGGGCCAAGGTTAGTGACATGCTTGATGGAGCAAATGTCACCACCATTACGGCCAGACCGTCGTCCAGTGCCAGTGTGACAGCCACACCTTCTCCAACTAGTGATTTGCCGTTCAGTGGGGGAGAAAGAGCTTATTCTTCGATGGGCAGCCCGATCATCTTGAGTGTGATTTTGGTGGCAGCAGGTCTTTTTGTTTGAGAACATTTGAGCAACTGTTGGGTTTTGGAGTAGATGAAGAGGGAGAGGATGTGACTTCATGCGAAGATACACCTTGTTAATGAACAGCAGCCACCTACTAACAGGATCTGTGGAGGGAGGTCAGTGAGATGTATATAGTAATCAGATATGCCTCTCAAAATGACCTTCTTCAGAACATGAATATCCGCGAAACATAGGGTTAGCATTATGCTTATATAGCATAGGACGTCGACATGGTGTGCTCGGAGACCTCTTTTGCGTCCCTCGTAGACACTGGACTGGTAAGCAGGTAACCACATAGATCACCCCCTCAAATACTATCACCCATACCCGTACTTGAATCTAATCGCGGTGTAAACCTCTGATGAACGAGTACACCATCTCTTGACCTCTTCCTCTGCGAGCTTGCTGTAGAACTCGAATAGCTGTTTTAGCTTACCCTTGAGTTGTTTGATATTCCGTCAGCTTTCCCTGAATACTACTTGAATAAGGAGCGCACCCATGCCATGCGCTGGAGTCAAAGAAATTCTTATCACGTTGCCGTTTGTCGGTTTCTGTTGAATGTTATCTCCCGAGGATCCCCATTTCAAGACACAGCAGACCATTGTCAACCCGCCAGAATCATTTAATGCCATATCAATTGATCATATTGTGACGCTTTTTTTCTTCCAAACATGTACGGGTCTAGCAAATCCCTCCTCATCCCTCTCAACTTGGAGTATGCTCTCAAATCCCTGCGCCTGCAACTCCTTCTCAAACGGCGGCTTGATCTGAATCGTCTTATACGTATCTCTCAATTCCTTATTCCTCTTCGAAGCTCTCGCATAATTGCTCATAGGCTGCGGCTCCACAACAAGATAACCCCCCTCATTCAATATACTTTGTATATGCGCAAATAGCGTCAACATCCCGGAGTCCCCGTTGTTGAGATGTACCCATTTAGTCACAGAGAGCAGAAGGACAACGTCGAACTTGCCCAGCGCGGTGCCACTGTACGCGGACGTATCGACGAAGTCAAAGTGCTCAAATGTACATGGCCCGTCTGGGTACGCTACTTTCGCTTGCTCAACCAGCCATGGGTCGATATCGACACCGACTGCGGCGGCTGCGCCGCAGTGTGCTATCGCCTCATAGGTGAGCTTTCCTGCGTTGCAGCCTAGGTCTAGGACTCGTGCGTTGCGGAGGATATCTGATGGGAGGATGGAGAGGCGCTCGTCCGGAACAGTGGGTGCCCGGAACTTGGAGTAATATTGGTGGTAATTGCCATGGCGTGCAGCGAGGTGTGTAGCTTTGAAGCGCTCTGCTCTGGAGGGTTCTGTTGCGGGAGTCTGGTCATGGCATGGTTCTGCCATACTTGGAGATGGTGCGTGCGGAGAGGCACGTGTTGATGGTGAAGTTTATTATGTTCGAAGATAATTGTAGAATTATGTGAATAGCATTGAGTTATAGCGCACTATATTGGCTATCTGCCAGAAGTCAAAGGTCTTGAAATTTTGTAATTAATGCGTTGCGCGCGAGAGGTTTGTGGAGTTTGCATACTCTCGGTGCCTGAGGTACCAATCACAATGCAAAGTGCCTAGTAAGAAGCCGGCTGCTAGTATCACCATCCCCCGTGCTTTAGGTGGTGACTGTGTTGAATGATTGCTTCATGTCAATGCCCAGAAAGATGTTCTCCTGACATACTTTCACTGTCCTCCAGGGCGACCTAACTGGCCATGTGATAGATATACAGCGGCCTATGATTTATAAAATCAGAATCTTGGCCCAGCCCACGGAGGCGTAACGTGTCGACTGACTAGCGCTGCGTGGTCCCAGCAAGGAGTCATAGTTTCCAAAGTACGATATGGCGCAAGGGTGTGAAGGGGGATCTTAAGGAATCTGAGAACTGAAGTTGGTCATTTCGGGATGTCCACAATTATGACGTCAGCTCTGGTTGTTGTTTTTCCCCTCTTCGCTACTTGTGAAACCCTAACATACATCCCTACCGAGGTCGTATTCACTATGCCATTCAGACAGGCATTTCAGGACATTATCAACAAGGCTGACAAGGCTTGGGAGGAAATAATCCATCCTGGCTCTCAGCCGGCCTCATCCAACGATGGTCCCCCACCGCCTATTCCAGCCTCAAGCAAACCACCACCTTCTCAAGAACAGCATTCGCAACCCCAGGCCTACTGGTGGCCCAATCTGCATCCTGAAGCTCCAGTGTCCTCCAACTTTTATCATGAACAAGGTCAACATGGGTGGGGCAACAATGAGGCGCAGAATTATATCGACAGCCCGCAAAACTCATTCCATTCACCCCAGGGCGACGCGTTGATCGTTCGCGCTCTGATCAACCACGGGCATCCCGATCCTGCCCAGAAGTTTACCAGCGCCAGACTGTCCAGTCACCAGACCCTTGACCGACCAAGGGGCTGTTTGTCGGCCAGAATTACGGCGCCGGTCGCTCACGGTATCTGGCCCGCCTTTTGGCTGCTGCCTAAAGACCCCTTCAAGTGGCCTGAAGATGGTGAAATCGACATCATGGAAGCCTGGAACGGCGATGCTGTCAACCACACTTGTCTGCATTGGGGTCACTTCAATGGCGAGGACTGGGACAAGCATCGTGTTCTCGAAACCCCCATCCCCAACATTAGCTCACCGGTGGGGGTGAGGTACGATTTTATCTGGGATGAGGATGAAAGCACGGGTGCTGGGCGCCTGGTCTGGTTGATTGATGGCATCCCCATCATGAGGGCCGAGAAGCCGCCCGGCACGAGGAAGATGAGTGAGTTCAGAATCCTCATCAACATCGCTGTCGGAGGTAATGTCTGCCAGGGAAATATGCCCAGCGATGGATGCTACGAGACAGTGGTTCGTGAGTTAGCCATGTGGGATGCGCCGCCTGGGGGTTGGGAACGGTTTGACCAGGCTTGGTGGAGTTCCAAAGATGGCAATACCATGTAATGGAAGAAATGAAAGTTCCACTGCAAAGCAAATTACCTATACCCTACTTTCTAGTAGAGGTACCTTGACTAGGCGAATTATCGCATAGTGATAAACCAATAACAAGAATTGTAACTGATACACCCTGGTATCTAATTGGTCACTATCACAGTTCTGGTCTTGCTCAACAATAATGAATGCTTTTATCTCTTTCAACTAATTTCTTCAAGTCCCCCGCATTCATGTCGGCGATCGATGCTCCAATATCCCACATTCACTAATCAACATCAGGCTCGAAATAGTAGTCAGTCACTAGACTAGAAGGACCCCGCTGTTCTTGACATATTTCGGTACCAGACAATGTATTCAGTATGCTGTCTCTGCTACCATGTCTGTTGAACTAGCCTTTTGTTTGAGGACGTTGATGCGGATCAACTTCCTTGGCCGACCCAATCAATGACTAACCCGACAGTAGAGGTCGGATGCAGTAGAATATTACAGCTCAAAAAGGCATCTGTGAAAAATTCCAAATCACTCATATGTCACCATTAAACTGTATATATCATTGCGCCAAATTCTTCAACATAATCACTGTAAGCCTTGTCGATCATTAGAAAATAGGTCATCTAAATTGATCACTCAAACAATCTTCGGCTCGTAACAAAATAGTGCTTGGTCAACGTAGTTCTTCACATACAAAATCCTACCTTGGGATCACGAACATACTGCGACTCCCAATTGTCAAAGTCGTGCATTTTTACATAACCATAACTTTGAACCACTTGGAAACGCACTCGCATGCATCCCACATCCCACTCAGTACAATCATCAATTGGATCATGTACTACGGGCTGATAATAGTCGTATCCTGCTATCTCTTCATCGCTCAGTTCTGCTGGCTTCCAGTTGCCATAAACCAGACGAACAAAGGCCGAGGCCCCGGGCATGTCGCTGGCTGGAGTATTGAGAACAGATTGAAGACACTCCTCATCGACCATAATGCAGAATTTGTACCGGCCGGACTTTTTCTCTTGTGCTTCAGCTGCCGGAATCCCCTGCTCTTCTTGGGGTGCGGTCATCGCCCACTTGTTGAAATGTTCCCGGATAGTGAATGAAGATGCCCCCTCAAATGACGGATCTTCGAAGACAGTCGGTGCAAATTGGTCGAGAACATCCACCCCGTTATTCGTTTTTAGTGCTGCACTGACTGCTTCGAGATACCGACTCATGAACTTCTCCCAGTCAGAGTTGCTTTTGTATGTGCAGCGGTACAGCACAAATCCCCATGTACGGAACCCATCATTCTTCATTAGCTGTCGAAGTTGATTGGCGACATCTGATGCCGTCGGCTGGGCTGGATCGCGTCTATATGCATTTTCGGATGACTCAAGCTTCATTTCATCGCGAATCCGATATGTGGTAGAGAAACGATGTCTTAAAGCGGGCATCGGAACAGATGGAGAGTAAGGGAAGCAGTAATGTGGGGTGGTGGAAACTCTCTGCCGGTGAGTACATCGTGAAACTTGGAGGAGGCTCCCCCTCGGGCGGCGCAGTATGGTGGAAAGGGACATGTTCCCTGGTAGGAAGTAAATATATCAAGGAAATAGGAGGGGGAATCTCTTATGTACATCAAAGAGCGCGAATTCCTGTACAATCAAGGGATAAGAACTTATGATCGGATTGCATGCTGATAAAGTGGCCAGATTGGTTCACCCCACTCGGCCCGACCCGAGATCACATAACGAAAGAATTAAGGTTGGAAGGTTGGAAACGGGAAGACAATACTATCACACAAACCACTACGGAGTACTACTGTGCAAGTCAAATGCAGCAGGAGCCATCTTCTCCTAGCTATATTCCTGGAAGAAGATGTGATGAAATGCACGCGGACGCACAGAAGGTTCCGTGCCTGTGATAATGACATTTGACTATGTTTATCGAAGAAAATTCCAGCCAAATGATGAAAACAATGATAGTTGTCATGGACTTGGGCATGTCTGCATCTATCTCAGCTATAGGGGTAGCCCTTCTACGAAGGCCTTGTGAATTCACATTGAACGAAAATGATACAGTTCTTTCAAACCTGATTCGTTCTTCAGATAATCCGATTTTGAATCGAAAGAATTATTTCAAAACCCGAAAAGCGATATCTCATCACACGAGAAAGACAAACAAAACACATAAGAAAGATGTCAGAAAAGAATATCCAGATCTCGGAGTGATTTGTACCTTACATGGGGGATTCAACGGCACGGAGGCATTGAGTCTGTAGTCTTGGTACTTTAGCTGGATGGGAACTGTCTAATGAACCAATTTTTGTTTATTTTTCTTCCTACGGAGTACTCATTTTGTTATCTGAATCTTTACCCATGCCAGATACCCTATTATATCATCTGATATTAACTCATGAAACGATGTATATTTGTATCTTGATAAATTCTTCTCTATCTTACTATCATATACTATCAGAACCCTTAATTTTACATAAATCTCTATTAGGGCCCTATAATTTTTAGAGAATTAGGTATTTTACTGATTCTAGGATCTAGAAATAGGGTGTTTAAAAGTTAAACGTAGTGTTGACTTGATGGTAGGATGATTTAACCAGTGTGTTTTGAGTATCCCTCAGAGGGCGGGTCTCAGGGATACCCAAACCTCATTGATTATGTCTTTTTTTTTTGGGTATCCCGCACTAAAATTTTGGGTACCCCTGAGTTGTATGCCGAGATAATTGAATGGGGAAGAAAGAACTTCCCCCACTGGCCAAGGGAATTCCCCAACCCTACAGAGCCAAACAGCCCCATAGCGTGGCTAGGATGATCGGTAATTGAGGGGTTTGACGAAGCGGTGATGAATCAAAAAAGCATCGATTGGTGCCAAGAGAAGGGCTAGTATTCGCGGGTAAGACCATGTTACAGCCACCCTATTTCATTACGAAAAAGCAAATATGGAGATAAACGAGAAGGAAAAGGGGGCCAAGCTGTGTAGCAGACAGTCTTGAAACTTTTGGGCCAATGTAGTTCGTACCTTGCAGATCCATATAAAGATCCGCCATCACATATTTCGAGAAACAAGGGCGTTGCCATCTGTCTCCAACATCAACAGTATGGCTAGGCTGTGGTCAACTAGCCTGCTGGCCCTCTACGCACTGCCATGGGTACAGGCTTTGCCATCTCCGACTCCCACATCAACGACTTTCGACCAAACAGTGACCAAAATATCTAATCCTGCACCAACCAAAGCCTTACGCCGCCGAGATGATCCCAATCAAGACTGGTTCGACGGATTGAAAGTGGACTCAACTACAACGATGCCCGCGAGTGTCTGTGGATACATCGGTACAGGTCTTTTTGAAAGAGCGTCTCAACACGCAACGGGCGAAGGAGCCAAACAGACCTGCATGAATCTTAGATCAAGAACCCAGAGCCTGAAATGAAAGCTACGACTGTGTCTGGCACACATCGAACAGCGTCGCCGCTGGCATGGTGGGATGTTGTCCACCATCCAACTACGCAGATTGCTTCGATTTCCACAGCACCTGTTACGGCAGATCCAAGCTTAGTGCCTCAACACAGCTGCAAGCAACCCCTGATAAACTCGCGCTGCATTGTGCCGACAAAGACTTTCCTTCATGCGTCACTTATACATGGCCAGAACTGGACGTGGTTGACTATGGTTGCGCTACTACCAGTACCACCGAGAGCTTGTATACATGGGTAACCGGAGATGTTTCCGCCTATGACTCGTTGTCCATGCTGGTTACAAAGGAGCCCAGAACCATTAATGATGAAATGTTTCGCACTGTACAGTCTCAAACTCAGACTGTGAGTCAGAATGGAATGAAGGACACTGAAGGCTCCAGTGCAACAATCGTTTTGCCCACAGCTACTGCATCGCCAAGTTCTGATTCCAAGGACGACGAGGACGACGAGAATTCGAAGGACTCCGATGGCTCAGAATCAGGTTCATCGGTATCGGCGGGCACAATTGCCGGTGGTGTAGTCGGGGGTGTTCTTGGAGTTTCAGGCTTTGCCGCTGCTGGGTTCATGCTTTTCCTCATCAAAAAGCGCAAGAGGCAGAACAATGGGAGTTCAGAAGGAAGCGTCGTGCAAGACGGCTATGCATCTGTTCCAAGGGATGGTTCACCGTCGACCCAGGCGCTTGGCCATTCAACCAACTTCAGTGGGCCTGGGACAGTGACGACCGATACTTCAAGAGACTATGATTCCAAGAATACTATCTCAGAGATTGCAGGTACTGAGGTGTCCAGCTCCGCTTACGAAATTGACGGGAGGCAATATATGGCTAAGCTGCCGGCTGATGAACAGAGAAATGATGAAAGACGGTGATTGGCGAATGTCCGGATGGGAGAGTCGTGGGAAGTCTCATTTAGCGCGAGAGAGTTTCAGTATCTTCCCACTTGTTGATTATTGGGATGATTATGTGATGTCTACACATGATTATTCTGTATAAATAATTAATATCTCTGTATGGATTCTATCGTGTCATACAAGCATTTATTATACTTCTAGATCGAAGGAGAACATGTCAGAGACTAGGAAAATGTCCAAATGCGTCACCCAAGAGCAATCTTCTACCATAATTATCAAGTAGTTCCAAAACAACCCCTATACATATTGTCCCGGCGTGCTTCCACTTGATCTACCTTGGTATATATCTCTATGTCCATCTTGCTTGAATCCCTGCTGCTGAATCTCCACGGCACTAGGTTGATCAGATACAAAAGGCACGGCTGGCATCAGTTTATGCCAATATGCCCAAACTATGACCGTAGCAATGGTGATGGGAATTGCAAAGACCCAGTACAGCCAGAACTTATCGGACATCCCCCATCCATCATTCTCACCACATTGAAAAAACGACATACTGAAGATGGAAGAGATGAACGTTGGCGGTAGGAATATCAACGTGACAAACGCAATGGTCTTCATGGCTGAGCTGTCAGCCAGCGTCGCACGGGTGATTTCCACCGAGGTCCCAGCATTATACTGAGCGACCGTATTGAAAGCAAGTTGAATCTCGTTCTGTAATCGCTTTTCGTTCGAGATAGAGCGGTGGCGCAGGTTTGATATAAACACTTGGAAGTACCCCAGTTGAGCTCCAATTGTTCGATCCACCGAGGAAGTCTCGTCCGATTTTGATGCTAGAAATGTTACATAGCTTGATTGAACAGATTCAATTGTATTGATTGCGACATCTAGGGTTTCGGTGACATGTATGGCATGTCGAGCGGTATCGTGGAGTTTTCTCCATTGTGGTCGTGGGATAGGGTCCGCCAATTCGGATTTTTCGGATTTTTCGGATTTTTCAATCATCCTGACATGATCACGGATCGCCCAGACTGATGTTTCCTCGAGGCCAGAGATAATGTGCAGGAATTTGAGATAACACCAGAATGGATTATCCAAGAGAGAGGCATCTGGATTCAATAATTCCTGGGGCACGCGTTTCTTAATAGGAGACTCGGGATCGAAAAGAAGCACGACAGTTTGCTTTGTAGAGGGTAGCCATCGTGTGAAAATATTGAGTTTGTTCCACTCATAATCCATATTCTCTTGCAGTTGCTTAATCTCGAAATATGCCCATGTGTCTGTATGAATTAGCACATCTGCGGGTCGATTCGAGAGGTATACTTACTGATACCGCTTACTTTCCCTGCACGAAGGGTTGTTTCACACCCAAAATGGCCATTTGACCTCTTGCAATAATCTGACCACCACACCTCGGGCATTTGAAAAGACTGTATGAGCGACTGACGGCATGTTTGGCATGTGCGAATATTGTTTGCGCTCGCGGTTCTATAGACGTTAGCTAAAGTGCAACCCCACGAAGCAAAAGCGGGGTCAGCCTACACAACGGTCACTCGAGTGTCCCTCGAGATAAGTGGGAAGCTCTCATCAGGAAGAGATGGTGCAAACTCCCCGACCGAGGCATTGCTGGATTCCCATTTGTCCCCTAAATTGTCAATAAACTTGACTTTCGGGGGTGTGCGACACGAACAAACCTTGACACCACTGTTGAACAGTCAGCTCTGGACATGATTTGCATTTGATCCCGTCCATTCTATGAATCTTCTATATCTTGCAGCTGGTATATGAGTTTTGAACAGAGCAGATCAGAGGAATGACACAACACGCGACGTGACAGCAGTCCATGGAGGCTGTGCTACAGATCGCCGTAGCGCAAAATAGGCGCTTACCGGCATATACACAGCGGCGGAGTACTCGCTTGAGAAAGTCCAATCTATCATTTAAATGTTTTCTGGTCTACGAAAGTGTAAAGGTATACTGTTTTCAGGTGTACGGCCTGTCAACCGGGTAAGGCACAATGACTAGGAGAGAGGAACGGATTGTATTTGTCTGATACCGACAATTCTGACAAGACTAATTCTTGTCCCCTTGTAGCGGGATCCAGGGAGATTCTGGACTACTATGTTACACCGCTTCTCTCACGTGGGGATCTAGCACCGATACGGTGACGAGTCACATCCGTTGGCTGCTGGGCCTTATTCCTTGTTCCTAGGTTGTAAGGATTTTTATCCGTTACAAAAAGGAAGCTATATATAGAAGGGCTATTACAGATAGTGGGGATGGTTTATTTTTTTACGATTCAGTTGGGCATTGTTGAAATATGAAGCTATTTTTGTTGGTGATGATTGAAAAATTTGCATTGGGTGTGAATTTGCATTGGGTGTTAATTTGCATTGGGTGTTAGAGACCCAAATCCGCGAAGGCGGGGTGGGGCTGTAAGACGGATATCATTTAAATTTTTTCTGGTCTACGAAAGCAAAGCCGATATTCTTTCCCTTACCTTGCAACCAGGTAAAGAGCGCTTTTTTGCAATTTGGCTCTGACCTATAGTCGATTTTCAGAGGCCGATCATGGTAGAACTCAGGTTGTGATCACTCGTTGAAAAATTCTTGAATTGTGCACAATCTCATTTGAGTTGAGCCGGGCTACTTATTTGATGTGATCATTAATATAGATCAAGAGAATCTAGCTTGACGCGAAGAAAGGCAGAAGAATGGACCCCGAGAAAAGGAGCGTTGAGCACCTAAAGATCAGTCCAAAGGCCCATGCACCACATCTGGTCTACCTCAGGCTGACTATATGCGCCCATAAACTCATTCAACTCATGTCTACACCGTATCTCGTATAAAACTAGTCATGCAGTCACCAGCATAGCCAAGAAACAGGAAACAAGAATATTGTACGTGAAAGATTTGGCCCCGGGGGTACCATTGAGGCTGTAAAATTCAGCCACACTGCCCAAGGGGCTGTGTTGGAATTGACAGTAGCCTTCTACCCTTTTCTCACAACTTGTTTCTCATTTGTCGGGCTTTCGGTTGTAGACGCAAACCATTCTTCACAGAAGAATCGTACTGTATTCTCGCAGATACGATCTCCTAGTGTCACCGGGTTTCAGTCGCATCTTTGTGCTCATTCAGTGCCGCACCGTACTCGCGTAGGGATATCTGCCAGTCAACCCCAGCTCTTTATCGGCCTGCAAGCTCGATGGATCGAACCAACTCCCTACTCAACGACGATGATGATACAGACACGGGTCATCGGGCAAAGCGACTAAAAACGTCCCATCATGACGGCTTCGTCAGCCAAAGATATGCCGAATACACCATCGCCTGGATCTGTGCTCTTCATATTGAGTTAGCAGCCGCCCAGGCTATGCTTGACATCATCCACGAACCCATGCTCAAGTGTCTGAATGACACCAATACTTATGTGCTTGGAAGTATCAAACGACACAACATCGTCATAGCATGCTTGCCCTCGACTCAGTATGGAATTGTCAATGCTGCAACAGTCATGACTAACATGAAGCGATCCTTTCCTGGAATCCTTGCGGGGATGATGGTAGGCATCGGAGGTGGCGTCCCAAATCGGGCCAACGATTTGCGTTTGGGTGACATTGTCGTCGGAAAACGAGTCATGCAGTATGACATGGGGAAGATTGTTGAAGAAGGGGCGATTCAACGAACTGCAATCTCAAAAGAGCCCCTGACTTACCTCACCACAGCTGTCTCTGCTATCCGCGCGAAACATGAACTGGAACCCAGCCGTGTTCCTTTGATTCTTCAACAAAGGCTGAGAGCACACCGCGAATATGATCGCCCTACGCTACCGGACCGTCTCTTCCATGTGACATATAAGCATGAGACTTCTGCACTGAACTGTGACGAGTGCGACCAATCGAAATTGGTGGAAAGAGGCACACGGATGCAACCTGGCACAAAAATCCATTACGGAGGCATTGCTTCAGGAAGCCAAGTCATGAAAAATGGTGTTATTCGGGACCAAATTGCCAGGGAACTGGACATTATCTGCTTTGAGATGGAGGCTGCTGGCTTGATGGATGTCCTGCCGTGCCTTCCCATCAGAGGGATATGTGATTACTCTGATTCCCACAAGACCAAAGAGTGGCAAAGATACGCTGCGGCAGTTGCGGCTGCATATGCCCGAGAACTCCTTGAAGATTTACCCGCGGCCGAGTCAAACGCGGCAATTGTCCGTTTACCAGATCCCAGTATGTATGACCAGCAATATCACCGTGTTAAGGATTCTCACAATTGAATGCTAGGCACAAGTTCATTGCATGAACGACGACAACAGTTGCTAGAGTCTCTCAGGTTTGACCAAATAGATTCACGGAGACTGACGATCAAACAAGCCCATGCAAAAACATGTCGGTGGCTATTAAGCCACCCTGACTACCTATCGTGGCTTGACCCAGCATCCTTGCCGGAACACGATGGATTTTTGTGGATTAGCGGCAAACCAGGCGCAGGAAAGTCGACTATGATGAAGTTCATATACTCACATGTGAAGAGCAAAGCTCGTCAGAAGCGTGCTGTTACTGCTGCGTTTTTCTTTAATGCACGGGGCGAGCGTCTAGAAAAGTCTGTCTTAGGGATGTATCGATCCTTATTACTTCAGTTACTGGAGGGGTACCCAGACTTACAGATGGTTCTTGATGATCCCAACCTCATTCCACGGAGTCAGAATAGGTCTCTTTTCTTGGACGCTGTCAAAGAACTCTTTTACAACGCAGTCGCTGCTCTCGGGCAACGGTCATTCACATGCTTTGTTGATGCTCTTGATGAATGTGACGAGCAACAAGTCGCGGAGATGGTCCAATTTTTCGAGGACTTAGGGGCGCGGTCCGCAGTCAACCAAATACAATTTCGCATATGTTTCTCAAGTCGACATTACCCGTACATTGTGATCAAACGGGGAATCCGACTGACACTGGAAGACCAGCCTGGTCATTCAGATGACCTAGAAGCGTTTGTTGCAAGCAAGCTTCGCGTTCAAGATTCAGAACTCGAGAAACTTCAATCAAAAATTCTCAAGAAAGCTCTTGGGGTTTTTATGTGGGTTGTTCTTGTTGTAGATATTCTCAACAAAGAGGACAGCCGGGGCGGAATGGCTATGGAAAGAAGACTTGCAGAACTCCCAAGTGGGTTGAGTGATTTATTCAAGGACATCCTGCGACGTGACACGGACAATATGGAGGACCTACTTCTTTGTATACTCTGGATACTTTATGCAAAACGGCCTCTTCAGCCTCGGGAATTCTACCATGCGCTCTGGTCCGGCTTGTCACCGAAGGGTCTCGCCGACAAGGAGATTCCGCAATTTGCCACCCCACCCACCGCGCAAACCCCCGAAAAAGCCACGCGATATGTGATTGGCTCATCCAAAGGTCTTGCTGAGATAACCAAATCCAAGCCATCAACAGTTCAATTCATCCATGAATCCGTCCGAGACTTTCTCGTCAAGGACAATGGCTTGCAAGAACTGTGGCCTGAACTTGAGATTACCAGTGAAGGTCTTGCACACGATAAATTGAAAGAATGTTGCAACTTTTACACAAATCATGCATTGGTGCGTGCATCAGTGGCAAACCTAAAGCCAGGCTCATACTCCGCCACGCGAACTGAACTTCTCGACCAATATCCTTTTTTGGAATACTCCAACCGATACATTTTCTACCATGCCAATGCTGCAACACAAAACGTTCCACAAGACAACTTTTTGACCTCGTTCGATTTATCCAACTGGATCAGCACGCATAATCTATTTGAAAAACACCAAAACTGCCAATATACCTCAGATGCAAGCCAGCTCTACATCTTTGCAGAGAAAGGATACCCACACCTCATTCGCACGAGGCTCAAGATCAACACTGATATCCATATATTCGGGGAGAGATTCTGTTTTCCGTTATTTGCGGCCTTAGCAAATGGCAAAAAGGATTGCTTCGCAGCTTTGCTGGGCTTGTCATCCACTGTTCATGATGGCATTGACGCCCTAGAGGGATTCAATCACAAGAAAGACCTTGTTAATTACAAGAAGCGAACTCCACTTTCCTGGGCTGCCCAAGAGGGCAGAATAGGCATACTCAATCTCCTTCTCCGGGAAAACACGAGTATTGATGAAGTCGATGCTGGAGGATGGACGCCAATTTCCCGGGCCGCAATGAATAGTCACGTTGAGAGCTTGAATCTGCTTTTCGAACGGGGGGTACGCTCAAATGTTGATGTCTGCGAAGACAATGGTCACAGACCACTGGTTCATGCTTACGAGACCGGAGACAAAGCAGTGGTGAAAATATTGCTTGATCAAGGTGCAAATCTCAATTTTTCCGATGCAAGATGCAGGAGTTCACTTATGGCGACCTCCTTGTGTGGAGATATGGACCTACTGAAACTGTTCCTCAACTCTGGTGCAAATTCCAAAGCGAACGCACGGGACCTCTGTGGTCTACTTGTACAAGCCTCTGAGAAAGGCGCGGAGGCAGTGGTGAAATTACTACTTGATTCCGGGGCAGATGCCAATGCTGGACATGACCGGAGTCCACTTCTGGCAGCCTCTAAGAATGGCCACGAAGCAGTAGTGAAGTTACTACTTGATTCCGGGGCAGATGTCAATGCATACGATGGAAATCGCCAGGGTCCGCTTCTAGTAGCCACTAAGAATGGCAATGAAGCAGTAGTGAAGTTACTACTTGATTCCGGGGCAGATGTCAATGCATACGATGGAAATCGCCAGGGTCCGCTTCTAGTAGCCACTAAGAATGGCAATGAAGCACTA